>JAFEMH010002470.1:0-339407 GCA_022495995.1 Adenophora triphylla var. japonica
CCAAATCCGTCAGAAAGTTAACCGAAATCCGTTAACTGGCCCGCTCCAGGTTAACCGGAACTCGTTAAACTCCCCGTTGCCGTGCCAACGAGACGTCCCGGGACTGCCCCGTGCATCCCGACGTCAAACCGTACTTATCACGTGACATCTCACGTAAAAGTATGGCTTTCCTGAAAAACGCATTTTCCGGCACTTTCCGGCGTTTGACATTTCCCTGACCGTTATTTTAAAAACGGACAAAACCGGACCGGGAACGAACTCCCACACTTCGTGAGTCACAGGACACGTGGTCCCGCATGCCACCTCCTAGTCACTGTCAATCACAAATCAAGGCCAAAAGACCAAAATACCCCCGGTTTGCAAGCCAAGTCCGGCCGACTCACTGTGCAATTTTCCCCGAAATTGCCAACAAGTCCTCCGCATTTCCAAAATTCCTAAAACCCCGAATTCAGCCCAAGTCCCACGACTTACCGCAATTTTCACCCTATAAATAGAAGTTGTCAAAGGCAAAAGAGAGGATTTTAACACCAAAAATCACATACCCCACGGTCCAAACCGGTTTCCACCCCTCCCGAGCTCCCGTTTTGTCTCGATTCGCGTGAAACCTTCGTATTTCGATCAAATACGCACCCTACAACTTCGAAACAACCTTTCGAATAACTTTCCGTGTCCCGTGCACACCTCCCGAGCCAAAGGAGTCGACCCTAGCCATGTATAACTCCTCTCTCTCGAATCTTCCGTTCCGCCTCTTGCCACGCGCCGGCCGCTATAACCGTTTTCGAACGTCATTGTCAAAATGTAGACGCCTGTCTAACGGTCCGATACGTTTTAGCCCCTCGATCCTCTTCTCTTCCGTAAGAGAAGTAATCACGGGTTAAAACGGCTGTTCCGACCCCGTTCCGTTTACTTTCACGTCATTTACAATTCCGAGCCGTTTGGCCTCGTTGATCGTCATTTACAATTCCGAGCCGTTTGGCCTCGTTGATCGTCATTTACAATTCCGAGCCGTTTGGCCTCGTTGATCGTCATTTACAATTCCGAGCCGTTTGGCCTCGTTGATCGTCATTTACAATTCCGAGCCGTTTGATTCCGTTGACACCGCTTTAAATACTGTCATTTACAAGTCCGATCCGTTTGGATTGTGATAGTATTTACTTTTCAAAAGTCCGAGTCGCAATCCGATTCGTTGATCGCATATCATTTAATACGCATTTTTCCCGTAAAAATCGTTAACAATGTAATGCCCGGTTCAAAACCGGAGTTCGTCCGTCGAACTCTCTTTCAAAACGCGCGAAATGACGTTCGGCCTCCGAATGCTCATCTTCAAACTCAAAGCCGCCATTTGACACTTAAAATCATTTAATACGCATTTTTCGTAGTACCGCAACAATGACTCATTTCAACTTCAAAAACTGACGTTGCCACGCAAACGCCATTTCAACTCAAAGTCGACGCTTGCCACGCAAACGCTCATTTCAACTCAAAGTCGACGCTTGCCACGCAAACGCTCATTTCAAACTCAAACCGACGTTTGTCATTCAAACGCTCGTCTTTTCAAACAAAGTCACCTAATCAACGTTTGTCACTCAAACCAAGATTAAAGCTTGTCATTCAAGCCCCCATTTCAAAAGACACACACACACACACACACACGATTTCGAGAAAGGTAGAAAGACTCGCCATGCGAGGCGTTTCGGCGATCTCGTAATACTCTACCCGAAACGTAACCCGACCTCCGAACCTAACAATCTCTCGGTACAAAAGCTTTTACTCGCTTTTGCCGCCAATAAAAATGATCCCCGTTTTCAAAGCCTTTTCCTAAGTTTTTGCTACCAATAAAAACGACACCATTTTCGCAATAGCCGTTTCTCAACGTTTGGGCTCAAAATACAAAACCGCGTGGCGACTCCTCATTCTCGCTCCTTCCCGTGAAGCGAGGTCTCGACACCAACCCCCGCGAAAGACAACCGCCTTTTCCGCCGCGCCCGCGCGAAAAGATCGGGTAATTTCGCTGGGCGACTACTGGGAAAAGATACTTTTTCAAAACTACCGATGTTTTCTAAAAAGCCTTCCGTGGGTCAAACTTTCGTTTACCCTTCCTCGTTTTCGTGTGTGTGTTACTTAAACCTCGAACGGTTTTTTTCAAAAGGCATTACATTGTCAACTTTTCAAAATCTTACCATGTTTCAGTGCATCCCCATTCATGTTTGATTTTCATGTCCGTTCTTGAACCGTGCATCATAAATTCTTTAAGACACATTCTCGAAAATCTCTGTTTTACTCGTAAAAGAATTTTAGTGACCGCACACTACGCGCACTTGCCGCCTAACACCGCACTTCACGTGCACTTGCCGCCTGCACACCGCACACTACAACCCCTAACCCGGATGGCCTTATCGGGTTGCACTCCGATTGGTCCGCCAGACACCTTTCGGGGCGCACGGGGTCGTCCCAAACATCCCATCCTAGCCCGTGTAAGCCATGCACTCTTTTCAGGTCACACTTTGTCCAAGACC
The DNA here is from genome assembly GCA_022495995.1 of Adenophora triphylla var. japonica. Taxonomy (NCBI): domain Eukaryota; kingdom Viridiplantae; phylum Streptophyta; class Magnoliopsida; order Asterales; family Campanulaceae; genus Adenophora; species Adenophora triphylla. Next base: position 2,517 of record JAFEMH010002470.1, read on the forward strand.
CCTGTTGGTTTTTGGCTTAGCTCGTGTCATAAAGCCTAAGTGTATGTTTTTCACGCTGGGCCCCGCCTCCGAGTCAAGCTCGAGAGTTTTAGACCAAAGGTCGTTCCCGACCCGAAGTCTTGAGCTTTTCAGCTTTGACTTTGACGCGGAGCTCGCCGAAAAATATACCCGAAGGTTCAATGTGACGCCGTGTCACCAAACTCGCCGTATGTACCGTGCCAGCCACAACTTGGCCAACGCTAAAAGCTAAAGGTCTCTCGCACAAGCGAGTCAGAGAGGTCATGCCTGGGGCCTTGGCACGACTCCCGCCTTAACTTAAGGACGTTGACCTCGACCGTGGCCCGTACGCCGCACACGTCGAAAGTTTGCGTGATCGCCTAGCCTTAAGTTCACTTTTTCCTTTGTCGGTGGAACTCGCTTGCCTTATCGACCTCGCCGGGATAGTCCGTCCCGAGAAAGATGATCTACAATGGAAACGAGGGGCTTATAAGCGTAGTGACGAGATCCACCGATTAGAGCTCTAGGATTAGTTGCGAAAAAGAAGACACGCTCTTTTCCAACCAATTAGGACTCGAGAAAACGCGCTTAAGTAAACTTTAATCGGTAATCGCACATTGCACAAGCCCGAAAACCTTGAGCCAAATACCCTTTTCCGAAGCTTCTAAACCCTTCCTTTCGTTCCCCGCAATGAGCGTAAAGTGGTTCAGATTTCCGGCCGCCTTGCCAGATCACGCAACGGCAGCTGCATACGCTTCTTCTGTTCCCTCGCCTCGCATTTCCGACATGTCTAGCTCACTGAGAAATCGTGGATCGGGAAGGACCCCGCCACCGGTAATGTATATGACATTGGAAGAAGCCATCCGGGCTTGTGAGGTTCACAAGAGTGCGTAAAGAAGATCGCCAGTAATTTCGTGGTACAGCCTTTCCGAATGAGCGTGGTATAGCAGCCTATCCCCTGGGCCGACTGGCACTTTGTCCCGGGTAGAGGATGACGATTCCCCAAAACCGCTCACCAAACCTTCAATCAAAGTTCCTCCCCGCCAACTTACTTCGGATGCCTTCCAACCAAGGAAACAAATGACCTAGGCTCCATGTTGCCACCTCTCGAGCAACCCCGTCAATTTTGGTCACCCCTGCTACACCCATCACTCAATATCACCAACGCACCGCCTGACCATCTCAGATGCCAATATCCTCAAGCATTCCCTCCCGGGTTCGTCCTGCCTATACACGGTCTCAAACACCGGGACAAACCCCGATACAGCTCGTAAAAGGCTCCCGTATATTCTCATATACCAAGCCTTCCACCTCCAATCACTACCGTCACGTGGTAGCACCCGCGCCGAGCCTCACAAGCCCACCACCGGACCCAACCTTAGCCTCGGATGGTCGAGCGTATGAAAGACCCGAAAGCCACCATGAGCAAACTCAAAGCAGAAACGTTCAAATCCACAGATCCGGGAATGGTCACGCCTCTCCCGCCAAGTTCGTAATGCCTGAGATGGACCGATTCGATGGAACCGAATGTCCTCAAACGCACGTCGACACTTACGTTTCTGCATGAGAGCAAAAGGAGCAACCCTCCAAGAAATGGCCGACCACTTCCAAAGATACGCTCAAAAGCTCGCCGTTACGATGGTTTCGAGGGTCAAGCTCGCGGATCGCCACACCTGGGAACAGATCAAGCAACATCTTCCCCGGAACGGCATGCATCCAACTTAGAGCGGGAAACAAGTCGCGAGGACTTAATCACCACCGAGCGTAAAGCGGATGAAAGTGTTGGGGAATTCTACAAGAGATGGAGCTGAAACTCTCCGAAATCATGGAGCCACTCTCCAAAGACGAACAGATGCGGATCTTCAAGTCTTGCTTGAGACCGTCCATCGAACTCTCATCGGGCCACAATTTCTTCCTGCATCTCCGGCCATGGTCAATGCCGGCCACGCTCGAGAAGGATCTCAAGGAAAAGTTGGCTACCGCACGCCCGTACGTGATACCGCTCAACAGCCGCATTCAATCCCGCACCGGCCCCGCAAAGTGGAAAGATACGTCTCACAACTACGCCCATCAGTGGACAACAATGGGTAATGTAAACCTGGGCCCCGCAAAGCAACAAGCTTCTACTGTGGCGCCGCCGTACACTTCGACAAGTTGGACATGCCATCGAGCAAGATGCCGGAAGGGCTAATCAAGGAGGGTCTCCTTAAGCCCGTGGCCAATTACAAACCCAAAGTTCCCGTAGCCAATGCGGACAAGAGCAAATATCGCGCCTTCCATCAAGCATCACGGCCATACCACCGACAACCGTTTGGGGTTACGATACGAAATCCGTAACTTGATAGAAGAAGGCAAGTTAGAGCGCCCCGTGGCCCAATACACTGGGAATCCCTTTCCGAATAATAACAATGTGAACTCCATTGAGCGGGTGCCCAAGAAGTGTGCTACGTAACCAGCTTCTCCGCCTCTTTCACTGATCCTCCTCTAATGTTCACATCGCCTACGATGTTTGTGATCGCTCCGCCGCTCGGGAGTACGAGTCTCGAGAAACCGTCCGAGCAATCCTCCGAGGAAACAGAGAGAAGAAATCCTCTCAACAAGAATCGAGAGAAAGATACGAAGCCGGGAGATACCAAGCAGTAGGTACACTTCTGGGAGAACCCTCCGGAGGTTCGACTACTACGCACTGTACTCCAGCCTCCCTTCTTGCCTCCTGTGCCATGCAGCCTCTAGAGCAGACATGTGGGAAAGCCGAAAAGCCCACCGAAACCAGAATCTGCACTCGAACACCGGAATACCTCGCATCTTGATAGTCTTACCGCGCCGTAAGCCTAACCCTCCGCGGGATCGCCCAAGATTCAACTTGTCCAGCCTTTCCGAGCCCTGACCGTAAAGGAAGATCAAGGCCGCCTTGGCAATCGCACTCGATCAATGTAAGCAACCAAGGGCGGCAACCGCCACAGCAAACCTCAACATACTCCCCGAGGTTCCAAAGAAAGGCTTTACCTCGCAAGAGGAAGACAGAAACGGATGGCCGGATGACTCTCCTTCTACGGATAGAGACGAGATCTACGACTCCCGCCTCGTATGGCGCATGATCACATTCTCGTGATGAAGACTTACCGAGAGACGCCTGGGCACAATGAAGCTCGTACATCACTCTCAAACTCAACACCATATCACTCCCCTGAGTATTGGTAGATAACGGGTCAGCCGTTAATGTCCTCCTCTCAAAGATGACGCGAGCTCTCCGCATCCATGAAAGCCATTTGATACCGTCTACTGACTATCAAGGCCTACGACAACTCGTCTCGCCCCATCCCTGGGACAAGTGACTCGAACTTTGGTTCGAAACCCAAATGGTGCCAAAGAAATTCCACGTGATGGACATTCCATCCGAGTTCACAGCCTCTTTGGGACGCCTCGCTACACCACATGAAGGCCATAGCTTCCACTCTCCATCAATGTGTCAAGTTCATCAACCGACAGGAGATCTCGAAGTCATCCGAGGGGACAGCTTCTCATAGGAAACGAAGCCGAGACAAGAGCCAAACGTGTCCGCACTCGTGCACCGGTTACCTCCTTCGAATCAACCAAGGGACTATCGGGCAAATCTCATCGTAATCCTCGTAGTCCGAGATGCTAACTATGTAAACGTACTCGAGCAAAGTGCACTCGGCGCCCGATACATCAAGTTCAACTGTCGTTTCCAACACTTCGAGGCAAAGATTGGAAGGAAACGCCGAATATCGCCATGATACGGCACATAAACCCCAGCCTCCAATCGGAGATTCGCGCATTCTCCAAACAAACTCTCTCGGCCCCGCTGTGTGAAGAGGTTTTTGTGATCAAGGTCAACAAACACCGTCATTCTCGTGATGAATGCATGGAAGTTGTATGGGACGTCCTCCACGAGGAACTACCCGCCGCACCCCTCTTCTCCAACGAAGAGCATGATGTTTTCCTAGCCGCTTCCAAAGAACGCAACCCGACGCAATACGCCCCTACACCCGGATCGAGCGATCGATGACGATGAATCTGGACTCTCCGGAAGTCGAGGACGCGGCACCCGCAGCTGCACCTCCGCATTCACATGCTCGCTGAGGACGGAACTCCTTCCGATCGTGTCACCTACGACCAAGGTTCCAATACCATGGAAATTGTCAAGCTCAACGTCCAAGCATGCATGCCTATCCGACAATTGGAAGCACGTGATTCACGCAACGAGGAATCCTCTCGATCAAGTGAATGACGACGACTTCGTCAATATCATCTATTCCAGTATCCCGATGAAGCCAAGGACCCCGTCTTGTTATCGTATTCTCGCCACACCAAGGTCACCCTCGATGATCGCTCGCTCACGGTAAACGAGGCACCGCCAAGCGAGCTCGTGAGCTCATCCCTACTTCCAAGTACCACTCTGGCTGCAACCGGCCCGTGCCGTCGCCAAGCTTATACCTCAAGCGCCGCCAAGGCCAAGTGGCAACAAAGAAAGGAGACCAAGCTCCTCACCCCGCTACAAGTCGTATCAACCTCGGGAACGCCTACCACCCACCCCGAAAACATCCGTGAAAGTCTTCCCGCAAGGCGTAGCCGCCTTCCGACACAGAAATGACCACCTCAAAGATCAACATGCTTCGCTCGATTCGCTCCCAGCCGCCACGGCCCCGGATCTCGTATATCCCGCCAATCGATCGCTAGCTTGATAGACTTGGCGATCGAGCGAGATCACGAGACCGTCAACATTGCAGAATTCAATACCCCGTGGGGTCAATCAAGCGTATATGGGCAAACTTCTTGGTGATCGAGATTAAGGAAGGACGCATGGAATGTCCTGGCCCGACTTCCTTCGTCAATGTAATCCAAGTGTTCCGCCATTCGGCGATTTGAATGTAATCACGGTTCTCGGGACACTAGCCGTACGATGCGCACCTACGGAGACTCGCCTAGGTCTCGCAAGGAAAGCTCTCATGGAGCTAGCCGCTCAAGAAAGTCGTCTTTGGGACGAAGACCAAGCTCGAAAGACCTACAGGACCAAGCCCTTAAAGTGTCACAGTGCAAATTTCTGACAGAAAGCTAGAGGCCACTCTGCACCGCTTCGACCTCAAGAGTTTTGCCCATGGCAACTTCCCGACTACCGTCCTGTTCTCATCCAACCCCTCTTGCCAACCAAGGGTGGTCAACGGTCCCGATGACCTAGGAGATGGAACGGACACGGCGAACGAATCCCGCCGCTTACCTTCCCGAGGAAAGCAAGTTCTCTCGTGAAAGCGACGACGAAGACGATGAAACCATTCTCTTCCAAGCCGGCATGAAGTCAACAAAACCGGACTCCCAAGGGTCCCGGGAGGATGGGAACGGATCATTACCGCACTCAAATTGAAAGGCCAACTCGTGGAGGAAGGTCTATTTAAAAACAGGAGGAGGATGGAAATTGCCTCGAGCAACTACTCAGTGGAAATTCCACGCCCATGCCTTCATTTACGTAAACGATCAACTGGGACAAAGAACTAGTCACATGGGCAGATGTTCGGGAAGCCGTATACTCACCTTCCGACATACCCGCCACTCGTATAAAGCGTAGAAGAAAACTCTCCCCGATGGAGGTTTACCTAGACCGCCGCACGCAGCTTCAAGGAAGCACCGGCTATTCTCACATGGGAAGAAACGCAGCATTAACTTCGACGCAGCTCCGCCGCAAGAAGGTTGATCTCGGGGCCTGCAGTGGAGGAAAACTAGCCAACCACGAGTATCGCTGCACCTCCAACCTGCATCGCCCGAGTATGCTCAAGAAGAAGGAAAGGAACGCGATATACCGTGAAGAGATCAAGGAGACCGTTCGCTTGAGCCGAGAACTCTCCAACCTCCCCCGAGGGTCGCAACGCACGCTTCGGCCTGTGCAACCACCGCTGTGCACCGACATTCGAACAATCTACGTCAAACCGTAGGCTACCTCCCCGCAGAGGCACCCAAGCCAAAAGATCCCGGGGACAGTAATCCGTCAAGCCGCCGAAGCTCCCGGGAATTCATCCACAATCAATGAGTTGAGGGAAGACGCATGGCCCTATGCTACGAGGAATCCTCCTCTAACTATGGCTCAACTCGTGAGCACTGCTCGTAAGGGACCAAACCCGATGTCGCTGTTCTAACCCGATCGGTCAAATCCATGCATTACCACCTAAGGCCACCAAAAGCCGACGGAGCCGTAATTGCACCGGCCACTCGCAGACGCAAGTTCCTTGAAAGAGGACCCGATCCTCACTCACCAAGGCACTCAGCGTAACATTTCCCTTCGTCTCTCGGCCACCTCCTCTTATCCTCACAAGCTCAAGCTAGAGGAAAGCCTCGGCCCGTACTACGGTCCCCGTGGACGCAACCCTGCATGAAGTCATTCGATGATTGTAACATCCACTATGGCAACATTATCACCTTCACAGATTTGGACCTTCCAAAATTTGGGGCCGATCACAATGAGCCGCTTTACATCACAAACCACTGACGAGCGCCGTCTTCCTCGCGTGTTGGTAGACGGAGGTTCCGAATGAATGTCTTGCCCGCCAAGATGATGGACCTCGCTTGACATCAAGCCCACTGCATCTTAAGCCTTCACCCACACTGTCAAGGCCTATGACTCTACTTCCCGTACATGCTTCTGGGTTGCTACTCTTAACATCTCGGTTCTGGCAAGCGGGTGATCCCCACCGAATTCCAAGTGTCGACATTCCAATCACTTTCACAGCCCATCCCGGGGGCGTCCCCGGCCGCATCAAATCAATGGCGTGGCATCCACCCTTCACCAAAGGCCTCAAGTTCATGCAAGGCAACGAGCTAACTACGCCTACGGCGACAAAGGTCACCACCGAGGGGACCAGCACCAACGACATTCCAAAGTTGTTGGAAATCAAGCATAATGATGACATGCCATTAACTCGGATTCACTCGAGACCTCCAAGATCCAAATATGCAACGTGGACCTTCCACTGCCTCACGATCGATTCCTCCCGCCATGAGGATGATGAAACTCATGAACTTCATCCCTGTGACTGGGCTCGGCAAAAGGCCGCAAGGCCGCACCAAGTTATTGAAGTCAAGGACCACACCACGGTCCAGGGCTTCGCTACGTGCCAACACCGGCCGACATCAAGGAAGACAAAAGGCTCGCCCGCACCAAGGCAAAGCAGCCCCACAAAAGGGGAACCTCCAACGGCACACCCAACCTCCGACCTACAGCCTTGACCTCGCTCATTACTTCACCAAGGGAACCGACAGCAGAACCGAGGGAACCAACAAGGGAACCGACAGCCAGTAACCGAGGGGACCGATACAACCGATGCCAGAACCGAGGGGACCGACAATGTGAACCGACAGAACCGAGGGGACCGACAAGCTGAACCGAACTCTGAACCGACGAAGATGAGAAAGAAGCAGGATAGTCAACACCAAGACTACGTAAAGAATGGAACAGCCTAGCACGGGACCTCAAGCGTTTCGTAGGACTCAAAGCTAATCCGATAAGGGGAGCGTCTCGACATCACAGCTCTCTACCTGACCAACCGCCACCACAAACCAAAGATGAGTACACATTCAAGGGAATCCTGCACTTGGAGGAGCAACTCAAGGTACTCTCCATGGGAAACAAGTTGTTCGGATCGCCCGCCGAGGCCACATTCGAGACAAGAAATCCAAAGCGTAAGGAACCGTAATTCATAGAAGACGCCTCAAAGCTGACCAAATTTCTTACGTAGTCCTGCTTGAAGAAGTCATGGAGTTGCCCAACTTGATCGATCGGGCTTCGACAACAAAGATGATCGCCATGATAGGGACAAGCAGGAGCCAAGCCTCTCGATCCCCGCACCCTCCTCAAGCATCCAAAGAATGCCACCGAAGAATTGGGTAACTTTCACCGACCAAGGGCAAGCCAGCGCAGAAATGGAAGACAAGCCGGGCCCGCACCCACATCTCCCTAAACCCGGTCTCAAACCCTTTGAGCCGCCTCCTGTCGAGTCCGCCCTTCCGAGTCATCCAACGGCCTTACGGGAGGACTATAATGTTGTAGCCAATCATGTATTCCCGTTCTTGTGTAATGAAAAGTCTCGACCTTTCTGAGTATCCTCTCATTGCCACTTTAACAACCGATAAGTTAACAAACAACTTAAAAGACGTTAATAACTCAATTGATAAAGAAGCGTACACATTAAACGAACAATACATTAAAGAAGTTCTCGAGCGTGTAGTTGACCAAGAGGACAACCGGCCCAAGCCGCCGAAGAGGTTATGACCAAAGTGAACTCCGGGGTCGCCGCAAGAGCCTAAAGAGACACAAGGGCGCTTTTCGCCGATGCGTAAAAGGAAGCCCCGATAAACCTCCTCCTGGAGTATGTTGACGTGTTCGCTCGGTCATATCAGACATGCCAGACTCGATCCTCAATCGTGGAGCACCGAATTCCCCGGATCCCGAATCCAAGCCTCGTCAAAATGTAAGCCGCGCAAGATCAAGCCAGAGTGGTCCTTGCAAGTTAAAGAAGAAATTGAGAAAATGCTCCGGGAAGCTGGGTTTCATCGTAGTGATTGAGTACCCGACTTGGCTCTCCAACATCGTGACGGTCACCAAGGCCAACGGAAAGGTCGATGCCGCGTGGATTTTCGGGATCTCAACAAGGCCAAATTTCTAAGGATGATTTCCCATTGCCTAACATCGACATGCCGGTCGACACCACTAAGCAAATTTCGAAGTAAAGTCCTTCGTGGACGGGTTTGCTGGATACAAACTGCATCAAGATGTCCGAGGAGTGATCGTGCCAAGATCGCCTTCACCACTCCATGGGGACATACTGCTACACCTGGCCATGCCGTTCGTCTAAAGAACGCCGTTACTTACTACGGCCGCAAATGCACTCTCTTCCATGACATGATTCACAAAGAAATCGAAGTATATGTCGACGACATGATCATCCACTCCAAGGGATCGTACATGCAAAGACATGACGTATCCGAGGAAGTTCTTCAACAGACTCGTAAAACACTCCATGAGGTCAACTCCGCAAAGTGCACCTTCGGCGTCAAGCGCGGCAAGGTACTCGGGGTACATGGTTACGTAAAGAGGTATCGAAGCCGATCCTGTGAAAATCAAGGCCATCATCGACATGAAGCCGCCTCAAACCCCGATGTAAGTGAAGAGCTTCATGGGAAGACTTCAAGCACATCGGGCCGCTTCATCAACCGCTGACATCTCTCTCGCGAGCCCATGTTCAAACCGATGAAAAAGAATGCCGACATCAAATGGGACTCCGAGTGCCACATGCCTTTCGAGAAAATCAAGACCTACTTGGTTAATCCCCACCCCGTGCCCGCCACACGAAGACAAGCCACTACTCCCGTATCTCGATGCAATGTACACGTCTATCGGAGCAATGTCGGCACAAGAACAGAAAGATTCCAAGGTTGAGCATGCAATCTACTTCGTAAGTTTCGAAAGCTTCAAGGAAGTGAACTCACTACTCAAAGATCGGTAGAAAACCTGTACCGCCTTGGTATGGGTAGTCGGGAAACCGAAACACTACATGCAAGCCGCATTCTGCTCCCGGTCTCCAAAGTGGACCCCGTCCGATATCTCTTTGACAAGCCATCCCTCGTCAATGCGGCTAGCCAAGCGGTCATTCTTCCTGGCCGAGTTCGACATCAAGTACATGGTAAGAAAATCAACAAAGGGCGTAGAGTAATGGCGCATCAGCCTGCCGACTTCCCGAGCAAAGGAACCTAAGGGTCCCGATCCGCAATTTCCTGACGACGGAATCTTTTCACTTGACAACAAGAAACCGCCGGCAACTCTTCTTCGATGGGGCAGCCAACAAGAAGGGGAATGGCATTGGAATGCTCCTTGTCGATCCCAAGGACGAGCATACTCCCATAGCCATCAAGTCGAATTTTTGAAGCAACCAACAATGCAAAGCAGAATACGAAGCCTCAGGCAGCAGGTTTGGAAGCCGCCTCGAGCGCAACATCTCGTAGCCGGATGTATATGGAGACTCAGCATTGATCATCAATCAAGTATCCAACAAATGGAAGACGGTAGATTCTCGCCTTCAAGTACCACGCGTACATGGAGGAGCTTCATTGCTCGCTCAAGGACATCTCTTTTCACTATTTGCCAAGAGACAGAAACCGCTCGCAGACGCCCGGCAACCTCGCCTCTCTTGTCGAAATTCCCGAGGGAAAGCAAAGAAACCCCTCGAATAGGCAGACGGGAAACACCCGCCTATTGCCGTGAGATCGAAAAAGAAAAAGAAACGATCGACGAACCCCGGTACAATCAAATTTACCAAGCACTCCAAAGCGGGAGAAGCTTCCTTCACAAATGAAGATGGAAAATACAAAGAAGGGATCAAAGCCAAAAACATGATGGCATTAAAACGCCCGGCATCCCATTTCGTCATTCTCGGGGGTATGTTGTACAAGAAGCGCCACCAAGGGCCACTCCTTCGGTGTGTAAACAAAGAAAAAGCGCCGGAAGCACTAATGAACGAAAGTTCACAACGAATCCCGCGGTCCGGCATATGAACGCCGCCCGAGCATTGACACGTATCATTCTCCGTATGGGATACTATTGGATATCAATGGAAACAGATCGCATCCAAGCTCGTCCGGCCGCGACAAATGTCAACTGGTTTTCCAACCTCAATCACATCCTCCTCACGAACTCTACCGCATGACTACGCCACGGCCTTTCGCCACATGGGGAATCGACGTCATCGGCAAGATCACTCCTCCAGGGAGCAATGGTCACGAGTTCATTTTAGTCGTTAGCCGACTACTTCACCAAATGGGTAGAAGCCGATCGTACAAGGTACCGAATTCTAGGAAGGTGGCCGAGTTCATCCGAGAGAACATCATGTGCCGATACTGAGTGCCCAACGAGATCATCTCCGACAATGGGACTCACTTCGAAGGAAATTGTGACCAACTACCGACCGAATTCGTAGTCACACGTCACAGTCTTCCTTACGTACCACAAACCAATGGTGCAAAGAGAGGCAAACCAACAAGACTCTCGCCATGATAATCGAAAGATGACCACCCGTGAGGCTCGGACCGGCCCGAAAAGCTACATCTAGCTCCTCTCGGGGATACCGAACATCGCCGAACCGCCACAGGGAGACTCCGTTCGCACTTACCTACGGAATGGAAGCAATGTTACCCGTGGAATTGGAAATTCCATCCCTCCGAGTCCTCTTGGAAAACGGGGTCAATGAAGTCGAATGGCTACGCAGCCGTCACGACGAACTTGCTCTACTCGACGAGCGCAGCATTGAAAGCCATGGAACACACTCGAGCCTACCAGAGCGTAATGGCACGAGCATTCGACAAGAAAGTCAAGATCCGAGACATCGCAGAAGGCGACTTGGTGCTAAAGGAAAAGCTCCTACGCGTACCAATCCCTCGGAAAGTGGGAGCCTACCTCGATAGGACCATTCGTGGTACAAAGAATCTTCTCCGAGGAGCCATGAAGCTAGCAGATTTGGACGGAAACCCTTTCGTTAACCCCGTGAACGGAAGCAAGCTCCGCAGATACTTCGCTTGAGGAAGAGCACGAGTCAACTCACCTTCCCCATACACCGCCCCTCAAGAAATTAAAGTGCTAAAAGAGTAATACCCAACCGGATACATTCCCGCTAATGATCCAGTAAAAACATGGTCGCACTTCTTTTGTCTTGGTTTTTTCTCAAATTCACCTAAAGTGTCGAACTACGGTGACCCGAGCCCCTTAGTCCAATTGTAAAAGGGGAACGTAGGCGCCATCTTTGGTTCGGTCTAAAAACAAAAATACAATAAGCATCAATTGCTTGTGTTTCGAAAACTCTTTTCATTTAACCTACAAATTCATAACGGTTAAAACATTCTTTGATGAGTTCAAGCACGGCCAACTCTTGACTCGCTACACGCTAGCAAAACTACAATAAAACATTAATCAATTAATGTGTCTCGCAATGACAATGGGTGGATACTCGGACAAAGAAGGTCAACCTAGTTTCCTCGTACTAGGTCCTTCATCCTTCTTCCCTTTCCCTTTTCCCCTACGAGTGTTCTTCACCTTCGCAGAAATATTCCGCAGGCCTTCTACCCGGCTCAGTGACTCTTTTCCCGACGCTCTCCGTCAATCTCGCGGGCCGGCTTTCAATACAAATTCTTTTCTCTAGCTCCGTCTCTCGAGCCGCTCGCTTCGGGAGCTTCATCATCGCAGTTAGCCGTTGATTGGCTCTCTCCCGACAAGATTTGCCAAGCATAATCGCACCATGGTCGTCGCCAAGACGATTTATTTCCTTGTGGTTAGCTCCTCGCCTCTTGTCCTCCTCTCAATGTCGAATCTGTCCAGTGACAAGACTCCAACACCACTCGTCTCCACAAGATAGCCATCTCGCTGTTCCCCCATACACTTCTTTCGTACCGGGGCTTCAGATACTCAAGCGTCGATGCAGTAAAGCCGCTCTCTCTCCGGCGAAAAGAGAACCCTGCGGGCAGAAAGTGATCGTGTATTGCCACCACTCGGTGTGACCAAAGAAACAGCGTCGAAGGATCCTCCATCCGCAGAGATTCCCACTCCTCAAAGGCATGCAGATAAACTTCGTATCGTCAGCCACTGGCATCTGCTTCCAGCCCATACCGGCCGCTGTTAACCAATGATGGAATATAGAAAGACGCCTTCTGAGATGCCTCCAAGCACTTCCGATTTATCAACAGCATTCCTCCCGAGCGGTCTCTACAAGTTCTCAGAATCTCCAATGGGAACCCACCATCGGCAAGTGATGCTAGTGCAAAGCCTGGGCTATCCGCAGTTCCAGCCAAATTTCATTCAGCCTCTATCACCGCAGAGGACGCCGCGAGAAAGCACTCAAGCTGTCACAGACATTGGCACCTCGTGCATCATCTGCAAATTTCCTCAACCACATGGTCATCAAGATAGCGTGACTCCTCTCTGGCCACATGTAGCCTCGGGAGCTACTGCCGCCATCCTACTTGGCCTATGCCCAGTGAACGCCTCGCCCAAGACCAATGGGGCAAGGTGCACGATGTCTCTCCACTCCCAAGCACCGTTTCTCACTCAGTGCCCGGAAGCATTAATCGGGTGATGGCACAACACCTGCAGACGTGAATGTGAACAAAGTAGCAATCACGCACACGTGAGCAAACGCTGTCCCACGCAAAGACGCTTCCTCAGCCTCCGCAAATCTTTTCGGGCAATTCCTGGAATACATGTCACTGCATCGTATCGCAGATATCTCAGAGACAAGATCTCCGTATGCTTCCAAACAGATACCCAACATGTAGACATCTAGCTTCTCAACGGTGGCCTATGCCACCTGCTATAACGGAAGAACTAAATTGCTCCGCCTCAAAGTCCTCCTGCACGGCCCGGAAATCTTCAAACGTAGAGTGACTTCTTCGTTGCATACGAAAAGCCGTACACATTCTCCCTCCTTACGTCCTGTAACCGCAGACGCCGCTCTCAAAAGGTCCCACTCCGCATGAGCTCCTTCAAAGCCCAAACAGTATTTAATCCCGTAAATGTAGCCTTCTGAAAACCTTTTTGTTCTCGCCTCGTGTGGTTCCGTACTCTACGATCGAAAGCTGTCCAAATATCGCCTTTGCATCCGAGACGATAATCTCGGGAAAAGGAGCCATGTCGAAGGTGAAGAAAACCTTAAGAAATGGAAAAGAACTCAGCCGTAATGAGCAGCAATGCTAAGCTAGCTTCTTACAAATTCGCAAAAGCCGAAATCGCAATTTAAAGAATCCTGATTCAATTCATTCTAGTCCGGCCGCATTCCCTCCGCAGCTGACTTGGTCAACTCTGCAAAGCCAAACACCGCCTTAAAGTTGGAAAACATTTCCAAATCTATGCTCGTTTACACTTATGGCGAAATCTCGCGTGCTCGCTCGATTTCATTCGTTAAACAAATGACAACATATCCTCCCCGCCCTGGGCTGCAGGTAGCAACAAAGGTAAAATAATTAAAATTTAGTGCATATTAATGCTTAATTTCTTGACCTGCTCAATTTTTTTAATGCATTCTTCTCCTTTTTATTTAGCTTTTTTGATTAACCTATATTGCTTATTTAGCCGAGCAAAATAATGTGTGAAGGTGCGATCATCACAGAATATATGCTGCAAAATGTCAGTTCTCGCCCCACTGCGCCTTTTGCAAATACATTTCAAATCAAAAATTTGTCTCGACAAATACATGGCATTTTGTCTAAACAAAATAATAAAGAAAGAAAAGCAAGAAAAAGGGGACTACTCGAGTCCTTCCGCCGTCATCCGCATACTCGGGACGCATCGCCCCGCCGCCGCCGGGACTGATCGCCGCAACATGTGAACTCGCCGAATCCCTTCCACCTGGGAATAGGCAAAGGGCCTCCGCTCGGAGTACACAACTTGCCAGTGACTCTCTCTCGTACGCCCGAGTGCTAAGAGCGCGCGAGCCCTCAAGACAGCCGCCTGCTTTCGCCCGCGAACTTTCGGCAAACCCCTCAAGTCCTCCCCACTACCAAGCGGGAGCAGCGTAACCTCTCGCCTCCAGACTCTGCCTCTCGAGTCGCGGACGTCCACGCTCCTCCTCGCGAACCGAACACCGCATGTAATCTCCACTGCCTCTCCGGCATAGGGAATGGCTACCCCCACTCAGCCCACTGCACTTGCCTACAAAGCCTCATCAGACGTACGCCGTACATACAACGAACCAGGCAATCAATGAGTAAAGAAATACAAAGTGGCATGTATGCATCAGTAATGCTACTATCAAATGCGTAAAATCGTAAAAGCATGTAAACTCTACATCCGAAGACATTGCGTCCAGCCCCGTATCGAGTGGGTCTCTTTCCGCCGCGAGTGGGATCACAAGTCGTCCTGCGCGAACCGTCCAGCCCCTCGTACGCTAGCCTAGCTCGTGGGACAGGAAATGTCGAGACCTCCAGGGACTCGCCTCTTATAGCTGCACTGTGGGCTCCTCAGCCTCATCTCAAGAAAACATCATAGGCGGCCCCCGCTATGATGTACTTCGGTGAAGTACACACCCTGGGAAGGTATCTCCAGCTCATCCATCGGCATCTCCCGGGGATGCATGTACAGAGGAGGATCCACTGGCACCAATGGAAGAGACCCTGGTTTATGCTGACGGGTCACCTTCTCAGATATGGCGTCCGCAGTGAAGTCCCACCAGGAGCTTCGCCGTGTAGTCTCGCGGCACTGCACCGCGACATGATCAAACCCGCCTCCACTGCAGTCGCCTGATCCTCTCGAGAACCTGTGCTCCGCCGTAGATATCTCCGTATGACACTCGAGTGCCAACCTCGAAGAGACCGCCTCTCGCCTCTTCTCGCCAAACTAAAGAAGGCAGGAACAGGGACGCGCACGGTTCTTGACGTCCCAAGCTCGCGATCGAATACCTCAAGAGCACCGTGACCCGCCAAGAGAATGGCTACGCGCCTACAAAGACATACGAGTACATAAAAGGAGGCAAGGAAGAGAAAAAGCACGTAAATTCTACATCCAAGACAAAGCGTAAAAGCGCCTAAATGAGTGCCTTCCCCGCGAGAACCTCGGCCCAAGTGCGAACTGTGGCAACTTGCTGGGTCCAGCCTCCCCCACGCAAACCCCTCACGCATCCAGATCCTACTCCGTGAGCAGGGAAGTGACAAGACGTGTCGGAAGTCGGGAACGTTAGGCTCTCGCCGCAAATAAGAAAACTAAAGGAACCCGAGCCAGACCCGCTTATGCGGTCATCCTCAAGGACACACCCCGAAGGTAATCCTCCACCCGCCTCAAGTGATGCTCCATCGGCTCGTACCGAATGCCTAAGCCCCCGGCACCAATGGAAGAGACCCTCCCAGCCTGCATAAGCCGACGGTGTAACCATCAACCCTGCATACATGGCGCCCAAAAAGTCCCAACCCAGGAGCTCGCAAAACTGGTGTGAGTCACTGCCGCTCCCCATCTCGTGAAATGATCAAACTCCGCTCACTGGCATTTCGCCGCGCATCCTCTCGGACTCGGCGTATCACCTGCCGTGTGTAGTCTTGCCTACTAAGATCGATAAACCCACACCAAATGGAGTCAATCACTCACTGCCGTGGACCCTCTTCTCCTCTTGCGGGCCACGTACCGGATAAGGCCCCACAATGCCCGCACCGCCTCAAAGGCACCCCGACTCTTAAGGTTGCTAGGTATCAACCATCCCCGTCCTCGCACAAACAAGACGTAAGCAACGTCAACAAAATGCAACAACGCATGTCAAAAGGATGCAATGCGAAAGCGGTTCTCATTCATTTCCTACGTATATTCAAAACCTTTCGAAAACTCCGTCGAATCCGAACTTTCAAAATCTTTCGAAAACTCCGGAACTTTCAAAATCTTCGAAAACTCCGTCGAATCCGGAACTTTCAAAATCATTTCGAAAACTCCGTCGAATCCGAACTTTCAAATTCTTTCGAATTTTTCGAAAATTTCGCTCCGTCCCGAATTAAAGTTACTTTAATTTTGGAAAATACATTTAGACATGGAATTTTGCAACAAAAATTTTTATGTCATCTACCCATGATGTCAATTGAACTACGTCCTAGTCAATTTCGACAACGATTCATAGCAAAGTCAAAAGCCCCAAATCGGGCACCAAAATCCCTAAGTAAATTCCTAACAAATTTCTAACATTTAAAGAATGCACATTCTTGAAATTAATGGAATTTGTAGGAACTTACGTGTCTTTCGATCCCTCCTTGGCCCAGGAGTGGCGGTCCCTCGCCGGAGGGATAAAACTCCGCCGGATTCAATGGAAGAGTGGTGGTTCGAATGGTCCGAACCAATCGAGCTCTTTCTGCCGTCGGTCCTTCCGTGGCGAGCCATTGGTCCTCCTTCACCCTCCATAGCGATTTTCCCTCACAAATTCGAGCAAACCTTGCAATTTGGGTTGGATTTCTCTCTCTTTTCTCTCCTCTCTCGCCGGCATCAATGGAAGAAATGGTTTTTCCCCCGGCCTCGAACTTTAAAAAGTTTCTCGAAAAAAGAAAAGTCCGTCGAACCGCACAATTTTTGCCCCTTTTGCCCTCCTTCAATTTTACCACTTTTGCCCCCGAAAGTGTAAAATTCCCGCTAGACATTTCTAACGCCCTATCCGCACGTTAACTCCTGCTAGTTTTCACTAACGCTCGTCTCCCGCACGTTAAATTCCGCTCACAAATCCTTGCAATTTGGGTTGGATTTCTCTCTCTTTTCTCTCCTCTCTAAGAAATGCCCATTTTCTTCCCCGGCCTCGGCATTTAAAAAGTTTACGGAAAAACAAGTAAAAGTCCCACTGACTCTCACTGCACCAATAATTTTTGCCCCTTTTGCCCCTCAACGGCTTGGCAATTCCAATTTTACCACTTTTTGCCCCCGAAAGTGTAAAATTTCCCAGGTCCGATTTCTTAACGCCTATCCCCGAGGATAATTCCCAGTTAGTTTTCACTAACGCTCGTCTCCAGACGTTAAATTCCCAGTTAGTTTTCACTAACGCTCGTCTCCAGACGTTAAATTCCCAAGGTACGAACGCCGTGCCAACAGTCTCCTTCGGCAACTGCAATAAGCCCGAACCCCAAGGTACGAACGCCTTGCAAACAGTCTCCTTCGGCAACTGCAATAAGCCCGAACCCCAAGGTACGAACGCCTTGCCAATAGTCATCTTCGGCAACTGCAATAAGCCCGAACCCCAAGGTACGAATGCCTTGCAAATAGTCATCTCCGGCAACAGCAATAAGCCCGAACCCCAAGGTACGAACGCCTTGCAACAATCCCTATTCGGCCATCCTAGTAAGACCGAACACCTTTTCACTTCAGCAAGTGAACATTCATCTCCCCGGCCGCCAGTCGTAAGCCCGACCGTTCCACTTCAGCGGCAGCTGCAATAAGCCCGCACAACAATCCCTCTTCGGCCATCCAGGTAGGCCCGAACGCTCATCCCAGCCAGGATAAAGCGCGGCAACGCAATAAGCCCAAGACCCCAAGGCACGAACGCCTCGTTAGCATCGCAACTCCGGTTTGAGGCACCACGCGCCCTCGAAGGTTTGAAGCCCTGTGTTCGACGCTCCTAGCAGTCTCCATTCGAGTACGGTACCTCGCGAATGGTCTCATCCAGGTTTAGATGCCTCCTAACGGGTCTCGCTCGGGTCAAGGTCCCCGTGCGCGGCCCTTGCCCCTTTCGAACTACGATCGACTTGATTCCGCGCCGGGATACGTAGGAATCCTTTTCGCTAAGGGTCCGGCGGCGCGCCTGTGTCTCTTTCAAAGTAAGGCATCCCGATTTGGATCCTTATCTTTTCGACGACCCCACTTCCTTCGAAAGTGACGTCGCCGAGGGCTAGCGTAAGTACCCAAATCCGGATCGTCCAAATCCGTCGAGAAAGTTAACCGAAATCCGTTAGCGCGCTCCAGGTTAACCGAAACTTCGTTAAACTCCTGTTCTTGTGCCAACGAGACGTCTCTGGACCGCCCGTGCATCCCGACGTCAAACCGTACTTATCACGTGACATCTCACGTAAAAGTATGGCTTTTCCCGAAAAACGCATTTTCCGGCACTTTTCGGGCGTTTCGGACATTTCCTGATCGTTATTTTAAAAACGAACAAAACCGGGACCAGGGAACGAACTCCCACACTTACGGTGAGTCACGGGACACGTGTCTGAATGCCACCTCCCTCTAGTCACTCGTCAATCACAAATCAAGGCCAAAAGACCAAAATACCCCCGGTTTGCAAGCCAAGTCCTGGCCGGACTCATTTGTGCAATTTTCTGAAATTGCCAACAAGTCCTCCAGATTTCCAAAATTCCCAAAACCCCTGAAATTCGGTCAAGTCCGGCCCGACTCCTCCGCAATTTTCACCCTATAAATAGAAGTTGCTGTCAAAGGCAAAAAGGAGGAAAAAACACAAAAAATTCTCATACCCCACGGTCCATACTGGTTTCCACCCCTCCCGAGCTCCCGTTTTGTCTCGATTCGCGTGAAACCTTCGTATTTCGATCAAATACGCACCCTACAACTTCGAAACAACCTTTTGAATAACTTTTCGTGTCCCGTGCACACCTCCCGAGCCAAAGGAGTCGACCCTAGCCATAGGTATAACTCCCTCTCTCTGAATCTTCCGTTCCGTCTCGGTTTACGCGCCAGTCGCTATAAGCATTTCGAACGTCATTGTCAAAATGTAGACGCCTCCGTCTAACGGGTCCGATACGTTTTAGCCCCTCGATCCTCTTCTCTTTCCGTAAGAGAAGTAATCACGGAGTTAAAACGGCGTTCCGACCCCGTCCGTTTACTTTCACGTCATTTACAATTCCGAGCCGTTTGGCCTCGTTGATCGTCATTTACAATTCCGAGCCGTTTGGCCTCGTTGATCATCATTTACAATTCCGAGCCGTTTGGCCTCGTTGATCGTCATTTACACTTCCGAGCCGTTTGGCCTCGTTGATCGTCATTTACGATTCCGGATCGTTTGATTCCGTTGACACCGCTTTAAATACTGTCATTTACAAGTCCGATCCGTTTGGATTGTGATAGTATTTACTTTTCAAAAGTCCGAGTCGCAACCCGATTCGTTGATCGCATATCATTTAATACGCATTTTTCTCGTAAAAATCGTTAACAATGTAATGCCCGGTTCAAAACCGGAGTTCGTCCGTCGAACTCTCTTTCAAAATGCGCGAAATGACGTTCGGCCCCCGAACGCTCATCTTCAAACTCAAATCCGCCATTTGACACTTAAAATCATTTAATACGCATTTTTCCCGTAAAAATCGTTAACAATGACTCTTTTCAACTCAAAATCGACGTTTGCCACGCAAATGCTCATTTCGTCTCAAAGTCGACGTTTGCCACGCAAACGCTCATTTCAACTCAAACCGACGTTTGTCATTCAAACGCTCGTCTTTTCAAACAAAGTCACCTAATCAACGTTTGTCACTCAAACCAAGATTAAAGCTTGTCATTCAAGCCCCCATTTCGAAGGACACACACACACACGCACGCACGATTTCGAGAAAGGTAGAAAGACTCGTCATGCGAGGCGTTTCGGGCGATCTCGTAATACTCTACCCGAAACGTAACCTGACCTCCGAACCTAACAATCTCTGGTACAAAAAAAGCTTTTTACTCATTTTTGCTGCCAATAAAAATGATCCCTGTTTTCAAAGCCTTTTCCTAAGTTTTTGCTACCAATAAAAACGACACCATTTTCGCAATATCCGTTTCTCAACGTTTGGGCTCAAAATACAAAACCGCGTGGCGACTCCTCATTCTGCTCCTTCCCGCGAAGCGAGGTCTCAGACACCAACACCCCGCGAAAGACAACCGCCTTTCCCGCCGCGCCCCGCGCTCGGAAAAGATCGGGTAATTTCACCTGGGCAATTTTCCTACGATGTCCATTCCCCAAACCATAAACGGCCATGGCGACAGGATAGGATGTAGCAATTCGGCTGGTTGATGTAGTATGTCACCATGTCGTTGATAGGAGTCACACTTCTTTGCATATTCTGTAGCGTCTCTTCACATTGTGGGCCAAAAATAGCCCATTCTTAGAGCCTTGGTATACAGACTTCTGCCCCCAGTGTGATTTCCACACTGCCCTTCATGCAGCTCGTTCAAAACCTGATGGGCTCGATCTGCTTCTAGACACCTTAAGTAGTGACCTGCAGCAGACTTCCTAAACAAAAGGTTATCAATAAGTAAATATTTAGATACTCTTACCATGAATGCTCGAGCATTTTTCTCTTCAGCTGGGATCGTATCATCTAAAAGATATTTGATAATAGGAGTTGTCCAGGAAGTTGCAGCTGGAGGGGCAGGAATGTCGACATCTAGAACGAACAGCTCAAGACGATCAATTGCTGGGATGTCGACATGCACAATTGGGATACTTGTCTGTGAAATGCTTTTGAAGGCTGAACCTAAGTTTGCCAGGGCATCTGCTTGAGAGTTTTCCTCACGTGGAACCTGCTCCAAAGTAAATGTTTTGAATTTGGCCGCCAGAATTTTTACAATTTCTAAATATGTCGTCATCTTTGCATTTTTTGCTATGTAGGATCCGTTATAATGGTTAACGATTAGCAAAGAATCCATAAACACCCGGATGTGCTTGACATCTAGGTCATGGGCCGCTGTTAAACCTGCAATTAATGCCTCATATTCTGCTTCATTATTAGTAGCTTTAAAGCGCAACTGATGGATTGGGGTATTATGTCCCCTTGTGGCGATTTTAGTACAACTCCAAGTCCTGTGCCTCTCATGTTGGAAGCACCATCTGTGTAAAGTGTCCACACTTTTAGGATGTCATCATCTTGAAGTTGCTGAACCTCCAACTCTACTTCTTGTTATTGTTGGACTAAAGTCAGCCACAAAATCAGCTAGAGCTTGAGATTTTATTACTGTTATGGGCTCATATTTGATGTCGTAAGTGCTTAATTGTACGGACCACTTAGCCATTCGACCTGACATCTCTGGTTTTCTCATAACATTCTTAATAGGATAGTTAGTACGCACAATTATAGTATGTGTTTCAAAATAGTGTCTTAATTTAATAGATGCAGTTATCAAAGCCAAAATTAACTTTTGTAAATGAGAATACCTGGTCTCCGCATCTAAGAGTGTCTTACTTATATAGTAGATGGGTTGCTGAATACCATCTCATTCTGTCACCAGGACTGCACTTACAGCGCTTTCTGACACTGCTAGGTAAATGAAAAGGTGTTCGCCCTCCTGAGGTTTGGCCAATAAGGGAGGTGTCGACAGGTAACTTTTGAGTTCTTGGATGGCTTGTTCATGCTGATCTTCCCACTGGAACTTTTTGTTCTTCCTTAGGATGTCATAGAAAGGTTGCATCGGTCCGAAGATTTTGAAATGAACCTGGTGAGTGCGGCAATCTTCCCGTCAATCTCTGGACGTCTTTGACAGATTGAGGTGACGACAGGTTGACAATGGCACGAATCTATTCTGGGCGGCTTCAATCCCCCTTTTAGTTACCATATAGCCTAAAAACTTTCCTGCCTTCATACCAAAATTGCACTTTGCTGGATTAAGTTTCATATTGAAACAATCCAAGATGTCGAAGGCTTGAGATAGGTGGCTTATGTGATCTTCAGCTTTCTTTGACTTTACTACCATGTCGTCAATATATACCTCCATTGTGTCCCCAATCTGGTCTTTAAACATTTTGTTGACGAGCCTCTGATATGTTGCACCTGCATTTTTTAGTCCAAAAGGCATAGCAATATAACAATAGATACCTGTGGGCGTTATGAAGGCGGTGTCCTCCTGATCAGATGGCTCCGTCTGGATTTGTTGGAATCCTGAGGATGCATCTATAAAAGTGAGGAGCTCGTGTCCAGAAGTGGCATCAACCAACGAATCTATGTGAGGCAATCGGAAAGGGTTTTTGGGACAAGCTTTGTTCAAGTCGGTAAAATCAACACAAACTCGCCATTTCCCATTCTTCTTCTCGACCACAACTACGTTTGCTAACCATCTTGGGTAATATACCTCTCGGATCATGTTGGCTTTGAGTAAACGCTCCACTTCTTCCATGATTATCTGGTTCCTCGTTTCTGCAAACTTCCTACGCTTTTGGTGCACTGGCTTGAAACTAGGATCAATGTTGAGTTTGTGGGTGATGACATCTTTGCTGATGTCGGTCATGTCATCATGCTTCCAAGCAAAGCTCTTTGTTATGCTTCTTAACAGGTCCACGAGTTTTTCTTCTATATCTGGTGGGATATCACTGTCAATAAGTACCTTGATGTCTGGATTGGAAGGGTCTAGTAATACTTCTTTCACATCGTTCTCCCTAGCTTCCAGGACTTCACGTACTTTCTTCTGTAATTGCTATGATTGTTTGGGAGATGTCGACGCTTTCATGGAAGTCTTATAGCATTCCTTAGCCACCAGCTGATCACTATATATTTTAGCGACACCCCAGGGTGTTGGAAATTTCACGCACTGATGGTAAGTGGACGGTACAGCTTTCATTCCATGAATCCACGGCCTTCCAAGGATAACATTGTAAGATGTCGCACAATCAATTACGCAGAACCGCTCCATGGTGTTGAGGCCTTTTGAGTAGATTGGAAGCTTTATTTCTCCCACTGTTTCTTTGACTTCGCCACTGAAGCCTACCAACACTGAGGATTTCTTGACAATCTCTGATTCTGGGATGTTCATCTCCTTAAGGGTGCTCAACATAATGAGATTAACAGAGTTGCCCCCATCGACCAGGATACGCCTGATGGTACAATTGGCGATCTACAATGAAATGACTAGGCCATCATGATGGGGCTCCAGCAAATTATCTCGATCACTCTCATCAAAGGTGATTGGCTCCTGGCAAGGTGTCGATATCCTGAGTTGTCTTTCTAGCTTATCTTCCTTCGACTCCTTGGCATGTCGCTTCGCGGCAGAATAGGAAGTGCCACAAATTTCTGATCCTCCGCTAATGAAATTGATCACCTTCAGTGATGCTGGAAGAGAGACTGGTCTTTCAACTTCATGTGGAACTTGAGCTTCTGTATTTTTTTCCTTCTTCTTTCTGGATCCCAGCAACTCTTTGAGATGTCCCTTTGAGAGCAAATAGCTGATCTCCTTTCTTAGTGCGATGCAATCTTCTGTAACATGCCCAAAGTCTTCATGGTAGGCACACCACTTTGACTTGTCACGCCATCCCGTGGTTTTATCTGTCTTCTTTGGCCATCTTGCTTTGTCCCCCAAGTTGCCCATTGCACAAAGTACACCTAAAATGTCAACAGAAAAACAATAATCAGAAATGTTAGGAACATTATCGCTATCTTCATCCTCACCCTCAATTGAATTAATTTTGCTGCTATCAATTCTCGAATAAGGATTGGAACGGTTGTTCCTGCGGTGGGATGATTCGGTCTTCCTGTCTGGATTGTCATATGTCAGCAACTTGGATGAGGACTTCGATCTTCGCAGCTCATCTTCCTCCAATCGTATGAATCTTAGGGCCCTGCTCCTGACTTCTTCCAATCGTTTACAAGGAGTCATCACCAGATCTTGATAGTAATGTGAATCCTTCTTCAGCCCCATTTTGAATGCTTCTGTGGCTGTTGACATGTCAAGATTGGGGATTTCTAGCACTTCTTTATTGAACCGATGGACATATTCTTTCAGAGTCTCATTGGGCTGCTGGGTCACATTGTAGAGGTCACTTGTCAGCTTCTCGAATTGCCGACTGCATGAGAACTGATTATAGAACATGTTGATAAGCTGAGCGTATGAGCCAATTGAGCCTAGGGGTTGCCTAATCAGCCACTTGAGAGCTGGTCCAACCAAGGTTGATCCAAATCCTCTACACAGGCAAGCCTCCCTGAATTGAAGTGGGATATGCACTATGTCCATCTTTTCTTGATAGTGGGCAACATGCTCCTCTGGATCTGTGCTGCCGTCATACAACTTCATGGATGGAACACTGAAACGCTTTGGGATGTCGACATTTGCAATTGGGACAAATCGGGACTGATTGTAGCAGTTCTGAGTCAATGGTTGGATTGGAGGAATTATGCCTGGCACGATCATTGTCAGCTCCCTGAGATCCTGCATCTGCTTGGCTAGTGGGTTTCCTGCAAAAGGGTCATCCATAGGAATACGATTGAAGGTGGCGTCATCAGGGTGTCCCCGGGCAAAGATATCGACATCATTAAGGATGTCGACTGATGAGTTTGAGATGGACCACCCATTGGGATAAATTCACTCTGAAGCGTAGATCCTTCGGTGGTGTCGAAGTTGAGGTTCCTTAGGCACAATGGTGAGATGTTTTCACCGAGAAGCGATGAGTTGTTGATCCCTCTGCATCTTAATCATGGAATTGGCCAGCACCTTCGAATTGCTATCTTGCTGATCCAGCCTCTGATTCAACCTGGTCAGGATACTCCGGATGTCAGCATCCACATTGAAAGAGGTCGCTTCCTTTTATGGAGTCTTTGAAGGTTGCGTTTACTGAGGTCCCGACTGAGGAGGTGGCGGCAATAAGCTGGTTCTACCTCCTGATGTTGGAGTGACGGCGGTACCCTTGCCGGTGGCGGACACATTGGGAGTGGTTGACATGACGAACTCTTTTAGGAAATGATCCAAGTAACCAATAAACCAAGCGGCCCCTCGATGGGCGCCAAATTGTTTTGGTAGAAAAAACAATAACGTAGAATCTTAACTTGGCAAGTGTATGAATTTAAACAATAAGGAGGGGACTATGAAATTCGATTAAATGAAACAAAAACATGGAAATAAAGAGTGACACAAAGATTTGTTAACGAGGAAAACCTTAGAGATGATAACCTCTTCGAAAAAAACCCCGGGAGTTAGGTTTTCAACCTTAAATGTTTCACTATAAGAATTGAGATTACAACTGCGGAAGATGATGGAGAGAATTACAAATGATGCGTGAGTAGTGTGTGTAAAGAACGTGTATTTTTCCGTCTCCAAATCCCCTTAAATAATAACAACTATAACGGATAAATGTTAGTTCCTACAATCTCGGCATCCATGCTTATCTCCTCAACGTCCACAAGACCAAGTCCATCTTGCCGTTGAAGAGAGTTTGAACGTGCTATAAGGTATCCCGTGTTTATCTCTTCTGTAAAATAATAATAAAAATATTATAAAAACGAATTAGTAAATATTAAGTAATACTTACAATGGAATATCATCATGACATGCAGGAGCAACTGAAGATGTCACCATGCTGAAAAATACTCATAACAATTACCTTACTATTCCTCCCACTCATTTTCTCTCCTATTAAAAAATCAATCATTAACTACTATTCCCTACCCCATATTACAAAAAAATCATTCATTATACCCATATTTACAAAAAAAATCAATCATTAACTACTATTCCCTATCCCAAATTTACTTTTATTCATTTTTTAATTTTTTTTTTAAGAATAAGAAGCGTGAAATCCTCCAAGAACCCTTGATCCGGGACGGAGGGAATACTAGTTTTAAATATATATTTATATAAATACATGCCACCTAGTATTAGGCTCTATTTAAGATTAAAAAAATTATAAATTTTGATATATTTTTTATTTTATCATTTTATATAAAATATATGAATTTTAAAAATATGTTTATATAAATACATGTCACCAAATGAAAGAGTTACATGTGTACAAAATCAAACAATTTTGTTGACCCAACCCTGGATTGGCTGGCCGCCCGGGTCACTCCATTTTCATGACTTTTTTTTTTTTTTTCCTATTCTATGATCCACAATCGAATCGAAGTCACCATTGTACCGTGGGGTAGTCTTATTTGGCTTATTGCTAAAATTCCTCGTGACATTGATTGCCATCAGTTGTAGGAATTTTGCAAATCAGTTCCAAATATGTTACGTACGTGCTTGCGTTGGCAGACTTCAACCAGCAAGTGGTTAGAATTCCGAGTCATCAAAAATGTATTTTATGTTTGGCCACTAGTCAATTTACAACTATTCGAATCAACCCATGCCGTCATGGATTAGGCTCATTGCGCTACGGTAACGGAATTTATTTTATACTCAGCTCTACTACTTACTTTCGTCTCAATTTAATATATATAGTTTGACTTGACACAATGAGTAGAAAAAATAAATATTGTAAATATAAAAAATATAGAGTTTTATGGTGAGAAATGACAAGTGACTCCTAAAGATAAAGATGAAAAGAATGAATGAGGAAAAGTGATCCTTCTATTGATATTGAATTAGTATATATACAAGTCTAAAAACTATATATTAGGTACAGATTAAGGATTGATAATTACAACTAGAATTACGGGAGGAATTGATATTTACATACTAGGATCAAGGGGAGAATATACATCAGTAATTGTAGTAAAATCAGAAAGATAATGGTGTATCTTCATCACGCCCCCACAAGATGGACGATCTTGAGAGACCAATCTTGGAGAGTAAATCATGAAACCTGGTGCGAGGGAAAGGTTTTGTCAGAATGTCTGCTAATTGATCATTGCCAGAAATGTGTGTGACTCGAAGATTTTGCCCTTGTACATTTTCTCGAACAAAGTGATAGTCCAAACCAAGATGTTTCATTTTGGAATGATATTTTGGATTGGCAGCTACATATGTGGCGCCCAGGTTATCATAATATATGATCGGAGTGTTTGAGAGATGAACTTTGATTTCTTTGAGTAAATTCTGAAGCCAAAGAACCTCGGCAGTGGTTGCAGCGACAGCTCGATATTCAGCCTCGGTGGAAGACCTTGCAAGTTGTGATATACTCGATTTTCATTATTTGAAAAATCAAACGGAGTCGCCACGCCGTTTTTAGTTTATGGGCCAAAACTTTGAAAAATGCCCAAAATTAGAGAAAAATGGGTTCGGAGGTCACGTTACATTCCGGGAAGAACGTTAGGGTTCACCCGGAATGCCTCATAAAATGAGTCTTCCTAATTTAAAACCATTTGTGTGTGTGTGTGTGTGTTTTACAAGAGGAATTTTCTAGAAATAAAGTTTTGACTTGACTGGACTGAAATTTACCAAAACAGTGTGCTTCTGTGAGTGAAAAATGACTGGAAAAATAAAATGTCTGTCCCTTACATTTCTGTCCTCGCGGACCAGAGCGAGGTTCAATTCTGTCCGCGCGGATGGGACAGTAATATTCCTTTTCCACAGCTTTCCAGTCTGATTCTGTAAATTCCAGAATGTAAACTGGAGTTACAGAATCAGAACTGGACTTTGCAACTGAAAGTGTTAAATAAAAACATTTTTGGGATATGCATTCATGCTTGTCCCCACTTTTCTTAGGCTTTGATTAGTGATCACTAAACATGATTAGTGATGATCTACTATATCAAGCCATCCTTAGGGTACATTAGGACTTGAAAGCATTTCATTTGCTTGGGATGGGGAGATTTAACATAAGACAAAGATTGATGCATGAAAATGGAATTTAGGTTAAGGGTGTATCAACTTTAGTGTGGATTTCTAAGGTGGTCATTAAGATGACCATCCTTGAGATCTTTGAACTCAATGTATCAACTTCACCCTTTTTGTAACTTAGGAACCTTGATGATCTTCATCCATGAAAATTGTTCCAAGGTGAAGATCTTAGGCTTAAAGAAAAACATTTACAAGGAAGTAAACAATTTGGACCATCTAAGATGGTCATCCATGGAGATTTTACCCCAAGGTGAACATTCTTAGGTCAAGTAAAGCAAATTTATGTAAAGACAAGGGACATTAGGGAGTAACATAAGGAAAGATGTAGATCTTCATGGAAGATCATCCATGGAGATGAACTCCATGGTGATCTTCCTAGATCCAAGGACAATATGCAAGAAGATCAACAATTAATAAGTAAAGCACAAGATAATGAAGATTCAACAAGTAGATAAACAAGATCTAGACGAATATAGAGAGATTAACAAGATTTAATGAAAATGATTGCTTGAACAAAGATAAGTTTGGTGTCAAAAGAAGGAGGGTTTTACCAATGGTGACACCCTATCTTCTTTGGTTAGAGTTTGACTTGAGGAGTACTATCAATATTTGGTGTTTGAATTTGTGTGAGTGTTTGGATGAGTATTTGTTGGGTGTTTGAAGGCTGTATTGAGAGAGTATTTCGGCAATGTAACAGTAGTGAATTGTTGATGTCTAAACTGAGAGAGAAGGGTTGAATTTATAGGCTGGATTAGGGTTGCACTTATGTCCGCGCGGATAGGACTGAGGTCCTCCTTTTCATCCGCGCGGATGGAAATGAAGGCGTGACTGCTTTTTGCAGAAAAGCAGTTTTGGCATTTTGTCTTTGGTCAATATTTCCTTTTTTATTGGAAATGACAAATATCTGTGAGATTTTGTCTATTTTTTATTCCTAAAATGCCCTTCCTCATTTAAATTGTCAAAATAATGTCCAAAATGCCCCTAGATGATTATAAATCATTAATTTGGGTTGACGGAATATTGGCGGTTTAGATTGGGACACTTACAGTAGCCCCTCGGCGACGGTACTTCCACGGGCTTTGTACCCAAAGTTTGACTGTATTTGGGAGTCACCCGAGGATTTGACTGTTTTAGGGAAGTCACCCGAATTTTGACTATTTTAGGGAAGTCGCCCGAGGATCGACTATTTTAGGGAAGTCGCCTGAATTTTGACTATTTTAGGGAAGTCGCCCGAGGATTGACTATTTTAGGGAAGTCGCCTGATGATTGACTATTTTAGGAAAGTCACCCGAATTTTGACTATTTTAGGGAAGTCACCTGAGGATTGACTATTTTAGGGAAGTCACCTGAGGATTGACTATTTTAGGGAAGTCACCCGAATTTTGACTATTTTAGGGAAGTCGCCTGAGGATTGACTATTTTAGGGAAGTCACCCGAATTTTGACTATTTTAGGGAAGTCGCCTGAGGATTGACTATTTTAGGGAAGTCGCCCGAGGATTGACTATTTTAGGGAAGTCGCCCGAAGATTGACTATTGAGCGAGTTCTGCAGTCGGTTGCTGAAAGAAACTCTGCTGGGGATAGAATATGACCATTTTGGTCTGATGGTTGGAGTTGTATATCCACACTGCTGAGGAAAGGAATGACCATTTCGGTCAGGTGGCTGAACCTAATGGTAGGCTACATACGTATCCTTAAGAGGAATCAAGCCAGTCGTAGTTCGGGTCTTTCGACTATCTTCAGACGTTGACCCTAGAGTGACTATTTTGGTAATGATTTCGGTTTGTCGAATCAGAGGATGATTGTGATTTGTCGCTTTCCTCGTGTTTTGTGTCGGAACCGAAGTGATAGCATTTTGGTGCCTCAAGCCTAGATGATGGCGTTTTAAGAGCCTCAGACCTTAAAGATGGCGTTTTAGGTGCCTCAAATCTTGATGATGGCGTTTTAGGTGCCTCGAACCTTGATGATGGCGTTTTAGGTGCCTCAAACCTTGATGATGGTGTTTTAGGTGCCTCAGACCTTAAAGATGGCGTTTTAGGTGCCTCGGACCTTGAAGATGGCGTTTTAGGTGCCTCAGACCTTAAAGATGGCGTTTTAGGTTCCTCGAACCTTGAAGATGGCGTTTTAGGTGCCTCGGACCTTGTAAATGGCGTTTTAGGCGCCTCAGACCTTAAAGATGGCGTTTTAGGTGCCTCGGACCTTGAAGATGGCATTTTAGGTGCCTCGGACCTTAAAGATGGCGTTTTAGGTGCCTCGGACCATGAAGATGGCGTTTTAGGTGCCTCGAACCTTGAAGATGGCGTTTTAGGTGCCTCAGACCTTAAAGATGGCGTTTTAGGTGCCTCGAACCTTAAAGATGGCGTTTTAGGTGCCTCGGACCTTGATGATGGCGTTTTAGGTGCCCTAGGACCTTAAAGATGGCGTTTTAGGTGCCTCAGACCTTAAAGATGGCATTTTAGGTGCCTCGGACCTTGAAGATGGCGTTTTAGGTGCCTCGAACCTTAAAGATAGCGTTTTAGGTGCCTCGGACCTTGATGATGGCGTTTTAGGTGCCTCTAACCTTGATAATGGTGTTTTAGGTGCCTCAGACCTTTGATGATGGCGTTTTAGGTGCCTCGAACCTTGATGATGGCGTTTTAGGTGCCTCAGACCTTTGATGGCTTTTTAGGTGCCTCGGACCTTTGATGATGGCATTTTAGGTGCCTCGGACCTTGAAGATGGCATTTTAGGTGCCTCGAACCTTAAAGATGGCGTTTTAGGTGCCTCGAACCTTAAAGATGGCGTTTTAGGTTCCTCAGACCTTAAAGATGGCATTTTAGGTGCCTCGGACCTTGAAGATGGCGTTTTAGGTGCCTCGAACCTTAAAGATGGCATTTTAGGTGCCTTGGACCTTGATGATGGCGTTTTAGGTGCCTCAGACCTTAAAGATGGCGTTTTAGGTGCCTCGGACCTTGATTTGAAATGATTTCCTTCAATGGTTTGCATCCTTTTGTTGGGGACGGGCTCTGAGGGGATAGATAGTCCTCTGGTGGACTTTATTTGAAGGGATCGGTCTTACGTTTGCTGCCGAGGAAAAGGATGATCGTATTGGTTGAATGGCTGGACCTGTGGTAGGTTACCTACGTATCCCGAATAGGAATCAAGCCTATACGTAGTTCAAAAGCTGCTGTGGATGGAATCGAGGAAAGAAACGGGATTTCGTTAGCTTTCGTCGGGGATGAACCTAAGTTGAGGTTTAGTTCAGGAGTATGAACCTAAATGGGGACTTAGTTCAGGAGTATGATCCTAAGTCGAGGTTTGGTTCAGGAGTATGAACCTAAATGGGGACTTAGTTCAGGAGTATGATCCTAAGTTGAGGTTTTGTTCAGGAGTATGAACCTAAATGGGGACTTAGTTCAGGAGTATGAACCTAAGTCGAGGTTCGGTTCAGGAGTATGAACCTAAGTTGAGGTTTAGTACCCGAGGGAGACTATTTGAGGGTGTTCTCGCTGGGAAAGATTCGATCTTACGATAACTACCGGGGAAAAGGGTGACCATCTTGGTCAAGTGACTGGACCTATGGTAGGCCACCTACGTATTCCGAATGGGAATCAAGCTTGGACGTAGTTTGAAGAGACGGACGCTTGTGTCCCGGGAAAGCGACCATAATGGTCATGCGGCTGGACCTTTACAAAAGGGATTCCTACGTATCAAGTCGAATCGTAGTTCGTCAAAGAGGTGGCGATAAAAAGAGGCCACAGGCTTTGTACCCAAGAGTGACTATTTTTTAGGGAAGTCACCCCGAGTTTGACTGTTTCTTTGGGGAGTCACCCAAGGTTTGACTGTTTCTTTGGGAAGTCACCCGAAGATTGATTGTATTTGGGAGTCACCCGAGGTTTGACTGTATTTGGGAGTCACCCGAGGATTTACTATTTTTGGGAGTCACCCGAGGTTTGACTGTATTTGGGAGTCACCCGAAGTTGGACTGTTATCTGGGAGTCACCCGAGGATTGACTGTATTTGGGAGTCACCCGAGGTTTGACTGTTATCTGGGAGTCACCCGAGGTTTGACTGTATTTGGGAGTCACCCGAGGTTTGACTGTATTTGGGAGTCACCCGAGGATTAACTGCATTTGAGAGTCACCCGAGGTTTTGACTGTTATCTGGGAGTCACCCGAGGATTTGACTGTTTTTGGGAGTCACCCGAGGTTTGACTGTTTTTGGGAGTCACCCGAGGTTTTGACTGTTATCTGGGAGTCACCCGAGGATTTGACTGTTATCTGGGAGTCACCCGAGGTTTGACTGTTATCTGGTAGTCACCCGAGGTTTCTTTGACAAGAGGGGTGGACCCAAGGAAATTTTTTTTTTTTGACTCTGAGGGGTGGACCCGATATTTTTTGACTTGAGGGTCTTGCCAGTTATTTGGGCCATACTGTTGAAGTCATTGTCATTACGCTTCGATGGAGACCATCCTTGCTGCGAAGAGGCTTCAGGTCGTAACGGAAAACTGGTCTTTCATGTTTGAATTGATGCATTTGTTAGTAGAGAGGAGGATGCATATATGACATTCATGATGACAGATTTATGCATAGAACCAAAATGATTATGAGACAATGTATGAAAGTATCACTGCATATGTTCGCGAGATGATGCATTCACTTGCTTTTGGAGATGCACTTAGCCCAAGCTTTTGGCAGGGAAATTATGATTTATGATCTTCAATCACTTAGGGTTGTTCCTATTGATTCAAGTTTTGTGCATGCTACATGAGCCCTGGGGAGATTTTTGTGGGGATGCATGGTGATGAGAGGGGATGTATTGGGATGTATGTGTCTGGAAACTATTTGAGACATATTCTGAGCAAGTGGGGGCGTACTCTGAGAGAGCAGGTTGTAGCAGATTGATTCATTGCTGATAAGAACAAAGTGTGTCGTGCATCCGAGACGGCAAGCAGCAGAGAACATGTAGAGAATGATCCCGGCTTGGCGAAGCCCCCGTTGATGATGCAAAGCAAACCTGGAGGGAATCTGGTAAGGGGAAAATCCATCATATAACAGAGGGAGGAACCCAATGTGGACCAAGGTAACTTGGTGAAGCCCCAGCTTGATGAGCTGATACAGGAGAACCTGAGAGAACCACTTAGCGAAGCCCCAGCTTGAAGAAATTCAAAGCAGTCTTATTGCAGACAAAGTTATCATGTGGTCAAGGAGGCACCCATCTCTTTCAGACCTTAGTCAATTAGTCACTGGACAAGACTCGGAAATGTTTACGTGCAGGGGCACATCTTTCGAAAAGTGGGAATGTATCCCGAATTTGTGTATGACACTCTCGCTTTTGAGTTTAACTCTTTTGGGAGAGTATAAGTGTAACGACCCCAAATTCCATAAAATATAATAATACTTAATTTAATAATAGAATAGCCTCCAACGGCTACTAAAACCATAATTCAAAATACTAACCACTATTTGAAATAAACTTAAATGCTGAAAACGGTAACAATCTCTACGGCTAGTACAAACCACCAGCTCAAAAATACTTAATGTTCTAAAGTAGTTATTTGAACTCCAAAAGCCGCTAATCCATCAAACACGCAGCCAATCCACTCCAATCATTTATTACCTGGGAGGGAAAAAATTATGAAAGGGTGAGCAAACAAAGCTCAGTAAGTTCATACGGGGTCTCTTCGGTTTCTACGAAGAGGCGACCGGAACGAACGGAGTTTATCAATATATCAATGAAAGGATAATAGGTACAATAAATAGTTAAGGTACTGAGAATGTCAAAGGAGGTTACTTTTTCAAATAACAAGTAGTGGCACTTTAACAATAACCGATAGAACTTTACACACACTTGTCCGTCAATTCCATGTAATTGTGCACCTTTAATCTAGGGTGACTCCGATACACCTATTCGGTGATCGTTGAATAAGAAGATCTACGCCTTTAATTTAAGGCGCCCCCTTATTCTGAATAAGAGAATCTATGCCTTTTATCTGGGGCGCTCCCTTATTCTGATATATCATAAAATTAAGGTCATTTCAATCTGTTTAGACCAATTCATTAAACAATAAGGTCATTTCAATCTGTCTAGACCAAATCATACAAAGTCCTCATCAAATAGACAGAATAATATCATATATAGTGTTCACGGTACGAGAACACATTAAGCAAAATTCAATCATCACGGATACACATTGAACTATCATAATATCAATGGTAGGATATTCCAAAGAACGCACATATCAAAGGAATACAACTGAATATCTACCGGCCACTTGGTAGTATACAAATCATCAAATAGGGAGTCCTATCACGAAGGAAAGATACATTCAAATACTTAAAGAACGTAATCCCTTACCTTAGCGATGCTTAGTATCTTCAAAACTCCACGCGTACGAATCTACAATCATGTAAATGCGTCTTAGGGTAGAGTACAATGCTATATTAATGCACTAAATCCTTCTAATTAACTTTAGGGTTAACTTCCTAACCTTTTCTGTTAAGTTCTATTGGATTCCGTTAACTTTCTAACAGAAACTGTTAACTTTTGAACTCAAGGACTGATTTGCAGAATCTAGAAATCTTTAAGCCTATTCTGTAATTCTCTCTCTTTTCTTTATTTTCTATTTCCTTCTCTTTCTTTTCTTTCTTTTCTTTTCTTTTCTTTCTTTTCTTTTCTTTTCTTACTCCTTTCTCTTACTAGAACACACACTACACACACTAAAACACACTCCCAGCAAACCCACACAGCCCACACACATCACACACACACACGGCAGAACACCTACTGCCCACACCAAGAACACACGCACACTTGCTGCCACACACGGCAGCAACACACACATACCCAGCACACACACATGCATCAGAACACCTTCTGCAAACACCCAAAACACACGCACACAGACCCCAACAGACACACGCACACACACGGCAGACACACTAAAACACACACAAACTATAAATCCAATTAATCCTTTAGTATACAATGATCTTAGGCCAACCCATTGATTTATTATGCCTCAAAACCTTAATCACATTGGGTTTTCAAAACAATTCTTCTTATCACACTGAGACCCT
This sequence comes from Adenophora triphylla var. japonica, assembly GCA_022495995.1. Classification (NCBI taxonomy): domain Eukaryota; kingdom Viridiplantae; phylum Streptophyta; class Magnoliopsida; order Asterales; family Campanulaceae; genus Adenophora; species Adenophora triphylla. Next base: position 37,532 of record JAFEMH010002470.1, read on the forward strand.
AATCTCATTATCTCAATTTTTAACAGTCAACGTAATAATATGAAAACCTTAATTCCATTCTGTTGTTGGTATTTTTCAGCATGGGGACATCTTCAGTTGCTCTTGCATGTCAAGATGTTATTCCACTGTAAGTATTATTTTAATATTTACTTATTTGATTTTTCCTAATATCTTTATTATTATATTCCAGAGAATAAGAGAGAAGAATACGGGATATTTTCTAGCACGTTCGACACATCTTCAACGGCAAGGATGACTTGGTCTTACGGACGTTGAAGAGGATAAGCTTATATCCCGAGATTGTAGGAACAGTTTTTGACTCATTCATACTTACTTATATTTAAGGGGAGATGGAGACGGAAAACATACACACATTCCCATACGCACACACTCTACGCACAAGCTACTTGTAATCCTCTCCATTCTCTTCCAAAGTTGTAACTCAATTAACATAGTGAAACTTTTAAGGTTGGAGACCTAACTCCCGGGGTTTTTTCCAAAGAGGTTGTCACCTCCAAGGTTTTCCTCATTAACAATTCATGGTGTCATTCGTTCTTTTCATGTCTTTGTTCCATTTATTAGAATTCCACAGTTCCCTCCTTAGTAATTAAATCCACACACTTGTCAAAGTTAAGATTCTGTACTATTGTTTTTTCTACCAAAACAATTTGGCGCCCACCGAGGGGCCTCGTGGTTTATCGGTTATTTGGATCATTTCCTAATCAAATTCATTATGTCTGCACCCCCCAATGTGTCCGCCGCCGGTAAAGCTCCCGCCGTCACTCCAACATCAGTAGGTAGAACCAGTTTATTGCCACCACCTCCTCAAACCGGACCTCAGCAAACTCAACCTACAAAGACTCCGCAAAAGGGAGCAACCTCATCCAATGTAGATGATGATATCCGGACTATCCTAACCAAGTTGAATCAGAGGTTGGATCAGCAAGACAGCAATTCGAAGGTGCTGGCCAATTCCATGATTAAGATGCAGAAAGATCAACAGTTCATCGCGTCTCGGCTTGACAACATATCACCATTGCGTGCGAGGAACCTCAACTTCGACAACACCGAAGGATCTACGCTTCAGAGTGAATTTATACCCGTGGGTACTCCACCTCAAACTCATCAGCCGACATCCTTAATGATGTCAACATCTTTACCCGGGGACACCCCAATAACACCACCTTCCGCAGGATTCACCCAGTTCATCCCATTCATAGACAACACCACTGTCACAACGACTACGGACAACTCTGGTTTGCTAAATAATCTTTTCAATAATAATAATTTCAATCGTATTCCTATGGCTGACCCTTTTGCAGGAAATCCACTAGCAAAACAGATGCAGGATCTCAGAGAGCTGATAATGAACGTGCCCGACATAACTCCTCCAATCCAACTAGTGTCTCAGAACTGCTACAATCAATCTCGGTTTGTCCCAGCAATTGCAAATGTCGACATCCCGAAGCGTTTCAACGTTCCATCTATGAAGTTGTATGACGGCACCACAGACCCAGAAGAGCATGTTGCCCACTATCAGGAGAAGATGGACATAATCCATATTCCGCTCCAATTCCGGGAGGCTTGCTTATGCAGAGGATTTGGATCTACCTTGGTTGGACGAGCTCTCAAATGGCTGATTAGGCAGCCTCTAGGTTCAATTGGTTCATACGCCCAGCTTATCAACATGTTCTATAACCAATTCTCACGCAGTCGACAACCAATTCTCATGCAGTCGACAATTTGAGAAGTTGACAAGTGACCTCTACAATGTGACTCAGCAGCCTAATGAAACTCTGAAGGATTATGTCCACCGGTTCAATAAGGAAGTGCTAGAAATTCCCAATCTTGACATGTCGACAGCCACAGAAGCATTCAAAATGGGACTGAAGAAAGATTCACAGTATTATCAAGATTTGGTGATGACTCCTTGTAAGTGGTTGGAAGAAGTCAGGAGCAGGGCATTGAGATTCATAAGATTGGAGGAAGATGAGCTGCGAAGATCAAAGTCCTCGTCCAAGTAGTCGACATATGACCACCCTGAGAGGAAAACTGAATCATCCCATCGCAGGAACAACCGTTCCAATCCTTACCCAAGAATTGATACTAGCAAAATTAATTCAATAGACGGTGAGGATGAAGATAATGATAATGTGCCTAACATTTCTGATTATTGTTTTTCTGTTGACATTTCAGGTATACTACGTGCAATGGGCAACCTAGGGGACAAAGCCAGATGGCCAAAGAAGACGGATAAGCCTACGGGATGGCGTGACAAATCAAAATGGTGTGCTTACCATGAAGACTTTGGGCATGTTACTGAAGATTGCATCGCACTAAGAAAGGAGATCAGTTACATGCTCTAGAAGGGACATCTTAAGGAGTTCTTTGGGATCCGAGAAGAAGAAGGCTGAAAGTGCGGAAGCTCCTCATGAAGTCGAGAGACCAGCATCTCCCCCAGCATCAACAAAGGTGATCAATTTCATTAGTGGAGGCTCAGAAATATGTGGCACTTCCTATTCTGCCGCAAAACGACATGCTAAGGAGTCAAAAGAGGAGAGGCCAGAAAGACAACCCAGAATGTCGACACCCTGCCATGATCCAATCACCTTTGATGAGAGTGATCGAGATAACTTGCTGGAACCCCATCACGACGGCCTAGTTATTTCCTTGCAAATCGCCAATTGTACAATTCGGCGTATCCTGGTTGATGGGGGTAGCTCTGTCAATCTCATTATGTTGAGCACCCTCAAGGAAATGAACATCCCAGAATCAGAGATCATCAAGAAATCCGCAGTGTTAGTAGGCTTCAGTGGTGAAGTCAAAGAAACGGTGGGGGAGATAAAGCTTCCAATATACTCAAAGGGCATCAACACCATGGAACGGTTCTGCGTAATTGATTGTGCAACATCCTACAATATCATCCTTGGAAGACCGTGGATTCATGGAATGAAGGTTGTACCTTCCACTTACCATCAGTGTGTGAAGTTTCCAACACCTTGGGATGTCGCTAAGATATACAGTGATCAACAGGTGGCCAAGGAATGTTATAAAACTTCAATGAAGGCGTCGACATCTCCAAAACAAGCATAGCAATTACAGAGGAATCTACGTGATGTCCTGGAAGCTAGGGAGGATGATGCGAAAGAAATATTGCTAGACCCTTCCAACCCGAACATCAAGGTACTTATTGGCACTGACATCCCATCAGACATAGAAGAGAAGCTTGTGAACCTATTAAAAAGCAGAATAAAAAGTTTTGCTTGGAGACATGATGACATGACAGGTATCAGCAAAGATGTCATCACTCACAAACTTAACATAGATCCTAGTTTTAAACCAGTGCACCAGAAACGTAGGAAGTTTGCAGAAACAAGAAACCAGATCATCAAGGAAGAAGTAGAGCGCTTACTCAAAGCCAACATGATACGAGAGGTAGATTATCCAAGATGGTTAGCAAACGTGGTTGTGGTTGAGAAGAAGAATGGGAAATGGCGAGTCTGTGTTGACTTCACCGACTTGAATAAAGCCTGTCCAAAAGATCCTTTCCCTTTGCCACACATAGATTCGTTAGTTGATGCCACCTCCGGACATGAGCTCCTCACATTCATGGATGCATCCTCGGGATTTCAACAAATCCAGATGGAACCATCTGACCAAGAGGACACCGCCTTCATAACACCCACAGGTATCTATTGTTATATTGCTATGCCTTTTGGACTAAAAAATGCAGGTGCAACATATCAAAGGCTGGTCAACAAAATGTTCAAAGATCAGATTGGGGACACAATGGAAGTATATATTGACGACATGATAGTAAAATCAAAGAAAGCCGAAGATCACATAGGCAACCTATCTCAGGCCTTCGACATCTTGGATTATTTCAATTTGAAACTTAATCCAGCTAAATGCAACTTTGGAATGAAGGCAGGGAAGTTTTTGGGTTATATGGTTACTAAAAGAGGCATTGAAGCTGCCCCAGAACAGATACGTGCTATTATCAACCTGTCGTCACCTCAATTTGTCAAGGACGTCCAAAGATTGACGGGAAAGATTGCTGCACTCACCAGGTTCATTTCAAAATCCTTGGATCGATGCAAACCTTTCTATGATATCTTGAGGAAGAACAAGAAGTTCCAGTGGGAGGACCAACATGAAGAAGCATTTCAAGAGCTCAAAACTTATCTGTCGACACCTCCATTATTGGCCAAACCTCAGGAGGAGGAACATCTTTACATCTACCTAGCAGTATCAGAAGGCGCTATAAATACAGTCTTGGTGACAGAACGAGATGGTAATCAGCAACCCATCTACTATATAAGTAAGACACTCTTAGACGCGGAGACCAGGTATTCCCATTTACAGAAGTTAATTTTAGCCTTGATAACTGCTTCTATTAAATTAAGGCACTATTTTGAAACACATACTATAATTGTACGTACTAACTATCCTATTAAGAATGTTATGAGAAAACCAGAGATGTCAGGTTGAATGGCGAAATGGTCCGTACAATTAAGCACGTATGACATTAAATATGAGCCCAGAACTGCAATAAAATCTCAAGCCCTAGCTGATTTTGTGGCTGATTTTAGTCCAACCATGCAACAAGAGGTGGAATTGGAAGTACAACAACTTCAAGATGATGACATCCTGAAAATCTGGACTCTCTACACAGATGGTGCTTCTAACATGAGAGGTACAGGTCTTGGTGTTGTACTAAAATCGCCACAAGGGGACATAATACCACAATCCATCAGTTGCAGTTTCAAGGCCACTAATAATGAAGCAGAATATCAGGCATTAATCGTAGGTTTAACAGCAGCCCAGGACCTAGATGTCAAGCATATCCGGGTGTTTATGGATTATTTGCTAATTGTAAACCATTACAACGGATCCTACATAGCGAAAAATGTAAAGATGATGACATATTTGGAAATCATAAAAATTCTGGCGGCCAAATTCAAAACATTTACTTTGGAACAGATTCCACGAGAAGAAAATTCTCAAACAGATGCTCTGGCAAACTTAGGTTCAGCCTTCAAAAGCATTTCACAGACAAGCATCCCAATTGTGCAAGTTGACATCCCAGCAATTGATCATCTGGAACTGTTCGTTCTAGATGTCGATGTACCCTCCACTCCAGCAGCAACTTCTTGGACAGCTCCTATTATCAAATATCTCTTAGATGATATGATCCCAGCCGAGGAGAAAAATGCTAGAGCATTCAGGGTAAGAGTATCTAAGTATTTACTTATTGATAACCTTTTGTTTAGAAAATCTGCTGCAGGTCACTACTTAAGATGTCTAGAAGCAGACCGAGCCCATCAGGTTCTCAAGGAACTACATGAAGGAGAGTGTGGAAATCATACCGGGGGCAGAAGTCTGCATACCTGTTAGTACCCGGTCCGAAAAAAGGCATTTTAAATGCTTGGCCCGGTTAATATTAAAGAAACCCTAAAAATCCCTTAATCCCTTCATCCGTACCTGCGCCGTCATTGCTGCGTGGAAAGTACGCCAGATCAAAGTGCCGATCGGCCTTTTACCCGTGGTATGGCCGATCGACCCTTTTATTTTGTGCCGATCGTACATAGCATCCTTGTGCCGATCGACCCTTTGTTTTGAGCCGATCGACCCTTTATTTTAAGGCCGATCGACCCTTGCTCTGGCCCAAGCCCAGGTACCGAAGCACTATAAATAAGTGTGCCCGGCTCCCATTCTCAACACACAATTCATTCGGGAGAAGCGAGATTACACTTGCTTTACCCGTATTTCTTCCTACTCTCTTCGAATCGCCCTAGATTCGACCCCAAAGTCTTGCTACAATTGGTAAGACTCTTTTTAATATTTTTATTCCCTATTATTATTATTGTCTTATTATATTTGCATGCTTATTATATTTTAATTGTTCCTTTATGCTAGATTTATGACTGTTTTAATATATTTAAATATGCAATAGCCGAGGATGATCTAAGGTTTCGCCCAAGAAACCCAATGGATCTAGGAACTATTTCTTACCTTCCACCTTAGTTATAATTATCCCATGATCAACAATTCCCCAAGGATGAACGTTGATTAGTGCACCTTCCGAGGGCCTAACTCAAAGGTTCTAGGGTGTGATCATCAATTAATTCTTTCTCTCCCCTCCTCCTTATGCATGATCCCGTTTCTTCTATCTATTCCTGTAAACACCGCACACAACCAACACCCCACATGCTAGAAAGACCGATCCGTCGGGCAATAGGAGTGATAGCGTTTCTTCTTCTGTTGTAACTTGACCCCCGAACCCAATTAAATGTTTAGCCTTTTTTCAAAGCTTTGGGCTATATCAAAGTGGCGTGGCGACTCTCAAAACTTAAACTAATATTTTAATATGGTTTAAAGCGAGTGTCACTAAATGAATATCCCATTTCGATCCGACATTATATGATTATTTATTTCAAACCTCCGAATGCGCGTTGCATCGGGACGGGGTATTCACAGTGGCGACTCTGCTGGGGACTGTTTTGAAATCTTTTCAAACTAAGTGGGTCAGACTTTCGTTTTCTTGTATGGTGTTGTATTTTTCGCTTTCTGTTTATTTTCTTTATTCCTAACTGTTGCATTGCATGCATGCATCTCATGTAAATAAAAATAAATCTTTCTCTTTTTTCCTTAAAAAGAATTAGACTTTTTACCTCACACTACCACTAGAGTCCGTGTCACACTGCACAGCTACCCCTTAACCCTTCGGAGAAGCCAAAGTGCGGGAAGTGTGGTGATCATGTTGCCTCCCTTCCGAGTCTCACTTGGCCATCCACTCATCAGTGCGCTTCGGCTGCACGGTGGGAGCCTGAAATCTAACCCTTGTGTCACCCACTTTGCTAAGAATACACTCCTTGTGACCGGTTGGTTTGACTAGCTTTTTCATGTAGACAATTAACAAGGTCTTTATATTGAGTCACTACGAATCAGTGATAAGTCAAGATCTATAGAGAGAAAAGAGCACAAAAAATTTGATTTCCATTTAAAGGATGTGCCATGTAAGGTCGAGTGCTTGTTAAAAGATCTTGTCTTATCCTAGGTCTGTAGTACTTCCCATAAATATCATCTTAAATGTCTATATGAGACGATTAGTCGTTAGGATCCACCACTTTAGGACCTTTAGTTAGTTGCGAAAAAGGGGTATCCCTTCCAACCAAGAGTAGGTTCTATAAAATAGAGGGCTTCTTTGTAAATAAAGTGTTTAACTATCCCTCATTTCTAGGACCCTCCAGGTCCGCTCTTCATTTCTAGGACCCTCAGGGTCCGCTCTTCATTTCTAGGACCCTCAGAGGTCCGCTCTTCATTTCTAGGACCCTCAGGGTCCGCTCTTCATTTCTAGGACCCTCCGAGGTCCACTCTTCATTTCTAGGACCCTCCCAGGTCCGCTCTTCATTTCTAGGACCCTTCGAGGTCCGCTAGGACCCTTCGAGGTCCGCTCTTCATTTCTAGGACCCTCTGAGGTCCGCTCCTCATTTCTAGGACCCTCCGAGGTCCGGTCCTCATTTCTAGGACCCTCTGAGGTCCGCTCCTCATTTCTAGGACCCTACGAGGTCCGCTCCTCATTTCTAGGACCCTTCGAGGTCCGCTCCTCATTTCTAGGACCCTCAGGGTCCGCTCCTCATTTCTAGGACCCTCCGAGGTCCGCTCTTCATTTCTAGGACCCTCCGAGGTCCGCTCTTCATTTCTAGGACCCTCCGAGGTTCGCTCCTCATTTCTAGGACCCTCCGAGGTTCGCTCCTCATTTCTAGGACCCTCCGAGGTCCGCTCCTCATTTCTAGGACCCTCCGAGGTCCACTCCTTATTTCTAGGACCCTCCGAGGTCCACTCCTCATTTCTAGGACCCTCCGAGGTCCACTCTCCATTTCTAGGACCCTCCGAGGTCCGCTCTTTACTTCTTGGACCCTTCAAGGTCCACACCCTCTACTGCGGACCGCTCTAGGATCAGTCTCTCTATCTTGGACCGTTCAAGGTCCACTCTTTGACCCTTCGTGGTGCTCTTCCTATACTATGTCCACTCTCCCAATCTTGGACCATTCAAGGTCCACTTCTCATATCTTGGACCGTTCAAGTTCCACTCCTCATAACTTGGGCCGTTCAAGGTCCGCTCCTCATATCTTGGACCGTTCATGGTCCGCTCTTCTTCTCTTGGACCCTTCAAGGTCCGCTCCTCTTCTCTTGGACCCTTCAAGGTCCGCTCCTCTTCTCTTGGACCCTTCAAGGTTCACTCCTCTTCTCTTGGACCGTTCAAGGTCCACTCCTCATATCTTGGGCTGTTCAAGGTCCGCTCCTCATATCTTGGACCGTTCAAGGTCCGCTCTTCTTCTCTTGGACCCTTCAAGGTCCGCTCCTCTTCTCTTGGACCCTTCAAGGTTCACTCCTCTTCTCTTGGACCCTTTAAGGTCCACTCCTCATCTCTTGGACCCTTCAAGGTCCACACTCCTCATATCTTGGACCGTTCAAGGTTCGCTCTTCTTCTCTTGGACCCTTCAAGGTCCACTCCTCAATTTAGGACCCTTCGAGGTCCACTCTCTCTATCTAGGACCATTAAAGGTCCACCTTTCCACCTGAGACTCTTCGAGGTCCACCCCTCGTCTCTTGGACCATCCATGGTCCATTCCTCTACCTTTGACCACCCACGGTCTACGTCCTTCAGGTTAGGACCCTTCAAAGTTCTACCTCTTATCTCTTGAACCATCCGCAGTTTGCTCCCTTAGCCTTAAAACCATCCATAGTTTAGATCCTTTATCTCTAGCACCCTTCAGCCAAAGACCCACCTAGATCAAACCTCTCTCGACCCATATAGATCAAACCACCATCTAGGGCCTACCTAAGCCAACTTACCAAGTCCGATTAGCTCGTCTAGATCACCCTCACTTATATTTGACCAAGGATCGAGTCATCTTCCTCTCCTTTTTTCACCAAACGGACTCTTTTACATTCATCCTCTCTCTTTCTCTAAACTTAACCCTGGTTGTATCATCAACCGGGGCCCCCTCGAACTACGGTGACCTGAGACTCATACCTTAAATGGTAAGGGTTACGTAGGCAACTTCAGCCCGGTCAAACTCTCAAATTGTGGAGATCAACTATTTTCTCGAAGATGCCTTAAGATTAATTGTGAGTCTAATTCAACTCATTGGTTTGACTCTGCCATATGTTCTTACAGAATTCTACATCATGTCTATGGAGAAAAGCATTGAAGCCCTTAAAGAAGTCTCAGACAAGAGGTTGGGAGCGATTAACCTCCTCAAAGACATGCATGAAATTGAGCAGCGCCATTTGTCTTACATTCAAGAATATTTGTGAAGAGTTCCTCCTCCTGTTCAATTCCAGAGTCCCTACCATCCACATGCTTGCGGTCCCACTTATGGTTCAACACATCAAAATTTCTCATTCAGGATGCCTGCTATGGCCACCAACCAAAGAAGGATACCAATACCCGAGTCACCCCCAAATTCAATCCAAGAGAAGAAAATCAACAAGGAGCATTTTGATGACTTGGCAATGCACAATGGGTGAGTTCTTGAAGTTTTGGTGAGGAAGAATTTGATCAAGCCGCTCGAGAATTACAAGCCTGTTAATAAAAGAACTAACTTGGACACATCCAAGTTTTGCAGATACCACAAGTACGTTGGGCATACCACTGACAACTGTCGAGAACTGAAATGCTTAATTCAAGGATTGATCAACCAAGGAAAAATCCAGGACCTCATTGATGAAGAAGCCCTCGTACTTCAAGGAAGGATTTAGATTCATTCAGTCTTGTAGGTTCTAGTGTGTCTTTCTTACGTCCACTTTGGGCATTGGTATGTAATGTCCACTTTGAACTAGTTACTTCGATAATAAAAAAGGTCTTTCTTTCTTTTCTCTCTAGACTTGAGACATAATCTCGCATTACTTTCAAGAAGAATTGTTTTATTTATAATTATCACTTGATTGCTAATCTCACTGATAAACTCACCGGCTAATAAAGTAAACAATGAATGAATGCTTTGATTGGAGTAAACAACTCACCGTCCCTTCCTTATATACACCATCTCTATACATCCCTCTCTCATACACTCTTCCCATACTCCACCATATACTTTCCATACACTATCGCCAGACCCTCTCCTTGTACACTCCCCCTATGCTCCCTCGAGCCTACACTTCCCCAAATACACTCTCCCCCACTTGACCTCCTTTCCATATGGTCAAGACAAGCACAAAGACCGTTGTTGCTCATCATCAGAAAATAGCTGCTCACGCCACTGCAATTTAAAGAAAATGCAAGGAGTTGTTCCTATCCTTCACAAGTGCTGCATGAATATCAACTTGGGGCTCACCAACCCCCCAATCTCGCGTCTCCTCTAATTTTCCATTTTGATCGATAAGCTTTCATTGAATATGCTCACATATCTTTCTCATGGTCCGAATACATTCTGCCTTACTTAATAAGTCGGTTAAATGAGTTTGCATTTATTTTAAATACTCTTTTGAGAATGCTATCCAGTAGCGATTGAAGCTTAAACCTCTCACCATAGGAAGCCATAACCTTATCCTCACTAAATAATACCCTTTCATTTCAAGATCGACAAGTTTTGAGACCCTAAGGAAGAAGCCCATACTAGGGGCTCCCTTGATTCACAAAGGAAGTAATCACCTCAAAGCTCAAGAAAGGCGGAATGCGAAAGAAACTCATGTAAGGGGCTCCCTCGAAGGGACCACCTCCAAACCCAAGAGGGAAAAGGTAAAACCATCCTAAGGCACACACTAGGGGCTATCGCGAGCAAACAAATCCGAAGGCTTTTCTCGATAAGAGGGTGATAAAAAAAAAAAAAAAAAAAAAAAAAAAAAAAAAAAACTTCATCACCCCGAAGTGAACCTCCCATCTCAAAAGTAGTGAAAACGAGATATCGAGTGAAGGTCCTATCGTGATCAAGTTACCTGCTGAAATCACAACAAACTCGCGAGAGGAAGCAACAAAAATTCCCTCTTGGACAAATCCCGTAAACCAATTCCAAAGTTCATCCTCTCACTTTTAGAGGATTCCATCACCACCCTTGACCTTATCAAAATCAAAGTTAACCTCACTCTTAGAGGTTCTGAAGAAGCAGCAACAAGAAAATCCCTTCACCTTAGAAATTCCAAACACATCCCTCAAGCCAACCTCTCAAGAATGGCCCGGTAGACCTCTCACTTTAAGAGGTCATGTTAAGCATCACCCAATGGTCGATCGCAACCCAAAGACCAGCTACAACCGCTATCGGATGGCATTCTCAAAAGATTATTTAAAAGAAATGCATATTCAGATTTTTGAGTCACTTGTTATCCTACGTGAGCATATTACATATTCTCTCAAAAGTTTGGGAACTCGTCCTATTCTTGAAATTCGTTCATTCGACTCCTCAAACACCTGCGCAAAAGTCTCACTGGGGCTTCGCATCCGTGCCTCTCAGCGGCACTCCGGTAAAAGCAAGGAGACACGCGCCAGGGACTACTCCCCTCGGCTTGCAAGAACAAAGGAACAAAGAATCTTCACTTGAAGGAATGAAAAATCTTTGGGTTATAATCAGTCAATTCCCACCTTTTCTTCCACCCCAATCGTTTTTCTATTTTTCATTCTTTCCCATGAAGGAGATCAATGCAACGGCAGCCCGCACCACAATTACCACCAAACAGAGCAGCAAGCAACAACGGAACATCCTTCTCCTTCTAAAGACAAGCCAGATTTCACCTTCAAATCAAAACATTCATTTGTTTACCTATATAATTGGAATTTGATAAACCAATCAGTGAGGTCCATTCACGAGCAATCAAGATATAATTCTGAATAAAATAATTCTTCAAATGTCTCGACAAGTCTTCTTTTTCTACATCATAGGAAAATAGAGCCAAACACTGTCTTTCTGTCTGCAGGGGCTTCCATACACTTTTCCACACCTTGTGATGCTTATACTCTCCCAAAAGAGTCAAACCCAAAAGCGAAAGTGTCATACACGAACTCGGGATCCATTCCCACCTTCGAAAAATGCGCCCCTGCACATATACATTTCCGAGTCTTGTCCAACGACTGATTGACCATTGTTCGAAACGAGGGTCGCCCCGTGGCCGCAAGATGACTCTGTGCAAATAGGGATGCATTGAATCTCTCCAAGTGGGGCTTTTGTTAAGCTTTGTTCTCTCGGGCTCTCTTCGGGTTTGCTCTGCATCATCAGCTGGGGCTTCGCCATTCCCTTCGAGTTTGCTTTGCATCATCAGCTGGGGCTTCGCCATTCATCATCAAGCGGGACTTCGTCAAGGTCACTTCATCAAACATTGGGGCTCCCCTCAACAAAAATGGGTCGACTATGTGCTCTAACAAAAATCGGAACTCCAAGGAAGTCATATCTAGCATGAAGGGCATCCCTTGTCATCAAGATCAGCATGTGGCAAACTCTTTGAGTTAGTTAGAAAGATGATTAATCATGAGGCCTCTTTATCAAATAAACATGCTTTCAAAATCTTTGTCCTCCTTGGTACCTTGTTTACAAAAATCACTCTTTGGTCTCCACAAATTTTCAAACTCTTCAAATCTATCAAAAACGTATCTCTGTGACTCTCAAGATGACTCGGCCCTTATCTCTGGACATCAAACCTACCTAATCCCACCTTCTATCATCGACACTTACTCGGCCTCGCCTAGTTTAAACCAATAACCTTTCTGCTCAAACTGCCTTGTTTAGACTTACCGCAAATGTAAAACCCTAGCCTCAAACCTAGGTGACAAATACCTCTCTAAACCCTAGCCTCAAGCCTAGGTGACAAATACCCTTCTAAACCCTAGCCTCAAGCCTAGGTGACAAATACCTCTCTAAACCCTAGCCTCATGTCTAGGTGACAAATACCTCTCTAAACCCTAGCCTTAAGCCTAGGTGACAAATACCTCTCTAAACCCTAGCCTTAAGCCTAGGTGACAAATGCCTCTCTAAAACCCTAGCCTTAAGCCTAGGAGACAAGACTCCTCTCTAAGCCTTAGCAATGATTATCCCAATCTTTTAATCGCTTGGTTCTTCGGCTCGGGAAGCCATAATAATCCCAATCAATTCACACAACTATTCTTCATCAGTAAACAGTAGCCTAAGTCCTTTGGCAGCTACAGTTTCCCGCATTTTAGAGGTCTATCCTCCATTTCAAAGGGTCCGTCCCGCATCTTCAAAGGGTCCGTCCCGTACTTTCAAAGGGTCCGTCCCGCATCTTCAAAGGGTCCGTCCCGCATCTTCAAAGGGTCCGTCCCGCATTTCAGAGGTCTATCCTCCATTTCAAGGGTCCGTCCCGCATCTTCAAAGGGTCCGTTCCGTACCTTCAAAGGGTCCGTCCCGCATATCAAAGGGTCCGTCCCGCATTTCAGAGGTCTATCCTCCATTTCAAAAGGTCCGTCCTGTATCTCAGAGGGTCCGTCCCGCACCTTCAAAGGGTCCGTTCCGCATATCAAAGGGTCCGTCCCGCATTTCAGAGGTCTATCCTCCATTTCAAAAGGTCCGTCCTGTATCTCAGAGGGTCCGTCCCGCATCTTCAAAGGGTCCGTCTCGTACCTTCAAAGGGTCCGTCCCGCATATCAAAGGGTCTGTCCCGCATTTCAAAGGGTCTATCCTCCATTTCAAAGGGTCCGTCCCGCATCTTCAAAGGGTCCGTCCCGTACCTTCAAAGGGTCCGTCCCGCATCTTCAAATGGTCTGTCCCGCATTTCAGAGGTCTATCCTCCATTTCAAGGGTCCGTCCCGCTTCTTCAAAGGGTCCGTCCCGTACCTTCAAAGGGTCCGTCCCGCATATCAAAGGGTCCGTCCCGCATTTCAGAGGTCTATCCTCCATTTCAAAAGGTCCGTCCTGTATCTCAGAGGGTCCGTCCCGCACCTTCAAAGGGTCCGTCCCGCATCTTCAAAGGGTCCGTCCCGCATTTCAGAGGTCTATCCTCCATTTCAAAAGGTCCGTCCTGTATCTCAGAGGGTCCGTCCCGCATCATCAAAGGGTCCGTCCCGCACCTTCAAAGGGTACGTCCCGCATTTCAGAGGTCTATCCTCCATTTCAAGGGTCCGTCCCGCATCTTCAAAGGGTCCGTCCCGTACCTTCAAAAGGTCCGTCCTGTATCTCAGAGGGTCCGTCCCGCACCTTCAAAGGGTCCGTCCCGCATTTCAAAGGGTCCGCCCCGCACCTCCTTTGAGTCCATCTCACATATACCTTCTTTGGGTACGTCTTGCACGTTCTCACTTTTCCGAACTACGATTTGGCTTGATTCCTCTTGGGATACGTAGGTAGCCCGACGTGGGTCCAGCCACTCGACCTACCTGGTCATCCTTTTGCGACTCAGCTCGAGTCCAACCCTTACATCTGCAAGATCTTTTCCTTACCTCCTGAAATCCCTTTTTTCAGGACGGATCCTATTTTTCTATCGTCGACCCCACTTGTCTTACAAGAAGCGTCGCCGAGGGGCTACTGTTAGTACCCAGTCCGAAAAAAGGCATTTTAAATGCTTGGCCCGGTTAATATTAAAGAAACCCTAAAAATCCCTTAATCCCTTCATCCGTACCTGCGCCGTCATTGCTGCGTGGAAAGTACGCCAGATCAAAGTGCCGATCGGCCTTTTACCCGTGGTATGGCCGATCGACCCTTTTATTTTGTGCCGATCGTACATAGCATCCTTGTGCCGATCGACCCTTTGTTTTGAGCCGATCGACCCTTTATCTTAAGGCCGATCGACCCTTGCTCTGGCCCAAGCCCAGGTACCGAAGCACTATAAATAAGTGTGCCCGGCTCCCATTCTCAACACACAATTTATTCGGGAGAAGCGAGATTACACTTGCTTTACCCGTATTTCTTCCTACTCTCTTCGAATCGCCCTAGATTCGACCCCAAAGTCTTGCTACAATTGGTAAGACTCTTTTTAATATTTTTGTTCCCTATTATTACTATTGTCTTATTATATTTGCATGCTTATTATATTTTAATTGTTCCTTTATGCTAGATTTAGGACTGTTTTAATATATTTAAATATGCAATAGCCGAGGATGATCTAAGGTTTCGCCCAAGAAACCCAATGGATCTAGGAACTATTTCTTACCTTCCACCTTAGTTATAATTATCTCATGATCAACAATTCCCCAAGGATGAACGTTGATTAGTGCACCTTCCGAGGGCCTAACTCAAAGGTTCTAGGGTGTGATCATCAATTAATTCTTTCTCTCCCCTCCTCCTTATGCATGATCCCGTTTCTTCTATCTATTCCTGTAAACACCGCACACAACCAACACCCCACATGCTAGAAAGACCGATCCGTCGGGCAATAGGAGTGATAGCGTTTCTTCTTCTGTTGTAACTTGACCCCCGAACCCAATTAAATGTTTAGCCTTTTTTCAAAGCTTTGGGCTATATCAAAGTGGCGTGGCGACTCTCAAAACTTAAACTAATATTTTAATATGGTTTAAAGCGAGTGTCACTAAATGAATATCCCATTTCGATCTGACATTATATGATTATTTATTTCAAACCTCCGAATGCGCGTTGCATCGGGACGGGGTATTCACAATACCAAGGCTCTGAGGATGGGCTATTTTTGGCCCACAATGAGAAGAGACGCTGCTGACTACGCAAAAAAATGTGATTCCTGTCAACGACATGGGGACATCCTGCACCAACCAGCTGAACTACTACATCCTATCCTGTCGCCATGGCCATTTATGGTTTGGGGAATGGACATCATAGGAAAATTACCCAGGGCACCAGGTGGACGAGTATTTCTACTGGCTATGACAGACTACTTTTCTAAATGGGTAGAAGCTGAGGCGTACGTACAAGTTCGTGATAGAGAAGTTATTTCTTTTATCAAAAGAAATATATTCAGTCGATTTGGGATACCTTCAGAGATAATTTGTGACAACGGCTCCCAATTTATTAGTAAGAAAACCCAAGATTTCTTGACATCTTGGGGAGTCAAGATGGTGACATCTTCACCTGTTCACCCTCAAGCCAATGGACAGGCAGAATCTAGCAACAAAATAATCATAAGCAACTTAAAAAAGAGACTGAACCAGAAGAAAGGACGATGGGAAGAAGAGTTACCAATGGTTCTATGCGCTGACAGAATGACATCTAAGAACGCTACTGGTCAAACTCCCTATTCATTAGTATTTGGGACAGAATCAGTTATTCCAGCAGAAGTACTTGTACCTACGGCCAGATACAGTTTGTTGACATCTGAACATAACAAAGACATCTTGATACATGACTTAGATACCGTAGACGAACTGAGGGACATGGCCAAAGTTCGCATGGCAGCATATCAACAAAGGGTAGCCAGATCTTACAACAAAAATGTAAGAATTAGAAGGTTTCAAGTAGGAGACTTAGTCCTACGAAAGGCATTCCAAAATACAAAGGAGCTCAATGCAGGCAAGCTCGCCCCAAAATGGGAAGGACCCTACCTAATAGATGCACAGGCCGGGAAAGGAGCATATCGCCTGGCAACCTTGGATGGCCAAATGATACCACGGAGTTGGAACGCCATTCACCTTAAAAGGTATTACATCTGAACGAAACCCCCCTTAAACTCATCTCTTCCCAGGTATGGATAATCTTTTATTTATTTGTAACCTTTTATTTTTCTATGTACTCTTTTATTACTTCATTGCAAATCAAGATGTCACTAACACACCTTGTGGAGAGGCGTCAACATTAGTTGACGTCCATTTTTAACATGTTTCTATCTTATGAGGTGTTGACATACATACATGGGGACATGTCGAAAGTACGCAAAGAACAACAAATTCTCCTCCGTCAGAGACTGGCCATCTCTTCTTAAGTAAAGGTACACAATCCCTTCTAAGGTTTAAAGAGTTAATTACCTCTTTCTTAAGATGTTAGGTTACCACACCTTCGCCTGGAGCGCACGTTATCTCTTTAATTGAGGTGTGGGGTGGGCCTATATGGGTAAACTCATATAGCTTACCCATTCCCACTCAGTTAAATGATTGATCTCACGTATTATTCTTATGGTTGTGACATATACATGTCATCTTACGTGTCCACAGCTTTGACATACTATCATGTCACCTTATGAGCATAACAAATGATCATCCAAGGAAAAATTTCATCCAAAAGGAAACAAGCCTTGACATGCTTGAAAACTACTAAACCATAACTAAACTAAAGTTACCATAAAAACATCCAAACTACCAAAGTTAAAGTGCAAAAGTGTTGGACCAACCCAACACGTAAAAGAAATTGTCTTTGGTCCTTATGGACCCATTACATAACCAAACAGAAATTAAAATTGTCTTTAGGGATTCCACCCCAGTAATACCATCAAAAAACCAGAACAGACTTATTTTACCTTTTCAGATGGCGTCTGCCTCAGATGTTGCTTTGAAGTAACATCTCCAACCTCTGTTCTTCCTTCTTAAGCATCCTACTTTTTGTGTTTTCCTCCTGAAAGTCATTCTGTGTCGCTGTCATGAGCATCATCAACCTGTTCAAGATCCTTGGAGCCCTCATTCATCTTTTCATCATGGATCCGCTGCAAAGCTGCCTTTTCATCATCCAGGTTCCCGTTCACATGCTCTCCTGCCTGATATTCCTCAATCATTTGGATTCTAGTTTCAAAAACTGCTTTCGCAGTTTCATGCACCAAGTCATCCCGAAGTGCTTCCATCTCCCTTTCATGCCTGATATCAACACTTGCAAGCCTGGACCGCCATTTTAAAATCTCTTCATTATTATCCCTGATTTCCAATCCCTTTTCCCACATTATCCTTGCAGCTTCTTTCAAATCCTTCTCGTATTCGACCCTACTCATATCAAAGGTATCACATTTATCCCTCCATATCCTGATCTCTTTGGACATTAACTTAGCCATCGAGACAATTTGTCATCAACGAACAAAAAAAAATACATTTTACCAAAATAAAAATCAACGTACCAAAGATCCAAATTAACTCTTACCTGATTCTACAACACTTCTTCATTCCAAATTTGCTTCTCCACGCCGGAGATATGGTCCACCCTTTTTCTTTTCGAGGTAAGCTTATTATCCATCTCAGGTATGGTCTCTTCCGCTTTCATCTTACCTTTGTATTTGGCCACAATATCATTCGTCGTAAATCCGGATCGAGTCACTGCATATAAGGATATATGTTAGCACGGATTTAATAGAGTCGCCAATGCAATGACATGTTGATTCTGACTCACTTTTTTGGAGAACGTTGTGACTATGTATTTGAGAAAGAAGGATAAAAACTGCACCCTTTAAGGCTACTCTCACCATAATATAGTAGGAGACGTCTGATTTGGATAAGAATTTGAAGAAGATTCGATGATAATGATGGTTATCAATAATTACGGTTACTAGTTCCTATCGAGACTCTTTTCCTTTCTAGTCGCCACGTATCCTTAACCGTACCATCATGCAAGCTGGCAGTTGAGCATTTATTGGGAGAAAAACATTTGCCTCTTCAGTTGCCAAAATAGCCAAATGTTTTTGGGGACAAATTGTTGTGGGTATTTTTCAGTATGGGGACATCTTCAGTTGCTCTTGCATGTCAAGATGTTATTCCACTGTAAGTATTGTTTTAATATTTACTTATTTGATTTTTCCTAATATCTTTATTATTATATTCCAGAGAATAAGAGAGAAGAATACGGGATATTTTCTAGCACGTTCGACACATCTTCAACGGCAAGGATGACTTGGTCTTACGGACGTTGAAGAGGATAAGCTTATATCCCGAGATTGTAGGAACAGTTTTTGACTCATTCATACTTACTTATATTTAAGGGGAGATGGAGACGGAAAACATACACACATTCCCATACGCACACACTCTACGCACAAGCTACTTGTAATCCTCTCCATTCTCTTCCAAAGTTGTAACTCAATTAACATAGTGAAACTTTTAAGGTTGGAGACCTAACTCCCGGGGTTTTTTCCAAAGAGGTTGTCACCTCCAAGGTTTTCCTCGTTAACAATTCGTGGTGTCATTCGTTCTTTTCATGTCTTTGTTCCATTTATTCGAATTCCACAGTCCCCTCCTTAGTAATTAAATCCACACACTTGTCAAAGTTAAGATTCTGTACTATTGTTTTTTCTACCAAAACACATTCCAATGATTTTCTAGAGCTTAAGAATGGATAAAAAGAGTATTAATTCCTTACCTTGATGATGAATCTTCCAAGCAATGAAGAAGTGTTCTCCTTCTTATTCTTCTTCTTCCTAGGTTCGGCCGCCCCTCTCTCCCTTGTTCAAGCTCACGGCAGCCCTCCTCCATCTCTCACGGTTTCTCTTTTTCCCTCTCTCGGTAATAGCGCTGCCTCCCTCTCTCTATTCTTAATCACGGCAAAAGAAATAAGCAGCTAGGGTGGGTTTTAATTGTATAAGTAGAGCAGCTAGGGTGGGTTTTAATTGTATAAGTAGGTAAATTTTCTATTCCTAGGCCAATTAGGTTTCTAAGCCCAATTAGGTAACTTAAGCCCAAAACACTTGGCCCACAATTCTAATTCAACTAACATTTGAATAACATTAATTTAAATGAAGAAAACAAGTAAATAAAACAGACATTTATATAAAAAAAATTTGGGTTATTACATTCTAACCCCCTTAAAAGGGTTTGGTCCTCCAAACCAAACGCATTCAATAGGAAAATAGGGTGGAATACAACTCTCGTATCTCACTCCCGAGTTCCCACGTTGCTTCCCTTTCCGTATGGTTGCTCCATTGTACTTTCACATAAGGAATAATACGTTTCCTCAATACTTGATCCTTCCTACCCACAATCTTTACCGGTTGCTCATCGTAGTTCAAATCGGCACGAAATCTCATCTGCTTATATTCAATCCCATGACTCGGGTCGGAGATGTACTTTCTCAACATCGAGACATGAAATACATTAGGCACTCCAGCAAGTACAGGTGGTAAGGCCAACTTATAATCCACCAACCATACTCGCTCCAATGTCTCGAACGGTCCCACGTATCTCGGGCTTAACTTCCCGCGAATACCAAATCTCATTACTCCCTTGTTCGGCGAAATCTTCAATAACACACGATCTCCCAACTGGAATTCTAAATCTCTTCGTTGGCGATCTGCATAAGACTTTTGTCTACTCTGAGCGGTCAATAACCATTTCCTTATCTGTTGCACTTTATCTGCGGTTACTTGCACAATTTCTGGTCCTGTCAGCTTCCTTTCACCAACTTCCTCCCAACAAGCAGGTGATCTACATTTCCTTCCATACAAGGCTTCGTACGGTTCCATACCAATGCTAGCGTGATGGCTGTTGTTGTAAGCGAACTCTACCAACGGCAAGTGTTCATCCCAAGTTCCTTGCCAGTCCAGTGATGTGGCCCTTAGCATATCCTCAAGTGTCTGAATCATCCTTTCTGACTGTCCGTCTGTCTGTGGTTTAAAGTTGTACTCATCGTCAACTCTATACCCAAAGCTTGTGGTAGACTCTTTCAAAACTTTGATGTAACCCTCGCATTCCTATCAGATACTATCGATATTGGTATCCCAAGCAATCTCACTATCTCATCCACGTATAACTTAGTTAGCTTCTCCCTTCATATGATTTCTACCGAAATGATTCCCTTAAGTTCTTATACGTCTTCGTACTCTCAGAATGTACAAAAAACTTTTGACAGTGCACTTCCGACAGAATCTCTCTTCTTATATCCTTGTCACTAGGTATCCAAATTCTCGATTGATACCTAAAATCCCCTTGTTTTATATACGAAAGTCTATTACCTTTTCCTTTGCCATACTCTAATATATCCTCACAGCTCTTCATCTATTCCTTGTGTTTTCTTGATTCGGTCTAATAGTATTGGCTGAACACACATCTGAGCCAAATACCCTTTAACTCTCACTTCTAAACTTGAAACCTCCATGCTATTCCATGCACTTACCCCCTTAGAAATCAATGTCGCTAAGGTTCCTTCATTTTTCCTACTCAAAGCATCAGCCACCTCTGGCATTTCCTAGGTGGTATAAAATTGTACAATCATAATCCTTAAGCAACTCCAGCCATCCCCTTTGCCTCATGTTAAGCTTCTTTTAAGTGAAAATATACTTAAGACTCTTATGATCCGTATAAATCTGACAAGTCACCCCATACAAGTAATTTCTCCCTAATCTTCAAGGCAAAACAGCTGCTAACTCCAAATCATTGGTCGGGTAATTTTTTTTTCTCATGGTTCTTCAATTATCTTGACGCATAAGCTATAACCTTATTATTCTGCATCAATATGCAACCTAATACCTTCAATGAAGTATCACTATATATCACAAATCCGTCTGATCTTGATGGTATAGTAAGAACCGGTGCGGACACAAATCGACTCTTCAGCCCTTGAAAATTCTTTTCACATTCCTCGGACCAAACGAACTTGGCTCCTTTCTGTGTCAATCTAGTCAACGGTCCCGATAACTTTGAAAATCCTTTGACAAATCTCCTGTGGTATCCTGCTAGCCCCAAGAAACTTCTAATTTCAGTTGTTGGTCTCTCCCAATCCACTATAGCTTCTATTTTTTTGCTGGATCTATTTTAATTCCTTCCTTAGACACTACATGTCCCAAGAATGCCACTTTCTCAAGCCAAAACTCGCACTTCTTGAATCAACCTCTGGTCCCTTAGAATTTGTAGAACTAACCTCAAATGTTCCCCCTTAGTCTTTGAATATACCAAAATGTCATCAATGAATATATAAAAATTCCTGAAATATCATATTCATTAACTACCTGAATGCTGCTGGCGCATTTGTCAACCCAAATGGCATAACCAAAAACTCATAACGACCGTACCTTGTCCTAAAGGCCGTCTTCTATAATTACAATTACACATTTATCCACTTTCAGCTGATGATATCCCGATCTCAAGTCTATCTTCAAGAAATAACACGCTCCCCGAAGTTGGTCAAACAAGTCATCAATCCTCGGCAACGAATATTGATTCTTAACTGTCACTCGATTCAACTTCCGATAGTCGATACACATTCTCATCGGTCCATCCTTCTTCTTTACAAACAATATCGATGCACCCCTCGGTGAAACATTCGACCGGTCGGCGCCATTCTGTATGGTGCTTTCGATATCGGTGCAATCCCTGGTACTAAGTCTATGGAAGATCCCACCTCCCTTTCCAGTGGTAATCCAGGCAAATCCTCTGGGAACACATCCTTAAAATCCTTTATCACTGCTAAAGATTCTATGCTTACTTCTTTCTTATTCGTCTCGCCTATATAGGCCAAGTACCCTTCACATCCTTTCCTTAGTATCTTCCGAGTCTTTATTACCGATATAAGACCCGATCGACTTCTCTCTAAATGATAACCTAAAATGTACTTCCTTTTATGAAACAGTCTACTTTTGCATGGTAAGCAGCTAATCAATCCATTCCCAGAATAATGTCAAATTCATTCATTTTCAACTCTATTAGGTCAACCTTGAGTTCTCTATCATTTATTGTCGGACATTTCTTATACCTAGACAATATTGGAATCGACTCATTAGTCGGAGTATCTATCACCAAAGGTACTTCTAACTCTTCAGGTTTCAAATTCATTTTCTTCTCTTTGTATTGACACTCATCGGCCTTGTGCCTCCCTTCGCACACTTCACATTTTCATCAGATCCTTGACCACGAACCTCACTTGTGATTCCAACTCTTCAATTGCTAAAGTTCTTACTTGGGTACTTACTTACGGCACCATCTTCTTTACGATACTTATCAGTACTACGAATACAAGGCACTATTATTCACGCCTATACTAGCAATACCAAATGCTTAACACTTTTATACTATAAACATAGGCTGCCGCAACAGACTAAACATTTAATTAAGTCATAGGTCAATTCACTAGACCCTTGGTCTTTTCAATAGACCGACATTACTCTCATAAGTCATTTCAACAGACTTATTGGTCGTTTCAACAGATCAACACTACTAGTACTCATACTTGCTACCTTATAGCATTCACTTAAATGAGGGCATCTCAACAGACTTCAATTACATCCTCGGTCCATTCACTAGACCATCGATCGCTTCACTAGACCGAATACACATTCACAATTCATTTCACTAGACTATTGGTCATTTCATTAGACTACACAATTTCATAGGTCATTTCAACGGACCCTTAATTCAGACTCATATGTCTTTTCATTAGACTAAACATGTACATTATAGGTCAATTCACTAGACCTACCGGTCATTTCAATAGACCAACATTACTCTACATATGTTGTTTCAACTAGACTCATGGGTCGCTTCATTAGACCAATACATTTCCTCAGGTCGTTTCAATAGACCAATGCTCACAATTTCATACTTTTGGCCGTTTCAATAGGCCGATTTTCATCTTCATTGGCCGTTTCAATAAGCCAATTAATCAACACTTGGCCATTTCAATAAGCCATATTATATCTACAAGTCATTTCAATAGACTTTACTTTTCATTCATGGGCCATGTTACTAGGCCATTGTTCCAGGTCAATACACATATTTAACACTTAAGGAACAATAAAATTCACATAATTAAACACATAAGTCAAAGGAAATCACTTACTTGACTAAAATAAAGTTTTCACTTCATAAATTCAAAACGTAAATCATAAATATCTCAAGTTCTTTCTATCATAACTAAAACTTGTTAAATATGTATCACTTCTAGAATTAACAGTAAAATAGTATAATACTCCACTTCTCATTCATGGAGCTACGATCTTCCTAGGTCTGCCACTCGGAATCTGCACCTTCTTCGTGGATCCTCTTGGCCTACGAACGGGGGTTGCCACCTCTTGGCATGATTCCAGCTCACTCTCACTCTCATCATCAATCAAAATCGGAGCGACTTCACTCCCTATCATTTCCTCAGCTACTTCTTCCATAACATTCTCATTCACTAAGTTACCTTCGTTTGACACTTCAGCTACTGGCACATTGGCCTTCAAATCTTTAAGCTCACAATACCTTCGGTAAGCTTGCTCTCTCACTTGATTATTATAAACCTTTTCATCAATAACAATTCACATTTAAACTTAAGAGTTGTCCTCTAGATTACTCGGAGGATCTTGTTAAACTTCCAAGGGAATTTTATTCTAGGTTCTTACCCCAAAAATAGTAAGTTCTCCAAATAGAAAGTTTCTAATATAGCGAGTTCCTCAGAATTGTAAGTTTCTTAATAAAGAAAATTTCTAAACTTAGAAAGTTTCCTGCATAGAAGGTTTTCACAAATAGTAGGTTCCCATAATTGGAAGGTTCCCAAAATAGTACGTTTCTAAATAGTAACTTCCCAGATATGGAAGGTTTCCGACTATAGAAGGTTTCCTAAAAGAGCAACTTTCCAAAAGTGCTAACTTCCCAATTACAATCTCTTAATTTCCACAATTTCATAGTTAGACACTTGAGAAATTTTACCCTAAAATCCTCCGTCCCAAATACTTTCTAGGTAGGCCCAATTATACTAAGTACTACTTCTTCTAATATGCTTAATGCTCTAAAAGTCTCCCGTGTGACCTAAAGCCAAAGCTCTGATACCAACTGTAACGACCCCAAATTCCATAAAATATAATAATACTTAATTTAATAATAGAATAGCCTCCAACGGCTACTAAAACCATAATTCAAAATACTAACCACTATTTGAAATAAACTTAAATGCTGAAAACGGTAACAATCTCTACGGCTAGTACAAACCACCAGCTCAAAAATACTTAATGTTCTAAAGTAGTTATTTGAACTCCAAAAGCCGCTAATCCATCAAACACGCAGCCAATCCACTCCAATCATTTATTACCTGGGAGGGAAAAGAATATGAAAGGGTGAGCGAACAAAGCTCAGTAAGTTCATACGGGGTCTCTTCGGTTTCTAATAAGAGGCGACCGGAAAGAACGGAGTTTAACAATATATCAATGAAAGGATAACAGGTACAATAAATAGTTTAGGTACTGAGAATGTCAAAGGAGGTTACTTTTTCAAATAACAAGTAGTGGCACTTTTACAATAACCGATAGAACTTTACACACACTTGTCCGTCAATTCCAAGTAATTGTGCACCTTTAATCTAGGGTGACTCCGATACACCTATTTGGTGATCGTTGAATAAGAAGATCTACGCCTTTAATTTAAGGCGCCCCCTTATTCTGAATAAGAGAATCTACGCCTTTTATCTGGGGCGCTCCCTTATTCTGATATATCATAAAATTAAGGTCATTTCAATCTGTTTAGACCAATTCATTAAACAATAAGGTCATTTCAATCTGTCTAGACCAAATCATACAAAGTCCTCATCAAATGGACAGATTAATATCATATATAGTGTTCACGGTACGAGAACACATTAAGCAAAATCCAATCATCACGGATACACATTGAACAATCATAATATCAATGGTAGGATATTTCAAAGAACGCACATATCAAAGGAATACAACTGAATATCTACCGGCCACTTGGTAGTATACAAATCATCAAATAGGGAGTCTTATCACGAAGGAAAGATACATTCAAATACTTAAAGAACGTAATCCCTTACCTTAGCGATGCTTAGTATCTTCAAAACTCCACGCGCACGAATCTACAATCATGTAAATGCGTCTTAGGGTAGAGTACAATGCTATATTAATGCACTAAATCCTTCTAATTAACTTTATGGTTAACTTCCTAACCTTTTCTGTTAAGTTCTATTGGATTCCGTTAACTTTCTAACAGAAACTGTTAACTTTTGAACTCAAGGACTGATTTTCAGAATCTAGAAATCTTTAAGACTATTCTGTAATTCTCTCTCTTTTCTTTATTTTCTATTTCCTTCTCTTTCTTTTCTTTCTTTTCTTTTCTTTTCTTTCTTTTCTTTTCTTTTCTTACTCCTTTCTCTTACTAGAACACACACTACACACACTAAAACATACTCCCAGCAAACCCACATAGCCCACACGCATCACACACACACGGCAGAACACCTACTGCCCACACCAAGAACACACGCACACTTGCTGCCACACACGGCAGCAACACACACACATACCCAGCACACACACATGCATCAGAACACCTTCTGCAAACACCCAAAACACACGCACACAGACCCTCAACAGACACACGCACACACACGGCAGACACACTAAAACACACACAAACTATAAATCCAATTAATCCATTAGCATACAATGATCTTAGGCCAACCCATTGATTTATTATGCCTCAAAACCTTAATCACATTGGGTTTTCAAAACAATTCTTCTTATCACACTGAGACCCTAATCTCATTAGCTCAATTTTTAACAGTCAACGTAATAATATAAAAACCTTAATTCCATTCCAATGATTTTCTAGAGCTTAAGAATGGATAAAAAGAGTATTAATTCCTTACCTTGATGATGAATCTTCCAAGCAATGAAGAAGTGTTCTAATTCTTCTTCTTCTTCCTAGGTTCGGCCGCCCCTCTCTCCCTTGTTCAAGCTCACGGCAGCCCTCCTCCATCTCTCACGATTTCTCTTTTTCCCTCTCTCGATAATAGCGCCTCCTCCCTCTCTCTCTATTCTTAATCACGGCAAAAGAAATAAGCAGCTAGGGTGGGTTTTAATTGTATAAGTAGAGCAGCTAGGGTGGGTTTTAATTGTATAAGTAGGTAAATTTTCTATTCCTAGGCCAATTAGGTTTCTAAGCCCAATTAGGTAACTTAAGCCCAAAACACATGGCCCACAATTCTAATTCAACTAACATTTGAATAACATTAATTTAAATGAAGAAAACAAGTAAATAAAATAGACATTTATATAAAAAAAATATGGGTTATTACAATAAGCATCACAAGGTGTGGAAAGGTGTATGGAAGCCCCTGCTGACAGAAAGACATTATTTGGCTCTATCTTCCTATGATGTGGAAAGTGAAGACTTGTCGAGACACTTGAAAACTTGTCTTATTTATGATGATCACAAGGCTGCTTAAAACCCTTTATTTATGTTCGGGTTATTCAAACACTAAATCTGATATGAACAAATATTTTGATTAATTACGAGGAGAAAATCAACTGATATCGAGAATCAAACTCGGAAAGATGGAGAGAAGGATATGTGTATAGGGACGGCCCTTGAGGAGGCCGGATTTTCTGAGATTTGTTTGTGATTTTGACCGGACTAGTTATGGTTGCCTATGTTCCCCTCCTTGGGAGGAGCTCAGGTCACCGTAGTTCGGGCAAGTCCCGATTGAAAAGAGAACGAATGTTGAAATTCGAGGATCTGGACCTTTGAGGATTTTGAGGGTTTGGAGAATTGAAAAACATGTCCTCCTGGAGTGTCGATGAAAGACACGGATGCGGAGCCCCAGTGGGACATCCACGACAAGTGTTTGCGGAGGAGAAATGAAATATGCTCACATGAAGTGTCGAAGGGAAGGATTGAATTTGCACAACCTTTGATTGAGGATCATTTGATCCGATTAGGTTCCAATCTAAGCAAGCAATGAAGCATTAATTGGATTTAGCTCTCGAAGATATTAGAATGAAATTACTATCCGGTAGGGACTGTAGCTTGGTTTCCGGGCTTCGATCGGCCATCGGGTAATTTGGAAAATTGATTGCATCGTGACCTCTTGAGATGAGAGGTCGGCTAGGCCTTTTACTGACTGAACCTCTAAAGATGAGAGGTTAGCTTGCAGGGATGTGTTTAGGAAATCTACGGCGGGGAAGATTGATTGCCTCTAAGAATGAGAGGTCAAATTTTGATTTTGGCCAAAGGCGAGGGTAATGGTAATGGGAATATCCTCTAAAAGCAAGAGGATGGCTTGGGATTGAGTTAAGGTAATGGTGAGAGGAAGTCCAAGCTATCGAAAACTTTTGTGAACTTGTGAGAATTCGGGCTCCTTTTTAATCATTGGAGAGCTTCTTGAGTAGTCGGGGACTTTTACTGAATTGTGAGGATCGACAGTCCTTCTTTTAAAAAGCTTCCTGAGACGTTGAGGATTCTTACTGAATTGTGAGGATTTAAAATCCTTTTTTTTTCTGAAGGCCTCCTGAGGTGTTGAGGATTATCTTTGTCCTTCCTTCTTGGCTTGAGATATTTTGCGCATCGCCGACTCTCGAAGCTAACTTCTTGGGCTTGCTTGGACTTCTCTTAGCATGGAGCAAAAATGATGGCTAAACCGGGTTTCAAAACACGCCAATCTTGAAATGAAAGGGTATTGTTTGGTGAGGGTGAGGTAAAGGTTTTCCCTACAGCTTCAACCGCAATCCCTACCGAATGACCTAAACGAAATTAAGTCTTCATTGCTTGCTTAAGCTTTAAATGAGAAAAGATCCATGCAAATTCATCGAGCAACGAGATGATGAGGATGATGAAAGGGATGTGAGCATATGAGATGCAAGATGGGGAGTTGGTAAGCCCCAATTTGAGAAGGATATCAATTGATTTTCTCACTCCAATTAATTTAAATATTAATTATTTCAAAGAATTAGTGGTTGAGCAGCACAAGTGATCATCTAGGATAAAACCATTTCAATTAAGTGTAACGTGGGTGTGCAAGTGATGTCTCGAGTCTAGCAAGAAAAAAAAGACTTATATAAAAGTTAGACATTTAACTACTATGTCCAAAATGGACTACAACGACAAATGTCTAGGAAGGACTTAGGTGAAAGAGAAAAATACTAGAGCCAAAAAAGGTTGACTAAAAGACTATTCATTGGTACTTGAATTTCGGGCCTCAAAAGGGCTCAGTCATCTGTGCTGCGGTTTCGTGGAGGAAGGGACCTTAGGCTCATAGTAGTCAAATCCTCCTGAAGGTTCCCCGAGTGTCCCCACACTGGTATCACCATCTTCGAATTTTTCTTTCAACTTTTGCTGGGAAGAGGCTTTCTTCTTTTTTGGGAGGACGATCTTCGTTTATCCAATCTTGATAGTCTCTCTCGAGGCAGTCGGGGCAGTCACATATATCCCACCAAATGTCCTCAACAGCTGGTGGTGAATTTGGGATTTCAGGCCAAGCTGTGCTAGAATGGTTCTGAGTTGAGCTAGACTGAGGAGATTTGCTGTTGGGCTTGCCGGGAAGCAAATGGTTGGATTCTTAGGTGTAACGAGAGGCATTAGAGGTCGGGGGAGCAGGCACGTACTTTTCCTTTAGGGGAGCCCCAGTCAGTTGGGGGATTGTCAATGTTTCGAAATGATGGGTGGCCTCTTCGAACCAGGCATGCTGTTCATTCTGGCGTTCCTCGAGAGCCCTGATGGCTAACCACATTTCCTCCATTGCTTTCAAAACTTCATTCCCTCTACTGATATCTACAGGACCGGTATCATTCTGAGAGGGGACACCTGACGGCTGCTGAGGCATGCCGAATTGCTCCATCCCTGACTGTTGTTGCTGTTTGGGGGCTAGCTGGCCTGTAAGTTTTCGGGCAGGAGTTCCGGCGGTGGTGACATAGGAAGCTGGTGGTGGCGTCCTGACACATCCGGGACGATTGAGAGCGGGACGAGGATTTTCTTCCTTCTACACGGTAAAAGTGCCATCGAGATTGGGACGGGCGGCCAAACCATGGCTCCTAAAGACCTCCAGAAGGTTGTCAATTTGTGCTTCATGTCGCAGTCTCATCTGCTCTACCAGCTGGATCCAATGCTGGTCTGTCTGAGGGATCTCGGGAGGATAGGTCTGTCCATCATTCTCAAATCCGGATTCAAGATTAATCATCTGGGGATCTTCACCAGTTTCTACATTTTCCTTGGCATGCGAAGGCTCTCCGATTTCAATCATGTTCACTTGGTTATGGTTCCTTGGAAAAGGATTTTGACTGTATTAGGCCCCTCGGGGACTTCTAACTTTCCTTGCTCTATCAAACCTTGGATTGCCTTTTTCAGGGGGACGCAATCATCTGTCAGGTGCCCATGGTACTGATGAAAGGCACAATGCTTGGAGGTATCCAAAGGAGCATTGGGGTTTTTGGGCTGATAATTATCTAAAGGTCGGAGCAAACCTTCTTTTACCAAACCTCTGAAGATATCACTCAAAGGCATCCCAAAGTCTCCCAAGCCTTGGAACCGGGATCTAGACGCATCAGGTTTCTTGGGAACAAAGGGAGTGGCATTGTTACAGTTCTGTCCCGAATAGGGCTGGGCAGGAGTCGTGTTGGAGGTGGAAGAAGCCCAGTATCTGTAAGCAGGTGCAACAACTTGCTTTTGATTGTAAGCCCTCTCAAATTTAGCCCCGAAATTGACCATTGCCCGCAGATCCGGATAGGGGAAATTGCTAAGTGAGGCCCTTAAATGTGGCTTCAAGCATGACAGGAAGATGTCTAACTGCTCCTCGTCAGAGGGAGGGATGGCCATTTCACTGAGATTCAAGTTCCACCTTTTATAAAAATCCCCAATATTCTCATCAGGGCGCTGCATCCTCGTCTGCAGGTCAACTCTGTTTGTCTCCCATTCCAAGTTGGCTTTATACTTATCTGTGAAAGTACTGGTAATCTTTTCCCAAGTAGCCCTAGCTTCAGGCTTCAATAGAAAGAACCATTTCAAAGCTCCTGACTTCAAAGAGAGGCTGAAGTAGTCGGCCAACTGCTTGTTTGTGCATCCCTTAGCTTTCATTGCCAAAGTGTAGGTGTACAAGTGAGTTTTAGGGCATGCACTCCCGTCAAACATGTCGAGATTGGGCATCACGAACTTGTGAGGCAGGGGTACAATTGAGTCGGGATCTGTAGGCCGAAGAGCAGTGTTCTTTTTGACAGTCAATTCAGCAAGCTGCGCTTTCATTTCCTTGTGTTGCTCCATAAACCAGGCCAAATGGGGATCCAAAGGTGGAGAGGGAATGCCTGAGGCGATATTTGAGCAAGGAAGAGGACTAGCTATTGGTGGTGCATTGGTGGAAGGAATACCATATCCCGGAGCATAGGTAAAAACCTGTCCTTGGCCCAAATTACCCTGGGGAGTGTAGGTAGGAGCCTGGGCAAAGGGATAGAACCCAGCGGCTTGCTGTTGGCTTCCAAGGGGCAGAGAAGGTGGAGGCAGACCTGAGGCAGCCGGACAGCTCGGGTTTCCAGAGTGAGACTCATAAGTAGGCTTAAATGCGAGTTTCTGTCCCTGGTTGTTGAACTGCATGCCTGGCTGTGGCGAGGGTGTATAACCGAGAGGGTATTATGGTCCGGGGGATTCTGATGAAACTGGATTAGGGGCTTGGTGGCCCATTGATCCCTGAGTGAGAAATGGGTTTGTGGAAACTGTGTTAGGAGCAGCTGAACTAACATCATTCTAAGGAGGGGCTCCCGACTGTTGCCCTGAACCGAACTGTGGTGGCATCCCAAACTGTCGCTGTAGCACTCTGAACTGCTTTGTGAAGGTCCGGCTTGATCGGTTCCGAACTGAGGCGGGATCCCAATTTGCTGTGGCATTCCAAGGTACCCCCAACCATAAGAAGACATTCCGTGCTGATTTTGCCCCCACTGAGGAACTGTGAACTGATTGGTCACGTCAGACTGCATGGGTCCAGTAGTTTGTAGCTGGGGAGCTGGCTGACCCAAAGACCGAGGAGCATGGGTTCTGGTAGTAGTACCATAGGAGGTTGGTGGTGGCATCCTGGAGTAGTCAGGGCGACCAAGAGTGGGATTGGGGTCCTCTTCTTCTTCCACGGTGAAGGTGCCATCGGGGTTTAGACTGGCGGCCAAACCATGGCTCCTAATAGCCTCCAGAAGGCTATTCATCTGTGCTTCCTGTCGCAATCTCATCTGTTCAGCTAGCTGATTCCACTGCTGTTTTGTTTGAGGAGTCCCGGGAGGCGGAGTGATGTTGTCCCCATCGTTACCGGCTGATGCAGACATTCTGAAACCCGGAGTCGAAGCAAATGGTGAAGCTGATGATGCGCTTGATTCTTCCCAACTGATCAAACGGTGGCCTGACGCCCGAAACCAAGCTTTGTGGGGAGCTGCGGGGGAAAGACACGAGGGTTCAGATATTTGGGAGTGAAGGAGGGTAGGTGTTTGGGCTCAGGGCTCATGCAACATGCAGTTATTTGTTCTCGTTTACTTAAAACGTGTTTTATTTAAACCTAAGTGGTTGGAAAAGATTGCTCTTCTTTTTCGCAAACTACTCTGAATCCTGGATCAGTGGGTCCCATCACTACGCCTGCGAACCCTCAACCTGTAACCTCGAACAAGGGTTTCGTAGGGCAAGCAGGTCCCACCGACCGAAAAGAAGAACGATCCTAATGTCTGGCGGGTAATCTAGTCTTAACGAGTATTCGATGTAAATTACGAACAAAGCCGACGTCAAAGGTCAAGATTATGTAAAGGGGCTCGACGGAAAGTCGGCATGGCTCGGACTGATAAATGTCCATAATTGATCTTGACCCGTCGTCGGTTAAGCCGTAATTAGACATGGAATAATCGTTAATCCTTGATGACTCAGTGTCATGCCGGAAGTCGGTGCATAAGTTGTGCAAGTCAAAGTCAAGGCGCCAGTCAAGGTTTGGTCAAAGTCCATGACGGAAAACTGTCATGACTCTGACTGGTTAGGGTCTCCGAAAGATTTTGACTCGGTGTGCTGACTAAGGTTTGACTGGCAAGGTGTATACACAGACGGGGCACGACACGGACCAAACTAAAAACCAACCGGGTCTCTGACAAAGTGTGTCACGGACAAGTGCATGGTCGACACGAGGCTCCAAGGAATGTTTGGGTAGTCCCGTGCTCGCACCGAGAGGCGTAGTAAGGCCAAACGGGCTGCTACTGGGATTTTCCCAGGTTAAGGACGTAGTGTGCAGTGTAAGGCCAAGTGCGCGTAGTGTGCGGCAGTCTATCTTCTTTTTCTGAGTAAAATAGAAATTTTCACATGTGTCTTAAAGAGTATGATGCATGCAAAAAATTTTGAAAATGATTTTTTTTTGAAAAAAAAAAATTTTTTGAATTTTTTTTTTTGAACTTTTTTTTGAACTTTTTTTTTGAATTTTTTTTTTGAAACAGATAAACACATAAGCACATAAGCACAAAATTCAAACAGTTAAGGAAATGAGTCCGACAGTCAAGATATCGATTCTTCCGGGACGATCAAAACAACACGAAATGTGCAAAACCAACACTCACACACAGTACAAATGGTTTTAAATGCCGGGACGGAAGTTTGACCCACAAAAGCTTTTCTTTTTTTTTTTTTTTTTTTTTTGAATTTTTCTTTTTAAAGATAAAGCTTATTTTAATCATCCTTCTCCCTAGCGGAGTCGCCACTGTGATGTACCCGATTTTCATTTTTTGAAAAATCAAACGGAGTCGCCACGCCGTTTTTAGTTTAAGGGCCAAAACTTTGAAAAATGCAAAAATTAGAGAAAAATGGGTTCGGAGGTCACGTTACATTCCGGGAAGAACGTTAGGGTTCACCCGGAATGCCTCGTAAAACGAGTCTTCCTAATTTAAAACCATTTTTGTGTGTGTGTGTGTGTGTGTGTGTTTTGCAAGAGGAATTTTCTGGAAATAAAGTTTTGACTGGACTGAAATTCACCAAAATAGTGTGCTTCTGTGAGTGAAAAATAACTGGAAAAACAAAATGTCTGTCCCTTACATTTCTGTCCGCGCGGACCAGAGCGAGGTTCAATTCTGTCCGCGCGGATGGGACAGTAATATTCCTTTTCCGCAGCTTTCCAGTCTGATTCTGTAAATTCCACAATGTAAACTGGAGTTACAGAATCAAAACTGGACTTTGCAACTGAAAGTGTTAAATAAAAACATTTTTGGGATTTGCATCCATGCTTGTCCCCACTTTCCTTAGGCTTTGATTAGTGATCACTAAACATGATTAGTGGTGATATACTATATCAAGCCATCCTTAGGTACATTAGGACTTGAAAGCATTTAATTTGCTTGGGATGGGGAGATTTAACATAAGACAAAGATTGATGCATGAAAATGGAATTTAGGTTAAGGGTGTATCAACTTTAGAGTGGATTTCTAAGGTGGTCATTAAGATGACCATCCTTGAGATCTTTGAACTCAATATATCAACTTCACCCTTTTTGTAACCTAGGAACCTTGATGATTTTCATCCATGGAAATTGTTCCAAGGTGAAGATCTTAGGCTTAAAGAAAAACATTTACAAGGAAGTAAACAATTTGGACCATCTAAGATGGTCATCCATGGAGATTTCACCCCAAGGTGAACATTCTTAGGTCAAGTAAAGCAAATTTATGTAAAGACAAGGGACATTAGGGAGTAACATAAGGAAAGATGTAGATCTTCATGGAAGATCATCCATGGAGATGAACTCCATGGAGATCTTCCTAGATCCAAGGACAATATGCAAGAAGATCAACAATTAATAAGTAAAGCACAAGATAATGAAGATTCAATAAGTAGATAAACAAGATCTAGACGAATATATATAGAGAGATTAACAAGATTTAATGAAAATGATTGCTTGAACAAAGATAAGTTTGGTGCCAAAAGAAGGAGGGTTTTACCAATGGTGACACCCTATCTTCTTTGGTTAGAGTTTGACTTGAGGAGTATCAAGATTTGGTGTTTAGATTTGTGTTTAGATGAGTGTTTGGATGAGTATTTGTTGGGTGTTTGAAGGCTGTATTGAGAGAGTATTTCGGCAATGTAACAGTAGTGAATTGTTGATGTCTAAACTGAGAGAGAAGGGTTGAATTTATAGGCTGGATTAGGGTTGCACTTATGTTCGCGCGGATAGGACTGAGGTCCTCCTTTTCATCCGCGCGGATGGAAATGAAGGCGTGACTACTTTTTGCAGAAAAGCAGTTTTGGCATTTTGTCTTTGGTCAATATTCTCTTTTTTATTGGAAATGACAAATATCCGTGAGATTTTGTCTATTTTTTATTCCTAAAATGCCCTTCCTCATTTATATTGTCAAAATAATGTCTAAAATGCCCCTAGATGATTATAAATCATTAATTTGGGCTGACGAAACATTGGCGGTTCAGATTGGGACACTTACACAAGTGTGCGTTGCTTACGTGAGCTCCAGGAGATCGGGTTTTTACCCAAGTAAATAACATAACCACTGGTAGATGTGTAAGTCTCCTTATCCCCTGCCCAATCCGCATCCGTAAACGCATGGAGATTGGGGGGAGAATTTTTGTGAAGAAGAAGGCCATGAGAAGAGGAGCCAGCAAGGTACCTTCGAACACGTTTCAAGGCTGCCCAATGAAGATCAGTTGGGCAATGCATATATTGGGAAAGCTTGTTCACAGCAAAGGAAATGTCAAGTCTTGTGAGGGAAAGATATTGAAGGCCTCCGACGAGGGCCCGATATTCTGTAGGGTTCGGAAGAGGAGAGCCTGCATGAAGAGAGAGAGGTGGATTGGTGGCCATAGGAGTAGGAACCGGTTTTGCCTCCGACATGTGAGCACGAGAAAGAAGATCTTGTATGTATTTATGTTGAGATGAAAGGATACCATTGGGATGAGGAAGAACTTCTACCCCAAGAAAATAGGAGAGAGATCCTAGATCCTTGAGAGAGAATCTTGTGGCAAAGGCAGAAATAAAGGATTGGAGGAGGGTAGAGTTGGAGCCGATAACTATAATATCGTCCACGTAGACAAGGAGGAATATTGAGCCAAGAGAGTGATTGAGTAGAAAGAGAGAGGAGTCAGATATGCAGTTGGAGAAGCCAATGGACAGAAGGTAGGATTTGAGCTCGTTGTACCAAGCACGTGGTTCTTGTTTGAGCCCATACAAGGCTTGACGAAGTTTACAAACATGAGAAGGATGAGTGGAACTAACAAAGCCTGAGGGTTGGATCATATAAACATCTTCCATGAGAGTGCCTTGGAGAAAGGCGTTATTTATGTCAATTTGGCGTAAGGGCCAATCATTTGTAAGAGCAAGGGAAAGAATTGTGCGTATAGTGGCGGATTTAACGACAGGACTAAAACTTTCAGAGTAGTCCAAGCCAGGCCTTTGGTGAAACCCCTTAGCAACTAGTCTAGCTTTGTGGCGATCAACAGAACCATCCGGGTTAAATTTTGTACGGAAAACCCATTTACATCCGACAATGTTTTGAGAGGGGGAAAGAGGAACAAGATCCCAAGTGTGGTTTTTGAGGAGGGCGTCGTATTCAGATTACATGGCATCCCTCCAGATTTTACTTTTGAGGGCCTGAGTAATGGTTGTGGGTTCGGTTGTATGAGAGTCAGGGAGTTGAATGTGGAGATTCATTTTCGTAAGTGGTTTCCTGATATTATTTTGAAGGCGTGTAACTGGGCCGAATGGAGGAGGTGGTGGAGGTGGTGTTGGAGTTGGAGTAACAAGAGGAGTGGTGGGGGAGTCTGTCGAGGGAGGAGAATTTTGTTGGGGGCTGGTAGGTTCGTTTTGGACAGTAGGTTGAGTTGGGTTTAGTGTAGGTTCAGGTGAGGCATTAGTAGGGTTTATGGGTAGAGAAGCAGGAAGTATGGGAAGAGAAGAATTACACCAAGCATCAATTCTTTCAGAGTTGATAGGGGCAGCAGGATGTGTTTGTGAAGCGAATGGGAATTTATCTTCAATGAATTTAACATGACGGGATGTAAATATTTTAAGTGAGGAGGGTTCAAGACAATAATAAGCACTTTGAGACGGAGAGTATCCGACAAAAACACAAGGAGGGGAGCGGGGTTCAAGTTTATTTGAGGTGTAGGGTCGAAGCCAAGGATAGCAAAGGCATCCGAAGCTTCGTAATTTGAGGTAATTAGGTGTTTGATTGTGTAGGCGTTGGTAGGGTGAGTGGAGTTGAAGGGTAGGAGTAGGCATGCGATTTATTAAGTAGCATGCGGTGGCAAATGCTAGAGGCCAGAATTTTTTTGGCATAGAAGAATGAGTGAGAAGAGAGAGTCCAGTCTCAACAATATGTCGATGACGTCTCTCTGAATACCCATTATGTTCAGGTGTATGGGGAGGGGAGGTGAGATGATTAATGCCATGAGATGTAAGAAGTGGACGTAACCCAATATACTCACCCCCGTTATCGCTGAAAATGGTAAGAATTGAGCGTTTGAAATATTTTTCAACTAAGAGTTTAAAGCGAGAGAAAACAGTAGTGGCATCATTTTTATGTTTCAAAGGATAGAACCAAATATATTTTGAAAAATGATCAACGAAAATGATATAATATCTGAACCCATCATAAGAGGGAATAGGAGAAGTCCAGACATCACTGTAAAGAATGTCAAGTGGACCAAAAGACTGAATGGAATTTTCATAGAATGGCAGTTTGTGACTCTTAATGCAGTCACATGAATTACATTGAAAAGAACTGGAACAGGGAATATTTAAATTGAAATTATTGCTAATGTGTCGTAAAATAGGGTATGATGGGCCGAGACGGTGATGCCAATTTGTAGTAGATGATAGATGAGCAGAATTTGTGGAAGGTGGAGGAGGGTGCCATTCGTAAACCCCAAAATTAGGTTTGCCTTGAAAAAGAATTGCCCCCGTGGAGAGATCCTTCACAAAATATGAATTAGGTAAGAATGTGATAGACGAGTTATTATCGAGACAAAATTTGGAAATAGATATGATATTACGAGATATAGATGGAACATGTAGAATATTTTTAAGATGAAGAGTAGTAGTAGGATTAAGGAAGGAAGCGGAACCAGTATGTGAAATATGGAGACCTGAACCATCACCGATGAGAAGCTCTTCGGTGCCATCATATGGGGAGTGGAGTGCTAGGTTATCAAGATCATTGGTGGCGTGGTGTGTAGCGCCGCTGTCAAGGAGCCAGCCTGGGGGAGAGGGATTGGTTGCAGTAGCGATATGGGCACTCGGGTTTGTGGAATGATGCAGTTGATGAGGCTGCCGAGAGTGGCCAGAATTATTGGGGTTAGTGTTAATGATCACAGCTTGTGGGTATTGAGAACGGAAGAGGGGGCATTGGGAGAGGTAGTGACCTAGAGTACGGCACCATTGACATTTGCCTTTGAAGGCAGGTTGTGACCGAGTGGAAGGAGTAGAGAAGTTGGGATTAGGGTTGATATTTGGTGTGGGAAGGAGACCGGCAGAAGGAGAGTAGTTTTTGTTGAAGTTTCGAGGAGGATTTTTGGCAAGGTAGTTAACTGTGGCTGGGAATGGAGAAACGGATTCGGATTGGTGTTGAAGAGAGAGTTCCTTGTTGATCAACTTCTCATGAAGTTCATCAAAAGATATTGGAGTGTCTCGGCTTTGAACAACAGTAATAACACTTTCATAGGCAGGGTCATTTAATTGATCAAGAATACGATCAATAATGTCATCATCGTCAAGGGGTCAACCAAGAGAGGCAAGATGGTCAGTGCAAGACTTTATGTCTTGCATGTATTCAATGATTGTGCAAGAGCCTTTGGTTTTGGAACGGAGGCGGTCTTTTAATTGTTTAAGGTGTCCCTTTGAGGGGTTAGCAAAAGTTTTGGCTAGGGTTGTCCAGGCGGCTAGAGTTGTTTTGCATTGGGAGATAAGAGGAACGAGGGAGGGTGAAAGTGTCCCAGCAAGTGCTCCAAGGATGAGCTTGTCTTGCCTGAACCACGTTGTAAAGGCCGGATTGGGAGTTGATGTATTGGTTGCAGCGATGGGAGTGGCAAGAGTAGCGGTGGGAGTAGATGGGTTGGCAGAAGTATTGGTGTTGGTGGTGGTTGAGGCGGTAGTGACTAGTGTTAGGTATTGAGGAGGGGCTAGATGGGAGCCATCTATAAACTTATAGAGATCATGACCCAAGAGAGTGGCTTCAATCTGGGTCTTCCATGATATGTAGTTTGTGGAGGTGAGTTTGAGAATGTGTGAGAGAGACACCACAATGAGAGGAATAGAGGGCTCAAATGAGTCAGGGTAGGAAAGCATGATCGGAGGAAGCCATGGGAGATTGCTCTGATACCATAAAGATGAAGAGAATGAATGAGGAAAAGTGATCCTTCCATTGATATTGAATTAGTATATATACAAGTCTAAGAACTCTATATTAGGTACAGATTAAGGATTGATAATTACAACTAGAATTACGGGAGGAATTAATATTTACATACTACTAGGATCTGTTGGACTTTTGTATGGCTTCTTTAAGACTTAACAGAAAAACTGACGAGAAAAGTAACGGAGATTGAAAGAATAAAAGAAATCAAGTCGAGTCTTGTATTTGATACAATCTCCGTAAGAGTTATTTGTCCCGCACAGGTGCTTACGGTTGAATGACAAAACTCTCGTAAGATAAAACGACTTTTTATTAGTTATAAGGAGCACTCCAATATAACTAATCTACGAACAACACAATGTTTTGAAACTTTGGACTTGAACGGATTGAATGCAACAATATGCAATGATTTGGGTATGATAATCTATCTTACTAGAGGGTAGGAAGGGTAGAAGTGCAGTATATATCAATTGAAATTCGGAGGGAAAGGTATAAATAGAGAGTCAAGGGTTTTGTGTCTTTTCCCACAAAGAGACACAACTTTCTGTTTGAAATAGTGCCTGTTCAGGATCTGCTCGGCCGAGTCAAGGAACTCGCTCGGCCGAGCACCAGGCTGCACGGCCGAGTCAAGAGACTTGCACGGCCGTGCAAATCATACTGCTCGGCCGAGCATACTTGTGCCTCGCCCGAGCAAGCTAGTCCAGAGACTTTTGGCCTATTTCTGTGCTCTGCTCGGCCGAGTCAAGGACTCTGCTCGGCCGAGCACATCAAACAAAACTAAACACCCTTTAATTAACTCTCGTTAAGTTACAAAAGACCATTGTCATTAATTCTCATTCACCCTAAATGGTTTTGAGACATTAAATGAGTTTAATAATCTACAACAAATGTAGAATACATTTTGTAACTAGTTCCGTTAACACATAACGAACTTCCGATAGAAATATAGGTCAACGTTAAGTCAAACTTAACTTTTCGTTACCCATTTCCAACAATCCCCCACATGAATGACAATTAATGCATGAATGCAATTTCTTCCAAAGTTCAGGCGAACTATTATTACATCGGAATAGATAGCTTGTGGCCTTGA
Source organism: Adenophora triphylla var. japonica (assembly GCA_022495995.1). NCBI lineage: Eukaryota > Viridiplantae > Streptophyta > Magnoliopsida > Asterales > Campanulaceae > Adenophora > Adenophora triphylla. The sequence continues at coordinate 77,487 of JAFEMH010002470.1, forward strand.
ATCTTCCCTAGTGAAATATTATCGGATATACTAGCCATTTGGTAGCGAGTCGCTTTGAACCAAAGGCTCGGAATGTATACCAAGACAATAATACTCACATAATAATAGCTCTAACAATTGTTGTTCTCACGTTTTTGTCCATTTTGGCCCTGGACCGTATCTCATTCATAAGCGTTCATTTAGAGGCGGCCTTATTACCTCTCACTTATATAGGTGATTCATTCTATAAGGAGTATCATGCACTACTCCACCCGTAGGTATAGAAATCATTAAAAGTTTTCTCAACTTATCCTTACCACTGCTGCATGTGCTTGTACTTGGATGTTCTGGGAATGAGTATTCAACATCTCCAGGTTAATAAACCGAGTTGTTGTTTCCAAGTAACTCTACTAGAACTTATAACTTGGTTGTCTCATTGAACCAAGGGCCTGGGATCTCCATTTCTCAAGGTTGAGTGTCCGCTATAAGTTCTTTTGTTGTGGGTTTTAAACCCATTCCCCATAATAGTTTATACAGTTGATCTCGATTTATACCTTTGGTAAACGGATCCGCTAAGTTATCACATGACTTTACATAATCAATAGTGATAACGCCATTCTTGATCAACTGTCTAATGGTATTGTGTCTACGATGAATATGTCTAGACTTACCATTATACATACTACTCTGTGCCCTTCCTATTGCTGATTGACTATCACAATGTATCATAACAAAGAAAGTACGGGTTTATTCCAACAAGGAATATCCTCCAGGAAGTTCTTAAGCCATTCTGCTTCTTCCCCAGCTTTATCCAAAGCTATAAACTCAGATTCCATCGTGGATCTGGCTATACACGTTTGTTTGGAGGATTTCCATGACACTGCTCCTCCACCTATTGTGAATACATATCCACTTGTGGATTTAGAGTCTTTCGTGTCCGATATCCAATTGGCATCACAAAGATCCTTCTAATACTGTTGGATATTTATTGTAAAGTATCCCATGGTTTAATGTATACTTTAAATATCTTAGTACTCTCATTAGTGCTTTCCAATGATCAGACTAGGATTGCTTGTGAACCTACTTAGTTTGCTTACTCGAATATGCAATGTCCGGACGAGTACAATTCGTTAAGTACATCGATCGCCAATTATTCTTGCATATTCCAGCTTGAGAAACCGGTTCCCCTTTGTTCTTGACTAAATGTAGAGCCAAGTCTACAGGTGTTTTAGCCGGAGGGTCATCAAAGACATTGAATCTCCGAAGAACATTCTCTAGGTAATGGGATTGTGAAAGAACTAATCCTTCAGATGTTCTAGAGATCTTTATCCCTAATATTACATCAGCTAATCCCATGTCTTTCATGTCAAAGTTCTTCTTTAACATGCCTTTGGTATTCATGATCAAATCATAATTACTTCCCATTATGAGCATGTCGTCTACATAAAGACAAACGATAACGAATGATTCAGATGTTCCTTTAATGTAGACACACTTGTCACATTCATTGATCTTGAGTCCATTCGATAACATGGTTCTATCGAACTTCTCATGCCATTGTTTAGGTGCTTGTTTTAGTCCATACAAGGACTTTACAAGTTTACACACCTTTCTTTCTTTACCAGGAACCACGAACCCTTCAGGTTGTTCCATGTAAATTTCTTCATCAAGTTCTCCATTTAGGAAAGCAGTCTTCACATCCATTTGGTGTATCTCAAGATTATGCACTGCTGCAATAGCTATGAGAACACGAATGGATGTAATCCTTGTGACAGGGGAGTATGTATCAAAGAAATCATATCCCTCTTTCTGTCTAAAACCTTTGGCTACTAGCCTAGCTTTGTACTTATCGACGGATCCATCCGCCTTATACTTCCTTTTAATGATCCATTTGCAACCCAATGGTTTGCAACCCGGAGGGAGATCAACTAATTCCCAAGTATTGTTGAGCATTATGGATTCTATTTCACTGTTAATGGCCTCTTTCCAGAACGAACTATCCGGACCGGATAAAGCTTCTTTAACAGTTGATGGTTCGTTTTCTAACATGTAAGATAGAAAATCAGGACCAAAAGTCTTTTCCACTCTTGCCCTTTTGCTACGTCTCGGTTCTTCATCTTCTATTTGAGAAGGACCGGTTGTAGACTCATGTGTTCTCTTATTAGAACCTACATCTTTCCTGTCCTTAACCGGAAAAATGTTTTCAAAGAATACCGCATTCCTTGATTCTATAGTAGTTCCTACGTGCATATCCGGAATGTCCGATTTGTGCACTATAAACCGATAGGCACTACTATTATTGGCATATCCAATAAAAACACAGTCAATGGTCTTTGGACCAATCTTGACTTGTTTAGGCTTAGGTACTTCAACCTTTGTCAAACACCCCCACACTTTAAGGTATTTAAAACATGGCCTACAGTTATGCCATAATTCATAGGGCGTTTTATCAATACCTTTCTTGGGTATTTTATTAAGAACATAATTAGAAGTGAGTATTGCTTACCCCCACAATTTGTCTGCAAGCCTGAACTGATCAAAAGCGCGTTCATCATCTCTTTGAGAGTACGGTTTTTGCGTTCAGCAACTCCATTAGATTGAGGGGTATATGGAGCCGTTGTTTGATGAATTATGCCGGATTCCCAACATAATCCTTCAAACGGTGCTTCATATTCTCCACCTCTATCGCTTCTAATTTTCTTAATTTTCATGTTAAGTTGATTCTCAACTTCTTTCTTATAAGTCTCAAAAGCCCCTAAGGCTTCATCCTTACTTCTTAAGAGATAGACATAGCAATACCTAGTGCAATCATCTATAAATGTAATGAAGTACTTTTTACCTCCTCGAGTTTGCACTAGTTTTAAATCACATATGTCGGTGTGAATTAACTCGAGAGGAGTTGTGTCTCTTTGTATGGCATTAAATGGCGACTTTGTCATTTTTGCCTCAACACAAACTTCGCACCTATGAGTCGACTCGGATTTAGTCATTTGGATTAAATCTTGTCTCGCTAATTTCTTAATGGTGTCGAGGTTTACATGTCCTAATCTATAATGCCATAAATTAGAACTTTCCGACAAGTAAACATAAGGAACACAACTTTTATTCATCGCACCTTGGCGGATCACAGTCATTACATTCATTTTAAAAAGGCCATCCTCGAGGTAACCCTTTCCAAGAAACAAACCATTCTTGGTTAGTACAAATTTGTCGGATTCGAATACTAGTCTAAAACCGGCCTTACTAAGCAAAGCGCCGGACACCAAATTTTTACGGATGTCCGGAACATGCAAGCACATCCAACAAGGTTACTTCTTTCCGGAAGTCATTTTCAAAATCACGTTTCCAATGCCTTGAACATCGGAGGTCGCAGAATTTCCCATGTAAAGCTTTCTTCCGGAGATGGGAGTATAGGAGGAGAAACTTTCCTTGTTACCACAAATATGGCGGGTAGCACCGGTATCTATCCACCACGCTTTAGGGTTCTCTTCCAAATTTTCAACGTTGGCTTCAAAGACAACCGCCGCAAAGTCTAGGTCCATGTGGTCAACATTGTTCGCCTCTTTCTTCTGGGAGACGACAATTCCTTGACAAGTGGCCCGGTTTGCCACAATTATAGCAAGACCCCTTGAACTTCTTAGAGGTCTTCTTCTTCCCTTTCTTAGCATTCCCGGCAGTTTCGGAATGTTTTCTCTTTGTGCCACTCGTGCTAGCCTCGCCGAGATTGACCTTAGCCTCCATCTTGCCTTTAGCAACTTTGGCCTCATTCATTCTATTGTTCTCTTCTATTTGAAGACGAACAACAATGTCTTCCAAGGACATCTCCTTGCGTTTATGCTTGAGATAGTTCTTGAAATCCTTCCACGAAGGAGGCAACTTTTCAATGATAGAAGCCACCTTAAATGGATCATTCATGATCATCCCCTCGGCATCAAGCCCATGTAGAATGATTTGGAACTCATCTACTTGAGTTGTTACCGATTTGGAATCGACCATCATAAAGTCAAGATACTTACCGACGACAAATTTCTTTGACCCGGCATCCTCGATCTTGTACTTCCTTTCCAAGGTGTCCCACAACGCCTTGGCTAACTCGACCGTACTATACACATTGTATAGTGCATCGTCAAGTCCATTCAAGATATAGTTTTTACAAAGAAAATTACCGTGAGCCCAAGCCTCCTTTGCCATTTGCCTTTGGGGGTCCGGATCACCTTTTTCTACCGCCGGAGGATCTTCCTTTAAGAAGCGGTGCAAGCTTAAGGTGGTCAAGTAGAAGAGCATCTTCTGTTGCCATCTCTTGAAATCCACACCAGTGAATTTCGCGGGTTTCTCACCATGACCGTGGTGATGAGTTGTAGGAGCAGGAGCAACATGGTTGAATGTAGTATCACCTTGCGAAGGAGGCGTCACATTCCCTTGACTAGATGAAGTGGTGTCTCTCTCGTTTGCCATCTTGATGATCTTGAAGAAGCGTATAATAACTCTTACGATTGTTGGACTTTTGTATGGCTTCTTTAAGACTTAACAGAAAAACTGACGAGAAAAGTAACGGAGATTGAAAGAATAAAAGAAATCAAGTCGAGTCTTGTATTTGATACAATCTCCGTAAGAGTTATTTGTCCCGCACAGGTGCTTACGGTTGAATGACAAAACTCTCGTAAGATAAAACGACTTTTTATTAGTTATAAGGAGCACTCCAATATAACTAATCTACGAACAACACAATGTTTTGAAACTTTGGACTTGAACGGATTGAATGCAACAATATGCAATGATTTGGGTATGATAATCTATCTTACTAGAGGGTAGGAAGGGTAGAAGTGCAGTATATATCAATTGAAATTCGGAGGGAAAGGTATAAATAGAGAGTCAAGGGTTTTGTGTCTTTTCCCACGAAGAGACACAACTTTCTGTTTGAAATAGTGCCTGTTCAGGATCTGCTCGGCCGAGTCAAGGAACTCGCTCGGCCGAGCACCAGCCGCACGGAGTCAAGAGACTTGCACGGCCGTGCAAATCATACTGCTCGGCCGAGCATACTTGTGCCTCGCCCGAGCAAGCTAGTCCAGAGACTTTTGGCCTATTTCTGTGCTCTGCTCGGCCGAGTCAAGGACTCTGCTCGGCCGAGCACATCAAACAAAACTAAACACCCTTTAATTAACTCTCGTTAAGTTACAAAAGACAATTGTCATTAATTCTCATTCACCCTAAATGGTTTTGAGACATTAAATGAGTTTAATAATCTACAATAAATGTAGAATACATTTTGTAACTAGTTCCGTTAACACATAATGAACTTTCGTTAGAAATCTAGGTCAACGTTAAGTCAAACTTAACTTTCCGTTACCCATTTCCAACAGGATCAAAGGGAGAATATACATTAGTAATTGTAGTAAAATCAAGAAGATAATGGTGTATCTTCATCAACCCCATTGTTAATAATATTTAATAAAGTAACTAATAATTTTAAATTGTGACATACTGAATAGGAAAATAAAAATATTAAACTGGGATGAAAGAAGTAATAAATATTACATTTTTATATGTATCTAAAAATAAATATCGACTTTTTTAAATGAGGATTTTTTGTATTGCAATTTTGTTATTGTACCAGCTATGTACAAACTATTAAAAATGTTAACATGTCAAATTCAATAATTATTCTGGTATTCAATTAAAACCTGTCTTTGCTCAATGCTAAATGGATACAAAACACCCATGATTTTGGTACCTGGTGCCACGGCGCCTGGTGCAACAACAGTAAGAACCGGTTTAACTTGGAGTGGCGATTAAAATGGCGTCTGGTGCAACAGCAAGCACCAATTTAACTTTGGGGTGGTGATTTAATAGCCGTGGGTGGCAAAGTGGCTTTGTTACCCATTCCATTAGGAACAACAGATATTTTGATGCATGAGAAATAATATAAGTGTAATATTAAATGAACAAAATAATCACAAAATTTTACTTACAAAAATATTAAGTATAATTAGTTTATTGAGTTAATTTTATTATTATATTATTATGATAATCCATTTATTATATAAATTTTTTTTTTTTTTATAAAAGTTGAACTTCTATAGAAAACAATAAAATAAGAGAGTAGATTATTGTCTTCTCATATACTCCGACAGAGCATAAGCCACATAACCTTGCCAAGTTGCCCGTCCAGTTTTTTCATTCATTTTATTCCTAACCACAAATCATTGAAAAAAATCATTCATAAATATCCAAACCCAGCGTGATCCAAATCCAATCAAAATGGCCTCCGGCAATACACTGATCATTCTTGAACACGCCCGTGTCGGACCTCCACCCGCCACCGTCGCCGGAAATTCCATCCCACTTTCCCCCTTAGACCTAGGATGGCATGCTTTCCCTCCAATCCACCAACTTTCATTCTACGATTTCCCTCACACAACTTCCCATTTCATCCAAACTCTTATCCCTAATCTCAAACGCTCACTTTCATTAACCCTCCAACACTACTTCCCATTAGCTGGGAACTTAATAATCTTTCCTCGTACAACCCGAAATCCCGAGATTCGATATGTTGAAGGAGATTCAGTTTCTCTTACAGTAGCCGAGAGCAAGAACAACGATTACAACTATCTTATCGGTAACCATCCTCGAAAAGCTGACCAATTTCATCCATTTGTGCCACTATTGGATGATGTTACGAAAAATTCTGACGGATCTTTAGTTGCCCCATTACTAGCCGTTAAAGTTACGTTATTTCCTAACAAGGGTATTTGTATTGGGATCACGACGAATCATGTGGCGTGTGATGGAAATGCGAGGGTGAGTTTCATAAGATCATGGGCATCCATACTTAGAACGGGCGATGATAAATCGTTTCTAGCTAGTGGATCACTTCCGTTCCACGATAGATCTGTAATAAAAGATCCATATGGTTTAGAACAAGTATTTTGGAACAGAGTGAACGAGATTAACATACAAGAATCTCCACTCAAGACTCTAACCGGTCCAACTAACAAGGTAAGAGCCTCATTCATCTTGTCCAAGGCAAATATTATCAAGCTCAGAGAATTTATCTTATCTAAACGACCAAAAATAATATATATATCATCGTTTACGGTTGTATGTGCTCTTGTTTGGAGTTGTATGGCTAAACTACGTGCTTCAACCGAGGAAAACAAAGGCGAAGATGTACTAGAACAATTTCATTGTGTAGGCGATGCTAGGGTGCGTTTGGATCCACCAATTCCAACGGCGTATTTTGGTAACTGTTTAGGGCCTTGTTTTACAACAACCAAGAGGAAACAATTGCTTGGAGAAGAAGGGTTTTTGAATGCTGTTGAATTGATAGGGGAAGCTATTAAGAAAATGTTGAGTGACAAGGAGAGCATATACTTTGGAATAAAGATGTGGTATGAGGGGAAAGTTCCTATGCCTCCAACAATGCTTGGGGTTACAGGGTCACCTAAGTTCAACATTTATGACATGGATTTTGGGTGGGGGAAGCCACAAAGATGTGAATTTGTATCATTGGATTTTTCAGGGTCAATGTCTCTAAGCACTAGTAGGGATTCACAAGAGGATCATGAAATTGGCTTGTCTCTTCCTAACACTAGTTTTGAATCTTTTGTTAGAATATTTAATGAAGTATTGTTAGAGTAGTACTTCAATTTCAAGATATATAAATATTTTTGAAGTGCCTCTATTTCAAGCTATATACAAACATACTTGATGGATGCCATTGAAATGCCTATTTTACCCCCCTTCAAAATGCTAGATTTATAACTGTTACAAGGAGCAAGTCGCTGCAGTTAGACCTTTTACCCATTAACTCGTACGATCTAACTAGACGTGGCCGGTTCCAAAAACCGCCGGTTAGCCGGTTTTAAACCGGCAGTTACAAACCTTGAAAACCTCAATCGGAACCGAACCGCCTAACCGGCTAAACCGGTTACGGTTTAGGCGGTTCACAGTTTTAACGGTTATCCGGTTAACCTCCAGTTTGACGGTTTGGATCTGCTCGGCCGAGTCCTTGGTGATGCTCGGCCGAGCAACCCTTTTAGGGTTTAGGGTTTTGAGAGTTGCTCGGCCGAGTCTTTGGTGTTGCTCGGCCGAGCAACCCTTTTAGGGTTTAGGGGTTGAGGGTTGCTCGGCCGAGTCATATAGTAGTGCTCGGCCGAGCATATCATTTTTCAGTTAATTTTTTAACAGTTTTCGTTAACTTTGTATGTAGTATATTAATTTTATTTTTTTTCAATTTTTTTTAGATAGATAAGACTATTTTGAACTTAAGTTTACTACATACATTATTTGCAAAAAGGTTTATAAAAAAAGTTATGAATTTTTTAAGAAATAAAAGTTAACGGTTTTTTGAAAAAAGTTAACTTTTAATTTTTTTCAATTTTTTTTGGATAAATAAGACTATTTTAGACTTAAGTTTACTACATACATTTTTTGAAAAAAAGGTTTATAAAAAAAGTTATGAATTTTGAAAGAAAGAAAACTTAACTTTTTTTAAAAGAAACAAAAGTATATAAAAGAAAAAAGGGACGGTACCCTTAAATTTTATTAATCAAAATAAAATTACAAAGAAAAATCTCAAGCAATTTCGCACAAATATTTGAAAAAACTTACCCCCAAGTGAGGGTTGACAAACGGTAATTAAATCGGGCAAACTAGCCGTATTAGCACTTGGGTTGTCAAATGAAATAGTAAATATTTTATTTAAAATACCATATTCAAGAAAAATCTCAAGCAATTTCGCACAAATTTTTTCCGCGGAATGCGGTGGCTCAAAATCGTTGTAAGCAATTAATCTTTTTTGGATTTTCCATGAATTATCTATCCAATGACAAGTAACGCCCAAATAAGTATTTCTTTGCCAATGATCACTCCAACCATCGGCACAAATTGAAACTTTATTTTCTAATTTTGATAAAACACCAATTAAATCTTTTTTATATCTTTCAACCACTCTAGTAATATCACGTACGAGATTCGTACGTGGTACTCTCGTGGCGGCGGGGTTCAAAGAAAGGCGAGCAAAATTTTCATAAAAATCACAATTCGCAAAATTAAAAGGAAGGCCTTTAACGCATATAAATTTGACTAGTTCATCCCTATAAACTCACTTGTCAAATTTAAAAAGGATGGAAGAAGGGGAAGACGAACCTTGTGCACCCGAACCCGAACTACGTTGAAATTGTAATTGAGTTTGCGAAGCGGAAATGCCAAGTTTCTCGGGATGTTTTGCCGCCAAATGCCCGTTGAGCGTCCCATGCCCTCCGCCTCTTTTGAATGCGTAAGTCGCATTACAATAGTTGCAACATGCTCGAAAATTATAATCATCATCGGCAGTAATTTTTCTTTTGGTGAAATGGATGGCGAAGGTATCGAATTGTGGCTCTCTTTCTCTAGGGGGTTGTCGTTGTCCCCGACCCCGACCACCTCCCCTAGCTCGGCTGCCCCTACCACTCCTAGCATTACCACTTTCAATTTCAACTTGTTCTTCTTCCTCATTTTGTTGAATATTTGGATTTTGATGATCAAAATCATCGTTGGGGGAGGAAAAATCAACAACGGACTTCCCTAAATTGCTTCTTCTTTGATTTGCAGCCATTTGTATAAGAGAAAATGAAGTTTGGAAACAAAACGGAGCTTAAAAATGGAGAAAAGCACTAATTTTGTTAGAAAACTAACTGAAAATGGGACAATATTTAACTGAAAATTGAATGAGGGTGAGAGTATATGTGAATATTTGAGAGTAGAAGAGAAAGAGTAGAGAGAAATAATGTGGAAATAAAATGGGAGGAGGGAGGTGATATTTATAGTTAGTAAATTAGGCAAAAAAAACATTTTTTTTTTAATTTTTGACTGCCCAAGTTAAAAATTAGCGGCTAGTTTTTAGAAATAACGGCTAGTTTTTGAAAAAGTAGCCGTTGAAACATGTTCTGATGTTATGCTCGGCCGAGCAACTCATATGACTCGGCCGAGCATGACCGTTATTGGAAATTAACATACTGGAAGGTTCTGCTCGGCCGAGCACCTCATATGACTCGGCCGAGCAAGTCAAAAACCGGCGGTTAACCGGCGGTTGACCGGTTTTTCAAAATTCTCAACCTTAACCGAACCGGCCAATTACCGGTTTCGGTTAGCCGGTTCCGGTTAACCGCCGTTGACCGGTTTTACCCGATTTTGACCGGTTTTCAACCTCCCGATTGACCGATTCGATTTATAAAATGGACACGTCTAGATCTAACTCACTAATTATCCAACTCAATCCAATACGTTTAAGTAAGCGGAGTAAAACGGGTTACCCGTCACAACCTGTTAAGATTAACGGGTCGACCCGACACGACATGTTTAACCCGCGAACACAAACGGTCTCATTTAATAAATGTAAGACATCCAGGCCAAAAAATAAACGGGTCGACCCACTCCAAACCATCCAAACCATCAACCCGATATTTTCCAACCCGACTAATTTAATTTAAACATATTGCAGCGTGTTGACCTACTCGTCACAACTCAGACTCAATCCAACTAAGCCTACACAATTGACAGGTCTAGCCGCAGTACATTGTGACAAAGGATTTGAACATATCTCCTTGCTGTGTTGATGGATGGGCAACATGATTTATGTACTCATTCGACCCAACAATTATCCATTGATCTTTGCCGCATAACTCGTGAGATGAGAGACGTGACAAAATCAAAACCAATCATGAACATTTTTTGATTGAAGATGGAAGTTACCAATTTTGAATCAAGGGGGAGCGTTGAATGATAATACAAAATTTTAACAGGTTCATTGAGTAATATCTATGGGACATTAGTAGGAGCATTATGGCTGATAATTTAGTTGTGTTAGTAGATAATTGTTGTATTTAGTTTATGAGATTATTTTCTTATATAATGATATCATAAGTCACACTTGTATTACTATTTATACTAGTACTCCCTGATCCGTGTCAATGGCACGGGACAGTATGCATTGGTGGTCAAGTGAAGAAAATTAAAAGATAAACAATATTAAAAGTATCTAATGTCTCAAAATTCTAATACCTCGAAATTCATGAAAATAGAATAGTAAACAATCACAAACTGTAAATTGATATTGCCTAAGTTTATTCTTAACTCTTGCATCAACTTGAAAGTATATGAAAATTCAAATGTTATATTGAAGTATCAAACTGAAAATGTGAAAGAATTTAAATGTGCACAAATAATAACATATAGAGTAGCAAACAATCACAAACTACAAACATATATTGCCTAAGTTTATCCTTAACTCTTGCATCAACTTGAAAGCTCTGTTCTAAAAGACCCCGCCTAAGGGCGCCTAGGCCCTGCCTAGGCGCTAGGCCCCTCTCCAACGCCTAGTTCTAAGCCCCGCCTAGGTCCTGACTAATTCCGACTAATCCCGATTAGTCCCCAACTAGTCCCCGCCTAGGCGCTAGGCCCGGCTCTGCCGCCTAGCATCCGCCTAGCGCTTTTTAGAACCTTGCTTGAAAGTAAATGAAAATTCAAATGTTAGATTGAAGTATCAAACTAAAAATGTGAAAGAATCTAAAAGTGCACAAATAACAACAAATGTTCAAATTTATGGTATTTACCATAAGGGATGAAAATTGGTTCACCGTTTTTGAAGTTGCAAAGATGGATTTCTCCATAAACCGTTCACACATCACTCTCCAATTTCACATACATATCAATCTTGGACTTTAACATAACTCAATTATGATTGAAACAGAATTGTGCCAGAAACAAAGCACTATAAGCAATCACAAAATTACATCAAAAGCCCATATCATCACCATTCTCTTTCCACAAGACTTTCTCCACTTCGCACCCGTTACAAAATAACAAAATCATGCAAGTAAAGGAATCATCCAATATATCTTCATACGTCAACTGTGGTGGAGTCATTTGTGAATCAATTGAAGCTTCAGTATCTTGCAAATCTTCTGTCGAACGCGAGAAAACCTATTTAAAACATGCATTAGATCAATATATACACATATATATAGTTATATATAAATGTGTCATGTTATCGATATTAGGTCCCGCCATTTAGTTAGTTAGTTATCCATCCCATTATAAATCTCTTAACTTTATTTTTTTAGTTAATTTAAATGAAATTTAACAAAAAAGTTACTAAAATTCATTTATTCATAAATTTTTAAATATTATTATTAATACAACAATATATTAAATTTTATAAAAATTATTTAATATGAAACAGCTGAAGTATACTGATATCACGAAAAATACAAAGAGATTGTGATTGATAGATTCAGGGATAATTTTAGAAATCGGATAATAAGAGTCGTTGGATTAAAGCATTGATAATTAATGTTACGATTAGAATTGAAGAAGAAAATAAATTATCAAATGACAGCCCTTGAATCGTAGCGGTTATGGATCGATATCAACCGCTCTTTGTGTAAAGTCAATAGGCGGTTATGAACGGAGGTGTTGTGAGTGGGTTGGAGAGAGAAAATGAGACAGAAAATAGTAAGACGAGTGTCGTTATGAATATTACAAATGAGTCCCATTAATAAATAAGTATTATATACTTTCGTTCATAGAAAATGAGACTTATCAATAAGACGCTCTAGATGACAAAGTGGGTAAGATTATTCGGAATAGAAGTAGAGGGAGTATTGCGTTAAATTAAGGTCAAAATATGCATTTTGGCTAATGGGAGTTAGTCATGAAACTAACTCTGGGTAATATGTCATGTGAAATGATCAATTTGTCCCTTAAAAAAAGATGTCCATGATATATGACTTGGAAATATAAAATCATATTTATTTTATTTGCAACAGATTATAAAAACAAATACTCCCTCCGTCTCGAAAAATTTAGATCACTTTGACTTTAATAGTCAACTCAATCGAATTTTGACCGTAATTTTTTGAAAATTTAGATATTTTATTCAATTATAAAATTATTTATTGTTTCACCATTAAAAATACTATCAATAACAATTTTTAGAATTTCATGAAAATATCTATATTTTTCTATAAAATTATTCATATTTTTTATAAAAATATGTCAAAATTTGATTGAGTTGATTTTGCGAAATAAAGAGAGCGATCGGATTTGCACACTTTTATTTGTAAAAAATATATTACAAAAGTAACCAAAATGCATGTCAGTTAAATTGTAAATTGAGAGAAAGTCAGATAGTCGATACACACAATCAGACCACTTGCTTAGTTTCTTTCCATTTACATTTGAATTGAAAATGTTGGTACAAGTCAATTTCCAAATAATAGTTATGTATACTATTACTATATTATTATACTCCCGTACCGTCTCACGTGAATGAAAAATTTTAGTCAAATTATTGTAACTTTGATCAATAATTTAAATAAAAAATAGTGATTATAATAATTTTTTTATTATAACACAATTAATAATATTTTCAATTATGATTTTTAGATTTTTATAAGAATTATTATTTTCTATTTAAATTAATAGTTAAAATTATTACAATTTTGACTAAAAGTCTCGTGATGGAGGGAGTATGTATTGAAATAGAAACCACCAATCTACAGCTGTAGGATTAAACAAATTGAAAAGAAATCCAACGATTGAAAATAAAAAAAGTCAAAACTGATGTTGGAGCTGAGAATTAATCATGGCCACTCTTTGTCTTTTTGAAATTAAATCCTAGCCACTCTTTGTGTGGCGGTTATTCATGACCTCTATTGTAATATAGATTAGCAGTACATCCGCTAGGAGTACATTCATGCTACACTCTTCAATTTATCCAAATTAATTGTAATTGTAAATGTTTGGGGTGAAAAAATTCATTCAGCATATTTTACATCTTGAACTAACGTCTTGAGGAATTGTTTGTTGTATATTTTCCTATTTTTCAGGAATCAAGTCATGCATAAACAGATAACTTTATATCATCACGACTAAATAAAGACTTAGTCAAACGATGACATAATCCTCATAACGGCCATGATTTCAACAAAGAAGTAACGGCTGCAATCATCAACAAAAGGCGTGATTATAGGCGAAGAAATGGGGATGTCAATTATGTTGTTATTTCCGTTACATTTCAAGTATATAAGCAAAGCAAAATGTACATGTACACACATGACACTATTCTATCTCTGCACTTTGTACTCAAACACACTAAAATCAATAAACATACATTTTGGTTAAGGTAGGCTTTTCCTAAAGCCTCCCGAGATTTTTGCCGGCGAACGATTGTTCAAGGGTTTTCCTCGTTACATCCTTGCGTCCATCTTGATAGTGAATTATACTCCATTTGTACCCAAAGTTTCTTCAAAATAAATTCACCTTATTGAAAATTGTCCAAAACAATTTGGCACCGTCTGTGGGAACTTTGGTTTTTTAGATTCCAATCAAGATGAGCAATCCTACTTCTACAATGTCTACACCCATTATCACAACTGTGGCAAGAACCAGCACGTCAAGCTTGCCCATGACGTCTAGTATTCCTTCGACTATTGGGTTCCGTGCTGCGGCGCCTCAAAGCCAACGACTCAACTTGGGAGATTCTTCATCCATGACGCTGCCTGGAATCTCACTGGAAGTTCTGACCATCATGACAACCATGATGCAACAGTTGAAGAATCAGATGGACGTGCAACAGTATACTAACCAAATGATATTCAATTCAATCAACAGAATGCAACATGAAATATCAACCTCAAGACACAGTGATCCAGCAGTCAGCATGCCTGAAGTCTCACCTCTGCAACCTAGGACTTTTTTTTGGATGCTGAACCAAGTACGAGAAATGATCAAGGCAATATCTCAATGGCCAGCACTGTTCAGACTGAAAGCACCACTGTTGCATCCAGCCCAATTCCGTTATCAACCTGCTTCACCTTTGCAACCCCACCTCCTATGGGGCAAACAGGGAGTTTTAATATGTTTGGTACTCCTTTAAATCATTTTGTTGCCACTAACCCTATTGCAGATAACACCCTCGCAAGAGAAGTGCAGCAGATCAGAGATATTCTCATGAAGGTCCCAGGAATCACCTTACCCTTCAATCAAGCGTCTCCAACCAGCTATCATGATTCACGTTTCGTTCCTGCCATAGCCGGTGTGGAGATCCCCAAAAGATTTTAAGTACCTCCAATGAAACAATATGATGGCACGACTGATCCTGCAGAACATATAGCCCTATACCAAGAGAAGATGGATATCATTAGCATTCCCCACCATCTCAAGGAAGTTTGTTTGTGTAGAGGCTTTGGGTCAACCTTATTTGGTCCCGCCTTGATGTGGCTGACTAATCAGCCTATGAACTCTATCTCCTCCTATTCACAATTACTTAACATGTTTCTTAATCAATTTTCTTGTAATCGTGTGTTTGAAAAACTAACTAGTGACCTTTACAGGGTGGTACAGCAGCCTGACGAAACCCTGAAAGATTACGTGTTTAGGTTCAACAAGGAGGCAGTGACCATCCCTCATATTGATGCGTCAACGGCAACGGAAGCCTTCAGGATGGGCCTGAAGAGAGAATCACTATTCTATCAAGATTTGGTCATGTACCCGTCTAAAAGCTTGGACGAGATGAGAATGAGGTCTGTTCATTTCATTAGGCTGGAAGAAGACGAATTGATTCATGGCAAGGCGTCAAAGAAAATACCTACATATGAAAATCCTGACAGAAAGGCGGACTCCTCTCATCATCGATCAACTGACTCTTCTAAAATTAATATTGTAGATGAGGATAACGATGAAGATGATGCAACTTACCCAAAAATTAGTGACTATTGCTTTTCTGTTGATGTTTCAGGACTTCTATATGTGATGGACAACTTGGGTAGCAAGGCAAGATGGCCAAAAGCAACTGACAGACCCTCACCTTGGAAGGACAAGTCTAAGTGGTGTGCTTACCATGAAGATTTTGGCCACACTACCAATAATTGCACCGCTTTGAGGAAGGAGATCAGCTACCTACTTTCAAAAGGGTTCCTTAAGGATTTGCTTGGAAAAAGGAAAGGACGTGCCGAGACAAAAGAAGCCATAGCCGAGGCCCATCCTCACCTCCTCCTGCAACCAAGGTGATCAATTATATCACGGGTGACTTAGACATTTGTGGCACTACATACTCTGTGGCAAAGCGTCATGCTAAAGATTCCAAAGAAGACAGATCGGGACCACCAACTAGGCGCCCAGACCCGTCTCCGTGTCAAGAAATTGTTTTCGATAAGGATGATAAGGAGGACATCCTGGATCCACATCATGATGGACTAGTCGTCACATTGCAAATCGCCAACTGCAAGGTGAAATGCATCTTAATCAACAATGGAAGTTCGGTCAATCTAATTATGCAAAGCACTTAGAAGATATGATGATTCCTCTGACGAAAGTCGTAAGAAACTCTTCTGTTCTAATAGGATTTAGTAGGGAAACCAAGCAGACAATTGGAGAAGTCAATTTGCCCGTCTATGTTGAAGGAATAAACTCCATGGAAAGGTTTTGTGTGATCGATTGCCCATCCTCGTATAATGTCATCCTGGGAAAACCTTGGATCCATAACATGAAAGCAATTCCGTCAACATATCATCAATGTGTCAAGATGCCAACGCCTTGGGGCGTGATCAGAGTGAAGGGAGATCAACAAGCTGCCAAGGAATGTTACAAAATAGATATGAAAGTATGTTCTACCTCTCGCCAAGCGTAGCTATTAAATAAGAGGTTCAAGGATGTCTAGGAACCTGTAAAGCGTGATAAAGAATAGCAAAATGTTCCACGTTACAACCTGAGCCTTATATTAATCAGACGCACCCATTCCAAGCCAAGATACAGACCCAACCTGGATCTAATCAACCGTGAAATACTTACAAGATGGAACCGTCCCTCCGTATATCAGGAACCATAGATCATTCAGGATGAAGGTATCCAAATTCATTTTAATTAACAATGTCTTTTTCAGAAAATCTGCAACAGGTCTATACGTAGGGTACTTAGATCAAAAGGAAGTCAAGGAGGTGCTAAGAGATCTACATGCCGGAAAATGCGGAAACCGTTCTGGGGGCAGGTCGTCATCCTCCAAGGCACTTAAGATAGGATACCCTTGGCCTATAGCGAGACAAGATGAGAGGGGTTACGCCTTGAAATATAACGCTTGCCGGGGACATAGCAACATCCTACATCAACCTGCAAAGCCTTTACATCCTGAACTTTCATCTTGGCCGTTCATGCAATGAGGCATATACATGGTAAAATTCCAGAAAACCCTTTGAGGAAGAATCTTTGTGTTAGCTGTGACAAATTGCATTTATACATGGGTAAGAGTTGGAATGCCGTACATCTTACGCACTACTACATGTAAGTTAAAATTTATTAAAATTTTAACGCCAAGGTATGAATCTCTTTTTTAAACATTTTTTCAAATTCTTGTTCCTTTTATTTAACTAAAACCCATACTGACTTAAGCATTGGAGGAGCTAACACCCAATCCTAACATATCTCTGTGTTGCCAGATGAAATCCCCTCAACATGGTGGATAAAGAGCATCAGAGGCAATGCTTTAAACACCTTGAAGGGTTAAGCCTTTCTTGATAACATAAGGTACGCAATCTTTTCAAAAGCAACGTAAAACATGCTCATAGAGATATGATTGTATTATCGCCTGGGCGCCCGATTTTCACACTTGATTTAAAAGAGAAGACTTAATTCATCTTGTTATACGAATTATGTCTTGTATTTTAATTAAAGTTGTGAACTAAAGGTTGTAACATTGAACATGTTACCTAAAAGAACACAGAAATATGACATTTCTACATATCATCATCAATTGGTTATAACATCGTTGCATGTTATCTATCCATCCTGGTAATAACATCATTACGTGTTATCTTTACATATTGGTTACAACATTTCTACATGTTGTCTCTTCAAATTGGTTATAACATTGACCTATTATCACAAGCCTTATGGTTACAACACTGTTACGTGTTGTCTTTTATTCATAATGCATAGGTAGTCCTAGGAGTCAAAAGCACCGATAATACCATTATAATAAGAAAAACCTTAGGTTATCTTAAAAAGTTTATAGTGCACCTAGGAGTAACCTACCAAAAGCCTAAGATGCTGGACCAACCCAACATCTCTAAAAGAAATGTGTAGACTCTTATGAGCCTGTTACAAACCAAAAATAAAAGATGTCATAGGGACACACCCCTATTTTAACCAAGTTTGCATGCCAACAAAGGCATGACGAATAAAAACACAAATATAAATTGTTCGAAATGTAAAAATCAAATTGTTTTTCATATTTCTGTTGCAGGAACAGCTTCGCCCTCCTTACCATCCTTACCTTCACCTTGTTCTAGCACCTTGATCTCCTGCGAATTAACTTCTCCAACATCCACACTTTCACCAAGAAAAGCGTTCAACATAGCCACTTCATCTTCAATCATCCATGCAACATGCTTCCCCATCTCGAATTCCTTTATCATGTTGATCCTGCTCTCCATCACCGATTTGGTATCATCCATCATAAATTTTTCTTTTGCTCCGTCTGGCTCCTTAATATGCTCTTCTTCCACCTCCAACATCCTGGTTGTAAGATTTCCTAACTCCTTCTTCATCTTATCAACCTCTCTAGCTGCTTGGTTATCCCTCAAACTCTCCGCCTTAGCTTTCTGATCCAAAATTTTGATCTAATCATCCTTTATCTCATCCTCCTTCAACAAAAAGTCAACAACCTTCATTGTCTTCATAAAAACATGTTATCATGTTAAATAATTTACGCATAGAAAATCCCTTGCACCAAATACTCAGAAATATGAAGTTTACCTTCCCAGAAAAACTTTCCACACTGGCTCTCGCATTCTCTATCTTCTAATCATCCTTCTCCACGATCTCTACATCTTCAAACTTTCTCTTCTTTTCCATCTTCCTGCTTGAACTATCTCCCCTGGGAATAGGTGGCTTGCCACCTTCAACCTTCACTCCCACCTTGGCTCTAAGACCTGACATTATGTCATTCACATCAAACTCGGCTTTGGAATGAGTCACTGTATGGAGAAAAAAGAAAATAAAGTCATAAAGCAAAAGATTTGAGGGGTTATCCAACATGGAAAAATATTTTACCTGAAGACATCTTGGTTGGACTTGTACTAACAGAAGGTTTACTAGCCCTCTCCTCCTCCCTTGAACATTCCCCAAAAAATTTAGCAATTGTAGGCTGATATTTACGGAGAGACTCAGGAGACAGACGCAAAATCCAGTCTACGTTGGCAGCGGTATTGTCGAAAGGAGGGAATAAATCCTCCAACTTGTTAACTACAAAAAGAAGAAGCAAAAATAACCCGTCAAGATGAGAGTAGACAAGACGGGAAAGTGTAAACGAAGGACTAACAGCTACTACCTTGGGGATTCCAGGTGGACACCAACTCCTCGCCACCCTCCAAGCTAGTTTTCTTCACATAAAAATACTTACGTTTCCAACCTCTATCCGCCGCATCCAACTACAAAACTAAAGGATCCTTATCCGTCTTGATCCTAAAATTATACCTACCATTCCCATGAGCCCTATCTCAGAAACGAAAGCTAGCTCCTCCAAACTGGCTACTACCCCATATTCGACAACAATCTTTTCCAAGGTGAGCAAAATACGCCAACCAATAGGCATTAATTGACAATACGATAGCTGGGTTGCCTTTAAAAAGCGATTGATTGACGAAGAAAAGGGGAATTTCAAGCCTACGCTAAACGGGTACTCATAGAAACCTACCCAGTCATCAGAAACACAATCGGTACTACATGACTTACCGGGGACTAAAAATTCTGCATTGGGAGGAAAAGCATTGTTTCTCCTCAAAGCGTCAACGTGGGACGCATTGAAGTTGCATCGTTCATCCTCTTTGTTACGGATAAACCCTAGGCATTTGAATCATTTAGGCAGAAACACATCTACATCTATTATTTTCTTCTTGCTTTTCCCCATTATGACGATCAAAAGAGACGGAAAAACAAAAGCAAAGAAAAGTAAATTCACTGGAGAAGACAAATGGAGACCTAGCGCCGGACTTGGAAAATTTTGAAAAAAGATCCAGTTTACCTTTTTAAAAACCGTGTAGATGGGTATTAAAGGCTGAATGACGGTTATAGGCTCCTAAGAAGCCCATCATTACCCTAACTTCCCATTAACCATAGAAATCTACCACGTCAATAACTCCTTGGAAGTCGGAAAGGCACGTGGCAAAATATCAAGACTTTCCGCATTCCACTTGGAAAATCACAATATTTTGGGGGCAATTGTTTGGGGTGAAAAAATTTACTCAGCATGTTTTACATCTTGAATGATTCTGAGCATTAAGCTGTCCAAGAGAAGCTCTTGGTCCCCTTTAATACTTTGAAGAAAGGCAGCGATTTTTCTGCAGACTTTGCAATGAATCTCCCAAGGCAGTTATTCTTCTGTTCAGCCTTTGAACCTCCTTGATCCTGGTAGGCTCTTTCATATCAATCAAGGCTTTGGTTTTCTTCGGATTTGCCTCAATTCCTCTTTGAGATACCATAAAGCCTAGAAACTTCTTGGCTGTCACTCTGAATACACATTTACTTGGATTCAATTTCATGTTGTTAAAACGTAGATTGTCAAAAGTTTTCTCTAAGTCTGGGGCGTGACTGCCACTCATATTCTTGATGATCATGTCGTCTATATAGGCTTCCATGTTACGGCCTATTTGCTCCCCAAAGACTTTGTTAACCATGCGATGGTAGGTTGCGCCCGCATTTTTAATCCCGAAGGGCATCATAGTGTAACAATAAATTCCTCCAGCTGCATGTAAGGGTGTTTTTTCAATGTCTTCCTCATCCATTTTTATTTGGTGATAACCAGAGTAGGCGTCTAGGAAACTGAGAGTTCTATATCCAGCAATGGAGTCTACCAGTTTGTCAATCCTGGGGAGAGGGTAACTGTCTTTCGGGAAAGCCTTGTTGAGATACGTGAAGTCTACACACATTCGCCATTTCCCATTATGTTTCTTGACCATCACAACATTAGCCAACCAAACAGTGTATATTGCTTCCCTGATGATTCCAACACTTAGTAATTTTTGCACCTCTTCCTTGATTGCATCTTCCTTATCGTTTGTAAAAATTCTGTGTCTGCTTGATAGGTTTAGCAGACGAGTCAACTTCCAACTTGTGGACAGCTACCTCTTCTTTTATTCCTCACATGTCCTCGACCTTTCAGGCAAATACATCAAGATTATTTTTCAGGAGGGTGATGATCTCCTCCCTTTCTTCTGGGGAGAGCTGGCCCTCGATTTTTATTTTCTGCTCTGGATAGCCAGGATTGAGCATAATTTCCTCAAATTTGTCTACGGGCTCCATTTCTGTACCTTCTCGAAATTGCAAAGTTTCAATGATTATTTTTCTAATCATTCTACCTTCCTCACCATTTACGTATAGGTATTCCATCTTTATTAGTTCGTCTAAGTCCGGTAACTCTTCTTGTCTCAAGTCAGGGTTGGCCACCGAGTTTTAGCCATTGAAGAGATGAGGGGTTATATCCGGGACGGACAGAACTGTGTCATGGTTTTCGTGGATGTCTAGAATCATGTGCCCTTCATCCTCCATTTCAAAAATCAGATTGAGCCTAAAACTGGTGCTGTTAGTCTTTACAGACTTAGTGATTTTCAAATTTTTGTCTGGTGTGTATACCTCCACCTTTTTGGATGTTTTTCTTGTCTCATCACATGTTCCAAGAAGTATTTGGGGGTCGCCCTCACGCATTCGACTCCAGCACGAGTAGGGAATTTAACTGAGGGAGGGAGGCGACCAACCTAAGTTGGCCTTGACTCGGAATGCCTATGTTGGCATGGTAGTCACTTGTCAGATCCATGACCACGAATGTTACTGTGGCCTCTGCTCGAAAGGGATGTTCTCCCACTTCCAATAATAATTCAATCGTTCCCATGCGCTGATTTTGTGGTTGGTGAAGCCTTCTAATCTTCCAGAGTATGGTTTCAGCATGCTATCCTTCAGATTCATCTTTTGGAAGGTAGAGTAATACTGTAACGATCCTAAACCTAGGCACTATTTTAGCATCCTATTATATGGATTTTAAATTATTGGTTGACTTTATGTGCTTATATTATGTCCTTAATTGGTTGTGAAATAATTTTAAAGCTTTATGATTTAATTGGAAATAGGATAAAGTATTTTGGGTGAAGCATAATAAGTGAAAATAAATAAAATATAAAATGTAGTCAAGGTGTGTTGGGTAAATATTTAGAGTAGAGGGGTTAATTTTAATACCTTAAGCCTAGGAGGACTTAATTGATCAATTTTGGAAAGAATTCAATTAATGGAAGTATGGGGAGGCCATACCTCCCTACTATTCCCCTTACCTCCCTTCATTTGACTTCTTCCTCCTCCTTCCCTTATCATCTTCTTCCTTACTTCCTCCAAGTTTTCTTCATGGAAAGCTCTCTCTAGATCCTTCCTCTTAAAAATCATAATAAATCCAATCCTTCTCCATTTGACAATTCGGGTGTACTTTCGTGTTCGTGGAGTTGAGGGGAACACATTAAACTAAGAAAATCCTTATTCCATCTCACATTTGCTAAGGTAAGTTATTATGACTTCCTTCTAATAATTGTCATTTTATGTGTTAATGAATACTTTGTTGAAAGAAACGGATTTTGGAAATTTTAAATAATGTTATTTGAGTAAAATGGATTATTTAAGGTTGAATTGATTTTTAGTGATGAAATGGTGGTCTAAGTTGAAGGAATGAGGGTATAATGAGTGTAAGATGTTAATGACTTTAATGGAGTTAGTGTATGTGATTATATCCATCTTACTTTGATTTGGAAGATGTTGTGAGTATACCTCAATTGGGTTGAAAGAAGTAGAAAAAGGATTTGATATGCTTTTAATGGTGTGAGTTATTAGGACTTTCCTTTAAACTTGCTTATAAAATGTTAAATGTTGATATTAATTGTTATAATGGATGTTTGGTATATTGGAGTACTTTCTTGGAGTGGAAAAGTTGATTAATGACCTAAATGTGGTGTTGTTATTCATAGGAGTTGATAAAGAGTAAGATGTTATGGTTAAAGTAGAGACAAGAATGTTAAACATGAAATGTGGCTGTGTGATGGGTGAATTAATCAAGTGGTATGTGATCTAGGTTTATCTTAGTGATGGGAATGGTTTAGTAAGAGTTTTGGGTAAAGTTAGTGAGCCTTGTTGTGCCTTAAAAACAGAGTATGTTGGTGTTATGTTTGAAATTGGTTAATGATGTTCATTTCAGCTTTATTATGAATTCTGGGCTGAGAGCAAGACTCGTGCTCCGGAGCACGAGTTGGGCACGAGTCGTCCCTTGGGATTTGAACTAAGTCGTGACTTCTGGGGACGAGTGTTTCAGGAGGGGTATCAGAAGGGCACGAGTCGTGCCCTGCACTGCAGTCTTTGAATCATTTTCTAAGCTATAGAAACCGATTCAACTTGGGATATAATTGGACCCTCTTCAACTATAATGGTAGTAGAACATTTTAGCTATACAATGGTATCTTCTTTGGTCAAAATGGAATTGTGGAATTAGTTTAAATATTGTCCGGAAAATGGTTGTTAAGCTTGATTCATACTTCAATAAAGTGGTTCAAACTTGGGAAGTAGATCTTGAAATTTTATTAAGGTTATCCGAGGTTGTGTAGTGACTATGTAGGAATGGTTTATGATACATAGTGGCCTTACGTGCTCCATATCCTTGGTGATTGGGTTTGAATAAGTGTAGAAGTTGTATGTTACGCTATTGTGCTAGTTTGGAAATGTGTATTTATTATATTGCAACCTTGTTATCCAAAGTGTGGATTTATCTAGCATATGGTTATATGTCTATCCCAAGTGTGGATTTATTGGTTATATTGTTGCCTTACTTGGATTCATATTCATTGATGGTACTATGTATAGTGTATTAAATGAATGTTGCACATTTTGGACTCATTGATGTATTTCGATATAAATGCTAGGGTTCCCTACTTTGGAATTCCTAAATTGTTTGGGATTTGTTCAAGGATTTATAGCCGTTGTGCTAATATGTTGAATACTTGTTATAGTATTTCTATCTTTATGATATTCTATTGTTGTAGGATTCCCTACTTTGAAATTCCTAATCTGTAAATGTTGAATCAAAGATTATAGCCGTTGTGCTAATATGTTGAATACTTGTTATAGTATTGTTATCTTCATGATATGCTATTGTGGTATGTATCCCTACTTTGGATCATACAATGTTTGGTTAAGCAAGTATGTTATTACTGTGCTTAGTTATGAAAATCCAGCTGGTATTTGTTTGTTGGGCAATGTTATGGAATTATAATGGCACCGAGCCAAGTTCATTATAACTCATACATTGGTAACCCGGATTTGTCCCCCTTGTGTGGGATTAGTGGGCTAGCATCTCCTTTTGAGGTAGATGGTCTAGTTTCACTGGGGATATGACTGTGTGTCAGAATCCCTATGGTACTGTTATTGTTTATGGTTTCGGAATCGCTTCATCAACTATTGCTGCTGCTCGGATGTGTATATCCTTTTGGAGATAAAACCTTGGCTCAGTATCCTTCTAAGTGTTACTTTATCGTACTTATGTGTTGTGATATATTCATGATGAGCTGGTCGTTGTTTCCAACCGGTATGGGACGGTTGGCGGCAGGGAGCCTCTCTTATTATGTGAATATGTCTTTTGATGTGTTGCATCTTGTTTGGCATCTTGCTGCATTCATAATAGCTTATTGAGATTTATTCTCACCCCTTCCCCTTTTACTGTTTTAGATTGTGCTGAGACAGGTGACCTGAACCGGTGAGGCTGGGGATAAGAGTGTGGACTTTGGCTTTTGGGACTTGTCAGGTTATAAAAATAAGTAGGTTGTCTGGAGTCTTTATTAAGTAATACTCTTTTATAAAGTTGTATCGAAAACTCTTTGTAAAACAATGTTATTTGGGGATTTTTGATGTAATTGATCAGATTATAGTTTATTGAAGCTGTTGTTGAAATTTCCTCCAAAGTGGAGACATTATCAGTTGGTTTTAATTTGGAAGTTGAGAATCGGTTTTGTTTTAAGATGAAATAAAAGTTTTAAAAATTCAAGGTGAGTTTTCTTTGTTTGGGCCCCTCAAGCTCGGGATACGTGTTAGGATCCAGGTTGGGGTTCTCACAGTTGGTATCAGAGCTTAGTTTAGAGGTCAAGGATAGATGTCTAGATTAAGAGGAAGTGTGTGGTAATTGATGACGAGTGTTTGATGCAGGAGTTTGTTCTAATGGACGGAAGCAATGATGACAACGAAGAGTTCCAGATAATGAAGGAAAATGGATTGTTGAACGAGTATGTTAAGATTTTGGGAAATTATGAGAGATAAATGAATTTGATGATTTTTGTACATGATTAATTGGGTTTTGAAAGGTTGAAATAGAGTGTTGGAAATAGTAGAGAAAAGGGTGATAAAATGGTTGTGTTTAATTGGGAAGGTGGTGTACTATGGTTATATGGCTTAGAGTAAGTATGTGGTATTGTTCGGATACCTTATAATGAAGTTGGCTAAGCTTGTAAAGTTGTTGTTGTGATAGTTGAAATGAAAATGATATGATTCTTAATTATCTATGTTATATGGCTTAGAGGAAGTATGTGGGATTAATTGGGACTTCATAATGAAAATGGACTACGTAGAGTATAGTAGTTGTTGAATTTGGGTATATATGTGTGAATGTGTGCCCCAAATTTTGTGTATTGGAAATTCACGCGAGTTTGAAGACATCCGGTTTAATTTGAAAAATGGAGTCGCCACGCCATTTTGATTACCTCAAAACTTTGAAAAAAAAGTTTTATGGGTTCGGAGGTTAAGTTACCCCTTGGGAAGAACGGATCGCCGTTCACCCAAGGTGCCTTGCCGGAGCAAGTCTCCCAAGATTTCATTAATCGTGCTTGCTTGCGTGCTTTCTTGTGTGCATGTGTTTGAAAATAAGGGGGGAATGTCCCAAGTTGTCTTCCGGACGTACAAACCATTTATTGGTTGTCGCTCGGGATTTCTTGGATTTTATGTATTCGGGATTATGATCCCGTCCTCATCTTGGACTTGTGATCATTGCATTTTTAACCTCGGGACTGTGCATGATCGAGAGAATGACTCTCTTTATAGTCAAAGATGAGGTTCTTTAGGAAGGAATGCCCTTAACCCATCAATCCTACACTTTAAGACGGTCGAGCTCATATAGATGCTTCATACTCGTCTTAAGTGATAATCGGAGATATAGGGTTCAAGGTTGTCTCTTTCTAAAGAATTATGAAACCTTTTATGGAAGGAACGATGTAAAGATAGGATCTTTTACACCGGTCCGTTCCAAGGTTGCTAATGGGGACATGGGGGAATGCATGTAAAAATGACATTTTTAGTGAAAAGATGACATTTTTGGGTTGCAAAGGATGCATTTGATTTAAAGAAGTGATCTTTATTTCCAAAGGATGTATAAAGACATGATTTTTATGCAAAGGATGCATTTTTATGAAGAAATTGGGATTTAAATATGCAAAGGATGCATGAAGATTGCATTTTTAAGAAGCAAGGGATGCTAATTTAGGATAAAGATATGATCTTTAATGCAAAGGATGCTTGAAAAAGGATTTCATATGCAAAGGATGCATTTTTATCATAAAGATTGGATTTTTATATGCAAAGGATGCATGAAGAAGGATTTCATGTGCAAAGGATGCATTTTTTATCATAAAGATTGGATTTTTATATGCAAAGGATGCATGAAGGTGGCATTTTTATGTAAAAATAGGGTTTTTAGGTGCAAAGGATGCACCTTTGATTCAAAAGATTACATCTTTAATGGCAAGGGATGCCTAATGCATGCAAAAGGGGAAAGGGGGTATAAAGATATGATCTTTAACTATGAATGCCAAGTCCCAAGCAAAGATAATAATAATATATGAAATGCAATGAGCAATTAAATCATATAGAGCAATTAGGATGCAAGTTTAGGGAGTGAGAGGTTACCAATGGTGGCCTCTTCTTCTTTGGGTGGAGCTAGGTGGAAGGACCAACTTCTAGATCTTCAAGGAGGAGGGAGGAGGCTTCTTGGCACCCTTTTGGCTTCCTAACTTCGCAACATTTGCTTGAGTATAGTGTATTGTGTAGTGGTTGATGAGATTGTTGTATCTAAAATGGGTAGAGGAGGGCTCTATTTATAGGCAGTCTGGGAAGAGCGAATGAAGCCGTGCGGCTAGAGGTCCTTGGCTAATGCAGCCGTGCGGCATTATCCCTTGTGACTCAGCATGTTTCTAGAATCATGCAAGGTGGCAAATTCTAGAACATTTCCTAATTAAGAAAAACGTGTTTCTTAATTAGGAAGCTTCCCTTTCAGCTCTTAATTGTTTTGGAACAGTTCCGGAATATTTTCGGAACACTAGGAAGGTCCGGGGAATTACCGGGAAACTTACCGAAATTGTCGGGAAATTTAACCGGAAGGCATGAGCCAGATTTGGGTACTTACAGAAGCCCCTCGGCAACGTCACTTGCAGGGCGAGTGGGGTTGTCGATAGAAAAGGATCCGATCTGGCGAATGCCGAGATGGATTGGGTGACCAAAGTGGTCGAGTGGCTGAACCTCTGGAAGGCTACCTACGTATCCCGAGTGGGAATCAAGCCAGGCCGTAGTTCGGAATGGGGTCCGCTGAGGAATGGAGAAGAGAAACTGGTCTCTTGCTGGGGAAGTAGAAGAGCAAATGACCTAAGAGGTCAAGCAATTGATCCTACTGGGGATATGCTAGAAGTGACCGATGTGGTCGGATATCTAGACCTCTATGAGGGGCTACTTCATCAGTGATGAGTGACGAAGGAACAGGGTGACCAAAGTGGTCGGATGGCTGGACCTTTTATGAAAGGCTACCTACGTATCCCGGAGGAATCAAGCCTTGATCGTAGTTCAAGCATCACTAGATAGTTAGGAACGATGTCTAGGATCCTTGAGGTTTTGACAATTAATGGAGGTTGTCACCTGATTGACAATTAATGGAGGTTGTCACCTGATTGACAATTAATGGAGGTTGTCACCTGATTGACAATTAATGGAGGTTGTCACCTGATTAAACTAGAGCTTACATCACTATCGAAGAGATAGAGGTAGCTAAAGTTGGAAAAACTTGAGCGTACTTCACTATCTATGATAGAGGTAGCTAAAGTTTAGATGAAATTGAGCGTACGTCACTATCTGTGATAGAGGTAGCTGAAGTTTGGGATAACTTGAGCATACTTCACTATTCGTGATAGAGGTAGCTTAAGTTTAGAGAACTTAGCATACTTCACTATTCGTGATAGAGGTAGCTTAAGTTAGGAAGAACTTGAGCGTACGTCACTATCTGTGATAGATGTAGCTAAAGTTTAGAAGACTTGAGCATACTTCACTATTCGTGATAGAGGTAGCTTAAGTTTAGAAGAACTTGAGCGTACTTCACTATTCGTGATAGAGGTAGCTTAAGTTAGAAGAACTTGAGCATACTTCACTATTCGTGATAGAGGTAGCTTAAGTTTAGAAGAACTCGAGCATACTTCACTATTCGTGATAGAGGTAGCTTAAGTTTAGAAGAACTCGAGCATACTTCACTATTCGTGATAGAGGTAGCTAAAGTTCGAATTTTGACAATTCGGAGGTTGTCACCTAGTGTTATCCCGTTATAACGGAATTAACGGAGGCGACTGGGAAGAAAGCTTAATTGCTTAGGAGATAAGGGATATCTTCTGAAAAAGATGTTATCTTAGTTAAAGGATAACGGGAATTGGATGCCCAAGTGGAAAGTCCAGGGGCAAAATTGTAATTTCTGCTCAGGACGAATGAGGCCGCCCGGCATGAGAGGGAGGAAAAAGAAGCCGTACGGCTAGAAGATTAATTTTTCCAGATTATTTAAAATCTGATTTGAACGGGCATTTGGCATTGTTGCCGCCCAAGAACACGCCGAGGAAGAGAGAGAGAGGAGAGAAAATTTGAAAATCCTTCAATTCCCTTGCTTCCTTTGGTCAAGAATGGATCCGGAGGGTAATCCTATGCCTAGACAAGCTAGAAGAAACATCTCCGCGGCCGCTCAAAGGAGAAGGAAGGAGATTGTCCGTACGGAGAGAAAGTATGACTTTCTTACGCCTCCATCGGAGCTCTATCCGGGGAGAAGGGAGCACAAATCGACGAACCCGGGATCGGTTGGGGTAAGCATTCTTATTTGGCTCGATTCCGTCGATTTTGATTGAGTATTGATTGATTTAGGGCTTGACCCGAATTTAGGAATTTTCTAGGATTTTCCTAGGATTTTGGATGATTTTGAGATATTGATGATTAACCTATGAGGCTAAGAACATGCATGTGCAATTTATTTGACAAAAATAATGAGAATGACCCACTTTTTTCTCGAAAATAAAGTAAGAATGATAATTGTTTAAAGTGAGACGGAGTTCTTGCATGTGCTAGAACTAGGTCAACACTTTGATTATCAATGAGAAAACAAGATTTTGGGCAATGAAAAGGATTCATGCTTGCAATTTTTTGAAAGAATAATGCTTATGTGCAAAGAATTGTGAAAATTGTGATTTTGTTCTTTAGGAAAGCAATGTGATTTGACATGACGTGTTTCAAGTGATGAAAGACGTGTTTTCTATGCAAAGGATGCTAGAAAAAAAAATTTATGAATGCTTTTCTTTTGAAAATATGTGCACTTTTGAAGATATGTATGCTTTTGAAAATGATGAAGGACTGACACATTTCTTTGTTGTGCTTGTCTACAGGAGAACAAGTCTAGAGGGCCATCTGAGATTGCTGTGAGGCTATGGGAGAAGATGCCCGATTTCGAGAAGAATGGGGCGAACCCCAAGCAGCTGGTGCGGGCTACCGGCCTAAATTTATTCATTGAGGCGATCGGCAGGGGGATTCATATCACCTCTAAGAGCAAGGGCTTGGTCCAGGCCCTTTCAGAGTTTTGGTGGGACACTACCCACAGCTTTCATCTTAGCTGGGGAGAGCTGACAGTGATTCCCGCTGATTTCACAGCTATCACTGGCCTACAGTTCACTGGGAGGACTGTGACTTGGAGGGACCACATCACAGCGGAGGAGTTCCGAGCTTTGGTCGGGTTTGAGTTTATTCCCAAGGGGCTAGGGATGGAGACGAGGAACGTCGAGGTGGCAGTCCAGAACTGCATACGGGACTTTGCCGTTAGTGAGGTGACTGCCCACCAGCTTGCTAGAGCCTTTGTGTGGTTGATGCTGTCGGTCACTATTTTTGCTAATTCTGTCTCGATTCCCTAGTTGATGTTGATGGGATAGGGACGGTCTCTTGGGGAGAGGCCAGATTGGCGGAGTTCTACTTCTCTCTGGACATGTACAGCCGGAACAAAGCTGCTTCCATGGACTGCTTTTCATTTGCCCTTGAGGTAGTCCCTATTTCTTTTCTCTTTTCTCTTCCTGTCTTGAGACTTTTATGAGAGAGAAATGACCTTTTTTGATGTTTTGAACATGCAGGTCTGGTTTTGTGAGGTGATTAGGTTCTTTCCGTGGAACCAACAGGGTGATATCACCATCTTCCCTGCTATGGTTCGCTGGAGGGGAGATGCGAGGGATAAGTTCACGGGGAAGACCCGGATCACCTTTGACTATAAGATGGTGAGGCCAGTCATTAACAGGGATGGACATGACGGAGTGGACTTCTACCCGTGGGGCAGGTATCCGGAGATTTTGGTAGGAGAGGCCATTGAGGAGACCAGGCAGAGAAGATGGCTGACAGGGCTGACATGTGATGTCATTTATTTGGGGGACCGATTTTCTAGGTAGCATGGCCATGTCCCTCCATTGGACGCCATTACTCCCCATGATCCTCCAGCACGGATGCTACGGCCCGAGGATTGGCAAAGTGCAGATGAGATCGCTAGATATCGAGCGGGCGTGGCCGCCGAGGAGTATTTTGACATGGATACCCCCTACGTTGTGTTTGTGGAGCGGCGCTGAGGACGCCACGAAGGCGATGAAGGCGGCGGTCACTCAGGGATATGGGGAGGACGAGCCTTCTGACCCGCCGATCCCTCCTGCGCACATTTCATACGTGGTCCATGGAGTTCCAAGGAGGATGAGGATACATCCCCGACACCGGGGAGCCCCAGAGTATACCCCGCCGCCCGTGCACTGTAAGTATACTTTTAGGATCTTTTCCCTTTTTCAGCTTTTAGATTTCTCTGCTTTTTGCAATTCTGAGATTTTCTGAGCTTTTTTCTGAGATTTTTCTCCTCTTTTTCTCAGGTTCCAGCTCGCACTTACGACAGACTGGTCAGGCAGAACAAGGCTGGAAAGACATGTGTCGGTCCCTTCTGAGGAAGCTGGCCTGCACTTCAAAGGCGGCGGCGGACGCGCAGGAGCCCGGGCGCAAGAGAAGGCATGTCGGGGGCACAACGTATACCTCATCGGCTTCGGAGTATTCTTCCAGTGCCATGCCTCGGGGACGGGGACCCAATGCTGACATCCTGGAGCAGCTGGCTGAGTACGGGCATGATAATGTCCATCTTTCAGATGTGAGCGACCCGGAGGACTTGATGAGGGAGGCTAGCGTCTACGAGCTGAGCAGCGATGATGAAGAAGAAGAATCGGAGGCCTAGGAGGTCTCTAGAGTGGATTAGGAACAAAAACAAACAATGAACACATTTTTATGCACACTTTGTTTATTTTTTGCTTTATTTGGGCGCCGATGGGGCGAAGACATTGTATTACTATTTTATTTGCTTTTCTATTTATGCTTTTATTAATTTGCATATTACTTGAGCCTCGGGGCAGTTTTTTGCTTGGAATTGGGGCTGAAACGGGGCCAAAATGATTTATAATGATATATAAATGCTTGGGTGACCTTTGAACATGATTTTGTACAGGTCTTGGTTGAGAAAGTGGGGTGAAAACTCCCTTGGGCAGCAACTTTGGTTGCTGCAGATTTTTTCTGCAGATGGCAAATGTAGCCGTGCGGCATGGACCTGAGGGCAAATGAGGCCGTGCGGCTCACAGTTCTGTCTGGACGGGTTATTTTCTGAATAAAAGCAAGGCTTGGCCATTTCATTTCATTTTCACTCTAGACTTGTCCCAATTGTTCCCAGAGCACATATTGGACTTAAAGACACCATCTTTGGTCATTTTGCAATGGAGAAACCCGTTAGATTGCAAAGGGGGAAGCGAGACCGTTTTTTGTCCGATCTTCAATCTTGGGTGAAACACAACTTCCAATTTCACAAGGGGCTGCTTGATTCTTCTTTCAAGATCAAGTCTATATGGCATTTGAGGGATATCCCGCCTGATTGGGACCTTTTGAGAGCAGCAGCAAGGTTTTGGGATGTCCGGAGCACGTTTACTGCTTTTCTTACAACGAGATTGTCCCAACGCATGAAGACTTCCGAGCCTTGATTGGGGGTCCAGAAATTGAGGCTATATCGATTCCTCTGATCGAAGATGTGTCGGTGGCGGCAAAGCTTGCATCTTTTCTGCAGATTTCTTTGGGAGAGGCTGAGGGGATGATGATAGCCCCGGACAGGATTGACCTTTCTGATATCCTAGGCAAGTTTGGGTCTCCGGCTATGGATGCGACCGCGGTAGCTATGGATGCCTTTATTCTCTGCATATCTTCTGCTCTGTTCACCGCTGAGTCCGTGGGGATCTGTCATGGTGGTCTCTTGGACATGGTCAGAGACTGTAGAGCTGGGAAGGACATCGTCCCACCGGTTTTGGGTGAGACCCTTCATGGCATTGATAGGATGGCTAGAGGAGACCGTTTCATGAGGTCCGGGAGTCCGGTATGCGACTTTGTGGCTGCAGGAGAGGCTCGGGGCTTTGCCAGGGGCTTTGCCGACTCTGTGCCCTTGGGTGATTTCTCGGAGAGGTGCACCTCGAAAGCAGGACCAGGGTAGCTGGGAGCTGACGATGGCTAGGTTGTCCACTTCAGACATTCGCTGGTGGGTGCCTCATTGGAGATTGCAGACCAGGAGAACATTTCAGGAGTCCTATATAGTGAGGGTTCCAGGGTTCTGCAGGTCGTCCTTCTACATACCCTTCTTGGTATCCAGGCAGTTCGGGGCCTTATAGGAGCCATTGAGCGATTGGGAGGACATCCGGACCATGGAGGTGATGCCATTGGATATGAGGGATCCAGCCAACTTCTCATTCTTCTTGAGGGCTTAGACATATGCTGCTTTCCCACCCAGGGCTATCCTCAGGAGCAGGAAGAGTACCATCTTGACCACTGTCTACTTGGACTGGTACGAGAGGGAAATGGGAGTGACTCGAGAGTCGTTACGGGGAGAGACGTCAGGCTTTATTGGGGGCTGACTGTGACTCGAGTAGGACTCTAAGGGAGACTGAGGCTAAGGCGAGTCGCCATAACCAGTCGGGTGACCTGATCAGAGATATGGAGGCTCGATACAAGAGATTGTTCGAGGTCGCTCCTTTGACTGAGGCTCAGAGGGAGGAAGTGCGGACTCGTGCTCGTGTAGAAAGGGCACTTATTGACACAGGTTTGATGGAGGCTCCAGTGAGGATACCGGAGATCGGAATGAGGGATACCGACATTATAGAGAAGAAGAGAAAGAAAACTCGACGGGGTCGAGGTAAAGGGAAGAAGACCAAAGAAGACTCAGCGAATGACGGCGACGGATCTTTTCTTAGGATTCCCTTATTGCCATTTTGCAAACACATTAGTTTATTTAGGCATTTTTTGTATTTTAGATCTTTGTAGCAGGTTAGCAGAGTCAAGAGTAGACCGTGCTTGAACTCATCAAGAAGTTTTTAACTTGTAATGAACAAGAAATATTATCTTAGAAATTAATCAAGACACGTTTCATGGAAATTCAAATGTCTTATTGCTTGGGACCCGTTTCGTGAAAACTGGAATGCCCTTTATTTTTATTTATTGTTTAGACCGAACCATATATGGCTGCCTACGTTCCCCTTTTACAAGAAAGACTAAGGGGCTCGGGTCTTCGTAGTTCATTACGGTGAACTATTTTTTTTTTATGTGCGGCCACTGTTTTTGCCTAGACCGCCCTTTTGGGGTTTTCGGCCTAGGGGTATTACTCTTTTTGCACTTTTTTTTTTTATTTTTTTTTATTTTCTTTTAGACATAGTACCTTCGGAGCTTATCACCGTTATTTGGGTGGACAAAGGGATTGCCGTCCAGTGCCAAGCTTCATGGCTCCTCCCGATAGTATCTTACGCACCACATACGGGCCGATCCAAACGGGTTCCCATTTTCCCAGGGGTTGTCTGCGGTAGGGGCTTCACTTTCAACACTAAGTCAACCTCTTTGATGTCTCTGGATTTGACCTTTTTGTCAAACGCTCTGGCCATTCGCCTCTGGTAGGCTCGGGTGTGTTCCATGGCTTTTAGCCTCCTCTCATCAAGCAGGGCCAACTCATCATGCCGGCTACGCATCCATTCTACTTCATTGACACTGTTTTCCAGGAGGACCCTTAATGACGGGATTTCCAACTTCACTGGTAACACTTCTTCCATCCCGTAGGTTAGGGCAAAAGGAGTTTCTCCTGTAGCTGTTTTGATAGACGTTCTGTAGCCCCAGAGTGCCAAGTGCAGCTTTTCGGGCCAATCACGACCACGGGTGGCCATTTTCCGAATGATCCATTCGAGCATCTTGTTAGCAGCTTCCACAGCTCCGTTAGTCTGAGGTCTGTACGGGGACGACTTATGGCGAGTGATTCTGAACTCTGACAGTAACCTATCGCAGTCTACTTCAAAGTGCGACCCATTATCGGAAATGATCTCGTTGGGCACCCCATATATGCACATTATGTTTTCTTTGATAAACTGGGCAACCTTTCTGGAAGTGAGGATCTTGTAGGACTTGGCCTCTACCCACTTGGTGAAGTAGTCGATGGCTACTAGCACAAATTCGTGTCCATTGCTTCCTGCCGGGGCTATTTTCCCTATTACATCAATACCCCAGGTTGCAAACGGCCAAGGAGTCGTCATGCAATACAGGTCATGAGGCGGGAGATGGTTGAGGTTGGCAAACCGCTGGCACTTGTCGCATGCTCGGATGTGCCGGACACAATCTGTTTCCATGGAAATCCAGTAGTAACCCATTCTGAGGATGACTTGCATCAGGGCTCTGGCATTCATATGAGGACCGCAGGGACCATTGTGGACTTCGGTCATCAACTCTTTGGCCCTTTTTGAGTTACGCACAAGAGGAGTGGTCCTTGGTACCGCTTCTTGTACAGGTTGCCTCCTAGAATGACATAATGGGAGGCCAACCTTTTCAGGGCTTGTAAGCTCTTGGCTCTGACACCTTCTTTTTGTCTACCTTCTTCGTCTCTGAAAGCTGACTCTCCATCTTTGAGGAACTGGTAAATTTGATTGCACCAGGGTTCCTTTATAGGCTCAGGTCCAGGTCTACTTCACAACAGAAGGCTGGGGCTTCTCTTCTACCCACTCGGAAGGGTTTTATGGCTTTTCCCTCGGGGATCTCTACCAGTGAGGCTAGAGTAGCTAGGGCATCTGCGAATCTGTTCTTTTCCCTTGGCAAGTAGTGGAAGGTCACTTCTCTAAACTGTCCAGTCAACTCCTCCATATGGGCATGATACCGCTGTAGATTAGGGTCTACAGTCTTCCATTTGTTGGAAACCTGGTTGATGATCAGGGCTGAGTCTCCATAAACTTCAAGCTCCTTGACATTCCTTTCTAAGGCAGCTTCCAACCCAGCAATGCAGGCTTCGTACTCGGCGACATTGTTCGTGGCAGGGAAGTTCAACTTGAGGGCTATTAGCGTGTGCTCATCTTTCGGATCGACCAGTAGCATCCCTACGCCATTTCCTCTTTTTTTAGCAGCTCCGTCAAAGAATAATTGCCATCGATTTTCGGGCTCAACTGCGAAGATTCCTTCATCTGGGAATTGGGGTTCAGGCCCTCTGTCCTCATTACTGGGGAAATTTGCCAGGTGGTCTGACAATGCTTGGCCTTTGATGGCTTTTCTGGTCACATAGTTGATGTCGTACTCTGCCAAGAAGAAAGACCACTTTGCTAGACGCATCGAGAGGGAAGGCTTATCAAAGATGTATTTGATGGGGTCCATTTTCGAGACCAAATTCACAGGGTGGGCTTGCATATAATGCTTCAACTTGTCGACTACCCGGACAGATCCTGCCTGAAGTCTTTTCATATCTTTGAGTAATTGAGCTCACTTCCATGCGGCTTAGGTGACAAAGTAAATGGCGTTTTCTACCCGAGAGTCTTTCTTCTCTTGAGCAAGCATAGCCCCAAGCCGTATCGTGTGACGGTGAGATAGAGCGAGAAAAGAGGTTTGTCTATGTGGGGGGCATAGCCTGGGAGGATGTACTAAGTACGCCTTGATCGATCGAAAGCATCCTGGCATTCTTCGGTCCATTACGTGTCTACATTCTTCTTCATGAGCTTGAAGATGGGCTCGCACATAGTGTTCAGGCGATTGACGAAACGGGTGATGTCTTTGCGGCTTGCCCATAAAGCTCTTGACTTCCGTGCGGGTTTGAGGTGGCCTCATGTCCATAATGGCTTTGATCTTTCGGGGTCAACTTCGATACCTCGCTCCGTGACCATATACCCAAGCACATTTCCCCTTGTCACTCCGAAGGTGCACTTAGCGGGGTTTAGTCTCATGGAATCTTTGTCTCGGCCTCTCGAAAAGAACTTTCGCGAGGTCGGCAAAGTGCCGCCCATCCTCGCCTTTGGAGTGGATTATCATGTCGTCTACATAGACCTCAATCTCCTTGTGGATCATGTCATGAAAAAGCGCGGTCGTTGCCCTACAGTAAGTAGCCCAGGCGTTCTTAAGCCCAAATGGCATTCTTGTATAGCGGTAGGTTCCCACGGTGTGGTGAAGGCTGTCTTTTCTTGGTCTTCCTCGGCCATCTTGATGCTGGTTGTAGCTGCTTGAAAGCCATCAACGAAGGATTTTACTTCGTAGTTGGCGGTGGAGTCCACCCCGGGATGTCTATGTTTGGCAAAGGGTAATCGTCCTTGGGGCCGGCCTTGTTCGAGATCTCGGAAATCCACACGGCGGCGCACCTTCCCATTGGCCTTGGTTACGGTCACAATATTGGACAACCATGTCGGATATTCGATGACTACGATGAATCCTACCCGCATAGCTTCTCAATCTCTTCTTTGACACTGTAGAGACCATTACGGCTTGATTTTCCTCAATTTACGCTTTGCGGCTTAGCATACGGTGCTAGAGGATTACGTGCTCTACTATCGAAGCATCTAGCCCCGGCATATCCCTGTATGACCATGCAAACACGTCCACATATTCTCTGAGTAGATCGATCAGTCTGTCCCGTTCAACCCCCTGGAAGAAGCTTCCAATCTGTGTCTCTTTAGGTTCCTCGACAGTACCCAAGTTCACACTTATCAAAACCTCCTCGGCAGCTTGGCCCCGGTTTTCCTCTTTTACGTAACTTTGCTTAAAGATTTCTTTAATGTATTGTTCATTTAGTGTGTTTGCATCTTGTTCAAATGATTCATTATTAAGCTGTTGTTAAGTTTTGAGTTAATTTATCATTTGTTAAGTTGGCAATAAGAGGATACTCGAGAAAGATCTGTCATTTCATTCAAAATAAGGGGAAAGATGACATCGATTACATTTTCATAATCCTCGGGCGTGAGGCCTTCGGATGACTCGGAAGGCTAGGAATTCAAAGATTCTGACTCGAGGCGAATAGGCGACAGTGTGTTTGACACGGCCCAGGTTGAGAAGGACGGGTACCAATCCAAGCTCCGCGATCATTTCTTTGTCAGGCGCTATCGGCCACGAACGTCTCCCAATTCTTCAATGGCATCTCTGTCTTAGTTACCAAAGTGCGGGGATCAAAAGGATTTTCACCACCGTCTCCGATTACGGCAACTATCTCATCATCGAAATTTGAAGTCGATCAAATGCGGGATACGTAGCTTCTTCGTCAAACAATTCTTGCAAACCCCACTCATTGTCTTCACTGCGCGGCTTCTATCAGGTGATCTTCGGAAGAGCTAACTCGAAGGCGGAGAAATCCATTACCACGGATCTGACTCTTTGGCCCTGAGCTTCCTTTGAAGACATACTCATTACGAACGGTAGTGGTAGCCCCGAGGAATGTACGGCAAGTCAAGGAACATTCTTCGAACAGAGATTGGTGGCTTTCCCCTCACTTTCTCAAGGTTTTCCGTAAGGGTTTTACGAGGAGATACGGCGATCACTTTCATCGTATTGTGTCCCGCCCTTTGTAAAGTAATAAGTTAGAGACAAACTTTAAGGGTGGAGATGGACCCCTTTGCCTTGTTTTCTGGCTGTGCCTTTAGCTTTTACGTCATCCCAGAGTTCGGTTTGTACCCCAAGCCGTATACGGTAGTACGTTCCTTTACATCAATGATGGTATTGCGACCACTGGAGTCTTTTACCCAATCCAAGTCCGGGAAGATAACCCATTTTTCTCATCATTCTCATGGCGGGAGGGATTTTATCGGAAGTAGTGGTGAGGTCGAGTGCAACACACTTGTGCTTTGGAAGAGGCTACGAGAGAATTCGGTCAATGCCAACCCTTCATCATCATGCTTGATCTCCAATATCGGGATATCTCCGATCTTTGGTTCCTTCTACCGTGACAACTTTGTCTCCGTAAATGGTGGTGATAGTACCATCATTTGACTGAAATTTGATCTTATTTGGTGCAAAGTAGAGCTACCCCATTTATACGGTGGATCCAAGGCCGTCCCAGACGAGCGGTAAATGAAATCGGAATATCAATCACTTGAAAATCAACGTCCATGACCTTTTTTCCGAACCACAACTTGAGAGTAGCAATCCCCAAGCGATCATGCGGTGGAGTCATAGGCCTTAATAGTCGACTAGAAGGCTTCAAATACTGTTAGTTTCGGGTCCAATAAGTCCATCATCTTGGGCGGCAAGACATTCATTGCGAGACCCTCCATCGACTAATACCCGTGGCAATCGACGCTCTTCTAAGCTGAATTTGTGATGTAAAGAGGTTCGTTATGACTAGCCCCATACTTTGGCGAGGTCCAAGTCGGTGAAGGTAATGATGTTTCCGTAATGGATACTTCCAATCATTTGGACGACCTCATACGGGAGTGACATCTATGGGCACCATGGTCTTGGCCAAACTTTCTTCTAGCTTCAACTTATGAGGGTATGAAGAGGTTAACGGGGACCACAAGGAGATATTGGCACAGGTACATTTCAAGCGATTCAACACTTTGGATCCTCTTTGTCGAGTGCGGTTTTTTACGCTTCCTACTTATAAGGCCTCTTATCTGTCTTCGGCTCCGAGACGACATTCCTTTTGTCACCCTTAGGCACTCAATACTCATGCTGTCCGAGGACCAGGAGTCATCACATAGACATTAGATTTTTCCGGGTCATTATTCCCTCTTTGGAGGATTACATTAGCTCTTTCAAAGTCGGGCGGGCTCTTCTTTGGTGTATGACCAATTCTGGCGATTAATCGATTAACGGCGCTCTTTTGGAGCGCATAGGCTGCTTCTCGGAACACGATCCCAAGTTAATGGCTTTACGGCCTTCTCGGGGTTCTGACTCTCTAATTGGCTTAGCAATTGGATGGTTTCAGCTTCACCTTCTCTGTTTAGAGCCTTCACAGTCTCATTCAAACTTTTCAAAGTCAGCATGCAACAGGAGTTATCACTTTCGGGGTTTGGAACCTGGCGAATGGCTTTCTCATCCGGACCTAACAATTTTTTCAACAGAGTGGGATCACATTCCTCATCACTGTCAAGCATGTCCCTTCTTTCTCTAGGGGTCATCCTTCTGACGACATCTTTGACGTTGGCCAAACACTTTTACGAAGTGGGAAATTCCATCATCAATAAGGATTTACGCGGGGTCAAACCTCATGGCGGGTTCTGTTCTTCTTGTCGGGAAGGTTTTACGGGCTTTTTGGCTTGGGCTAACCACTCCTCTATTGTTCCTTCCGGCACTTCGACTGTATCTTCATCAGTATCACTACAGTAACTCTCGTGGGAACTTTCGTCTTGACTTTGATGACCGATGAGGGCAAAAGCAGGTCGGGATACTTGACGCCATATAAGAGGTATCTTGGACTCCTCCTCGACTTGGGAATTACCAAGAAAACATCGTTGTCATCATAGGACATAAAGGGGCCCAGGGTCGCCTCGAGACTTAAGACCCTTTCCGGGGCATCCATACACTCTTCTTCGGACCCGGGTTTCGGGAGTGACTATTAACACGTAACAGAGTCTACTCTTCTGGTGAGGGTTTGGCCGGCGCGCTTACGTGTTCCAAATCGGCGGGTGGAGCCCACTTTCCTCTTTCGGCTAAAGCTTCGATCAAATTCCTCCATTCACCGCCCAAGTCTTTATAAGGAGTATTGAACTCTAGGATGTAGGATTCATACGCTGCTTCATCTAGGCTAGCATCTTTTCCCTTTTCTGAGCCTTCACACAGGCTACAAATACACTTTGAAGTGATTCCATCCCCTATTCAGTGCAGTGGTTTTCCACCTCACCTTGCTCTCCAAGTTTCATTTCGATCGACTCCAAGTTCATTCCTTCTCTTGAAATTTGTCATCATCACTTTGTAAATCCGTCCATTCCTGTTCTCATTTCCGTGACTCTTCACTACCTTTGTCGAGAGATAGGCAAATTCACGGGCGTTGACAAAATTAGAGAGGTCGGGTGGCCTTTGGAATTCCAAGGTAGGGAAATTTGGCTTAGGCTGAGAGGAGCAATGCAGAGGCTGCATGACTGGGATAGTTGTGGCGAAGTTAGGATTTATCTGAGGGAGAGAGGGTGTAGGGACCCTGATGACTTGGGGTATTGGGAAAGACTGAAAAGGGACAGCCTTTGACAATGGATCATATGAGGATGGAGGAGGGTATTGGTTATAGGCTAGCTCTTCTTCTCTAGTCATGCAGTTACCCAAACCGATCTTTGTTCTCTGTCGAATCGGACATTCGACTCTGCGGGTGACCAAAGCGAGGATTACGGCGAGCTGTACGAGAATTTTTGCGCTAACAAGTCGCTGACCCGGTGTTCTCACCCACTTCTTTCACGCTGCGGGAAAGGGATAGGAAAGGTTTTAGACTCGGGGTAGGTGTTTAGGCTGAAGGCTCAGGCAATATGCAAATTAGAATCTTCCAGTTTACTTAAAACAGTGTCTTTTATTAATATATATTTGGTTGGAAAAGGGAATTTGCCCTTCTTTTTTGCAACTACTCTAGATCCTGGATCAGTGGGTTCCGTCACTACGTCTATAAGCCCCTCGTATTCCACCTGTATTTCGACCTCCCAGGGTGGACAGCCCCGGGCGAGGGTCCTATAGGGCACGCGGATCTGTAAGTACCCAAATCTGGCTCATGCCTTCCGGTTAAATTTCCCGGCAATTTCGGTAAGTTTCCCGGTAATTCCCCGGACCTTCCTAGTGTTCCGGAAATGTTAAGAGCAGTCCCAAATTAAATTAAGGGCTGAAGGAGCCTTCCTAATTAAGAAACACGTTTTCTTAATTAGGAAGAAGGTTCTAGAATAATGCCACCTTGCATGGTTCTAGAATGCTTTGAGTCATTGTGGATAAGCCCTTGCGGTGCATTAGCCCAAGGTCTGCGCCGCACGGCTTCATTAGCCTTATCCAGTTACCTATAAATAGAGCCCTCCTCTACCCATTTCAACAACAACAACAATACACACAATCCATAGCAATACACTCAGTCACTCCCAAGACGTGAAGAATATTGGTGAAGGCTCAAGAAGGTGAAGAAGAAGGCCAAGAAGCTCCCTCCCTCCTCCTTGAAGATCCAAGACCAATCTCTCCTCCTAGCAAAGAAGCAAAGGAAGCAATTGGTAACCTCGCACGCCCTAACCTTGCTTTTAATTGATATACTTGCTCATTGCATTCATATATCTTGCTTGGGACTTGGCATTTATTCATAAAGATCCCATCTTTATCACCCCCTTTCCCATTTTGCATGCATGTAGTCTTTTTTCATAAAGGTGCATCCTTTGCACCTAAAACTCCCATTTTCAAATAAAAATGTCATTTTTATGCATCATTTGCATATAAAAATCCAATCTTTTCAATAAAAATGCATCCTTTGCATTCAAAACCCCTTGTTCAAGCATCATTTGCTTTAAAGACCATGTCTTTACCATAAACTAGCATCATATGCTTTTCAAAATGCAATCTTTATGCACACAAGAAAGCACGCAAGTCCCGAGGGTCCCGAGGGTCCCGAGGTTAAAATGCGATGATCACAAGTCATAAGATGAGGACGGGATCATAATCCCAAATACATAAAAATCCAAGGAATCCCGAGCGACAACCAATAAATGGTTTGTACGTCCGGAAGACAACTTGGGACATTTCCCCCCTTATTTTCAAACACATGCACACAAGAAAGCACGCAAGCAAGCACGATTACTGAAATCTTGGGAGACTTGCTCAAAGGCACTTTGGGTGAGCGCGAAGCGTTCTTCCCAAGGGTAACTTAACCTCGAACCCCAGTAAAAACCTTTTTCAAAGTTTTGAGGTAATCAAAATGGCGTGGCGACTCCGTTTTTCAAATAACTCGGACGTCTTCAAACTCGCGTGAATCCAACACAAAATTTGGGCACCACATTCACGGTTTGGCGACTCACCGTGAGACTACCTAAAGGAGAAAAGCTTTTATTTTCAAAAAAAAAAAATCGATACTCGGTATATAGAGTGGAAACCACTTACCCTTCTGTACACTCCACGACGTGGGAGTTGGGATAACCGGTGGTTTAACAATCCACGTACCGGTATCCCTTTTCGAAAAAAAATAATTTTGAAAAAAAAATAGGAGAAAGCTTTTCCCTTTGAGCGGGTTAGACTCCCATCGCCGATTTCATTAATCGTGCTTGCTTTCTTTACCATGCATTGCATCATTTGCATCTTGGA
The DNA here is from genome assembly GCA_022495995.1 of Adenophora triphylla var. japonica. Lineage (NCBI taxonomy): Eukaryota > Viridiplantae > Streptophyta > Magnoliopsida > Asterales > Campanulaceae > Adenophora > Adenophora triphylla. The sequence goes on from JAFEMH010002470.1 coordinate 120,414, forward strand.
ATCTGTGCATACTTTGAAACGGGAAATAACCCGAAAAATAGCAAAAGGAGTGGAACACGGAAAATTGATCCATGCGGTCGTACGGCTCAATCCTCATTGGATTCGACCGGGCGACCTCGGTGGCAATTCCACCGGGAAAAATCATGGTTAATGCGCGATCCTAGCGGCTTGGGGCTACTCGGCTTCATGGCCCGGCGGGGCTCCCGAGAAAATTTACGTGCTTATGTGTTGCATTTTCCCCGATCCGAAAATCATTCCTTTAAAACACATTTATGAAAATCTCTGTTTTAACTCAAAAAGGAACATTTTAGGAAGACCGCACACTACGCGCACGATATATCACTGTACACTTTTGCACGCCACGTCCTTCAAACCCGAGGTGGTTCAGGTTGCGATCACGGACAGCCTTACGATGCTCCCGGGCGCGCACGGAATCATCAACCTCCCGTGGCGGCCGGTGTCGACCAATGCACGGTCAGGTGTCACACATTTCAAAAAACCGTGACTTTTTGGTTGGTTTTGGTCTAGTCCGTGTCATATAGCCCGGTTGCATACCCACGTAAAGGTCGAAGCCTTAGCTCATAACGGAAGCCAAGATTGTCGCTCAAGCGAAATTACTGCTTAGAAATTCCGACAAGGAAAAATCGGTGGGATCTTGACTCAGACATTGACTATTGACCTTGACCGCACGGAATGCGTAAGAGTCAAGACCGAGTCTTTGCCAAAAATCAAAAGATCTTTCGCTCAAGCGAAGCTACGCCAAAATTCCGAGCAAGGAAAAATTGGCAAGATCTTGGCCGGCATTGACTTCGATTCCGACTCACGCCTTTGCGTATGCAACGAAGTTCAATGTGACCTTTGTGTCATCCGGCTTTTTACCGCCCGACCCATGCCTATTATTCTCTCGGACATTACCGAAAGTCAAAAACCGTCATTCGCTCAGCGAAACTCTGTCAAAGATCCGTCGAGGCGGAGACGAGACTTTCCCGGTATTGCCTTGACTATAATCCGCATCGCTCTTGCGTTGAAAAGTCCTATGACCCGCTAGACCCGATAGGAGCGTTCTTTACTCTCGGTCGGTGGGATCCGCGTGCCCTATAGGACCCTCGCCAGGCATCCTACCTGGGAGGTCGAAATACGGGTGGAATACGAGGGGCTTATAGACGTAGTGACGGAACCCAGCGATCCGGGATCTAGAGTAGTCATGAAAAAAAAAAAAAGAAGGGCGAGAATCCCTTTTCCAACCAAATAGATATTAATAAAAGACAACTTTGTTTTAAGTAAACTTGAAGATTCTAATTTGCATATTGCACGAGCCTTCGGCTAAACACCTACCCAGAGTCTAAACCTTTCCTATCCCTTTCCGCGGCGAGAAAGAAGTGGGTGAGAACACCGGGTCGGCGACTTGTTAGCGCGAGAATCCTCGGACAAGTTCGCAGAATCCTCGGTTTCGAGAGTCGAGAATGGCCGATTTGACGGAAAACTTGATCTTTGGTTTGGGTAACCGAGATGACTAGGGAAGAAGAGCTAGCCTATAACCAATGCCCTCCCCATCTTCATATAACCCATTGCCAAAGCTTGTCCCTTCTCGAGTCTTCTCCAATACCCCCAATTTGTTAGGGTCCCGACACCCTCGCTTCCTCTGCATCCCCCAGGACCTTTTTCCTCCTTTCGGCTGAGCCTACTTTGGAATCCCGGTGCCAATTTGACCTTTCCAATTTTGTCAACGCATGTGAATTTGCCTACCTCTCGGACGGCTACGGTGAAGAGTCGATCGGAAACTTGAGAATAGGAATGGATGGGTTTACGGCGATGATGACAGGTTCGGTAAAAGGAATGGACTTGGAGCCAACGGAAGTGAAACCCGAGGGCAAGATGAGGTAGAAAGCCACGGACCTGGAATAGGGGATGAAATCACTTCAAAGTGTGTCTGCGGCCTATCTGAAGGCTCGGAGAAGGATGAGGTAGTGTATGAGTCCTATATCCTAGAGTTCAATACTCCGTACAAGGACTTGGTAGGCGAATGGAGGAACTTGATCGAAGCTTTAGCCAAAAGAGGGAAGTGGGCTCCGCCCGCCGATGCTGGAACATGTAAGCGTCGCCGAAGCCAAACTCTCATCGGGAAGGGTAGACTCTATCACGGTGTTAGTAGTCACTCCTGAAACTTGGTACGAAGAAGAATGTATGGATGCCTTGGAAAGAGTCACGAGTTTAGAGGCGACCCAGTCCCCTTTATGTCCTACGATGATAATGATGTTTTCCTGGTAATCCACTAGCCCGAGGAAGAGTCGAGATACCCCTCATATGGCGTCAAGTATCCCGACCTGCTTTTGCCCTCATTGGTCATCGAGTCAAGGCGAAAGTTCCCACGAGAGCTCTTTGTAGTGACAATGAAGACACGGTCGAAGTGCCGGAAGGGACAATAGAGGAGTGGTTAGTCCGAAGCCAAAAAGCCCGGAAAATATCTCGACGGTAAGGAAAAGGAACCCGCCATGAGATTTGACCCCATGAGAAATCCTTATTGATGATGGAATTTCCCACTTCGGAAAATGTTTGGCCAACGTCAAAGATGCCGTCGGAAGGTTGACCCCCGGGGAAAGAAAAGACATGCTTGACGGTGATGAGGAATGTGATCCTACTCTGTTAAAGAAGTTGCTAGGTTCGGATGAGAAAGCCATTTGCCAAGCTCCAAACTCCGGAAGTGATAATTCTTGTTGCATGCTGACTTTGAAAAGTTTGAATGAGGCGTGAAAGCTTTAAACGGAGAATGTGAAGTTGAAATCAGCCGGTCAAACTCGAGAAAAGGTCAAAAAGCCGGTAACACAGGACCCGGATTCGGGAAGCCGCCTATGCTTCCGCGGCACCGTCAATCGAGATCAATCAACGAGAATTGGCCATACGCCGGTAAGAATCCGCCTACGACTTTGAAAGAATTGATAGAATCCTCCGGTAGGAATAATGACCAAGGAAAATCCAATGTCTATGTGATGACTCGGTGCAGGCGAGATGAATGTTGAGCGGCCTAAGGGTGACAAAAGAAGCACCGTCTACGAGCCAAAAACGAGATAAAAGACCTTATAAGCCGAAGCGAGAAAAGCGACTACGATAAGGAGGATCCAGTCCTAACTCGGTTGAAGTGTACCCAAGCCAATATCTCCTTATGGTCCTGTTGACCTCTTCGTACCCTCATAAGTTGAAGCTAGAAGAAAGTTTGGCCAAGACCATGGTGCCCATAGATGTCACCCCGAGATGAGGTCGTCCAAATGATTGGAAATATCCACTACGGAAACATCATTACCTTCACCGACTTAGACACCTGCCAAAGTATGGGGCTAGTCACAACGAACCTCTTTACATCACAGTCCGGTTAGAAGAGCGTCGATTGCCACAGTATTAGTCGACGGAGTGCCAATGAATGTCTTGCCGGCTAAAATGATGGATTTATTGGATGCGAAGCCAACGGACTTAAAGCCTTCTAGTCGAGACTATTAAGGCCTATGACTCCCTTTGCACGATCGGTTTTGGGGATCGCCACTCTCAAGATGTGGTTCGGAAAAAAGGTCATGGACGTTGATTTTCAAGTTATTGACATTCCGATTTCATTTCTTGCCTTCTTTGGGACGGCCTTGGATCCACCGGATAAACGGGGTAGCCTCTACTTTGCATCGGTGCGTCAAATTTCGGTCAGTGATGGAACTATCACCACCATTTATGGAGACAGTGTCACGGTAGAAGGAACCGGCAGGGATATCCCGATATTGGAGATCAAGCACGATGATGAAGGGTTAGCATTGACCGGATTCTCAGTAGCTTCTTCCAAGGCACAAGTGTGTTGCCCGACCTCACCACTACTTCCGATAAAATCCCTCTGCCATGAGAATGATGCGAAAAATGAGTTATCTTAGGGACTTGGATTGGGTAGAAGACTTCAAGGTCGTAACACCATCATTGATGTGAAGGAACAGACTACCGAGATATGGCTTGGGGTACAAACCGAACTCTCGGGATGCCGGAAAAGCTAAAGGCATAGTTACAAGAAAAAGGTGAAGGGGTCCGGCTCCATCACTTACGATCTGTCTCGACCCATTACTTTACAAAAGGAGGGACACAATATGATGAAAGTGATCGCCGAGATCTCCTTGCGAGAAAACCCTTCTAGAGAACCTTGAGAAAGTTAGGGGAAAGCCGGCCAATCCCGTTCGAAGAATGTTCCTTGATTTGCAGATATCCACAGGGCTACCACTACCGTTCGAGAATGAGTACGTCTTGAAAGGAAATCCGGCCGGTGTCGAAAGAGTCGGCATCGGGACAATGGACTTCTCCGCCTTTGAGTTAGCTCTTCCAAAGATCAGCCGAGATAGAAGGCGCCCGGCGGTGAAGACGATCGAGTGGGGTTTGCAAGAGTTGTTTGACGAAGAAGCACAAATCCCGAGACTTGATCGACTTGATTCGAGATGATGAGATAGTTGCCGTTATTGGAGACGATGGTGAAAGTCATTTTGATCCTCGCACTTTGGTGACTAAGACGAAATGCCATTGAAGAATTGGGAGACATTCTCGGGGCCGATAGCCCATCGACGGCAAATGATCACGGAGCTTGGATTGGTACCCGTCCTTCTCAACCCGGTCGTGTCAAACACCCTGTTGTCTATTCGGTCGAGTCGGGAATCTTTGAATTCCAGTCCTCGGAAGTCATCAGAAGGCCTCACGCTGAGGATTATGAAAATGTAATCGATGTCATCTTTCCCCTTATCTTGAATGAAATGACAAATCTTTACGATTATCCTCTTATTGCCAACTTAACAAATGATAAATTAACTCAAAACTTAACAACGATTAATAATGAATCATTTGAACAAGATGCAAACACACTAAACGAACAATACATTAAAGAAATCTTTAAGCGGGTTTCGAAAAAGAGGAAAATCGGGCCCAAGGCTGCCGAGGAGGTTTTGATAAGTGTGAACTTGGGTACTATTGAGGAACCTAAAGAGACACGAGATTGGAAGCTTCTTCCGGGGGTTGAAAGGGACAGATTGATCGAGCTGCTCGGAGAATACGTCGACGTGTTTGCATGGTCATACAAGGATATGCGGGGCTAGACGGTTCGATAGTAGAACACAGAATCCCTCTAGCACCGAGATGCTAAGCCGGTAAAGCGAAGCGAGAAAGATTAAGCCGGAATGGTCTCTACGGGTCAAAGAAGAAATTGAGAAGCTACTGCGGGTAGGGTTCATCGAGTCATTGAATACCCGACATGGTTGTCCAACATCGTGACCGTAACCAAGGCCGATGGGAAGGTGCGGCTGCTTTGTGTGGATTTCCGAGATGCTGAACAAGGCCGGCCCAAGAGACGACTACCCTACGCAAACATAGACATCTGGTGGACTCCACTGCCAACTACGAAGTCAAATCCTTCGTTGATGGTTTTGCGAGCTACAACCGAGATCAAGATGGCCGAGGAAGACCAAGAAAAGACGGCCTTCACCACACCATGGGGAACCTCTTTGTTATCTGATAATGCCATTCGGGCTCAAGAATGCGGGGCTACTTACGAAAGGGCGGCGACCGCGCTTTTTCATGACATGATCCACAAGGAGATTGAGGTCTACGTAGATGATATGATAATCCACTCCAAAGGAGAGGGTGGGCGGCACTTTGTTGACCTACGAAAATTCTTTGAGAGGTTGAGACGGCATTCCATGAGACTAAACCACACTTGAATGCACCTTCGGAGTGACAAGGGGAAAAGTGCTTGGGTATATGGTCACGGAGCGAGGTATAGAAGTTGACCCCAGAAAGATCAAAGCCATCATGGATATGAGGCCACCTCAAACCAGGACGAAGTCAAGAGCTTCATGGGTAAATTGCGATACATCGGCCGTTTCGTCAATCGGTTGACCACTATGTGCGAGCCCATCTTCAAGCTCATGAAGAAGAATGTGGACACGAGAATGGACCGAAGAATGCCAAGATGCCTTTGACCGAGATCAAGGCATACTTAGTACATCCCCGGTACTATGCCCCCACATAGACGAAGCCTCTTACGCTCTATCTCACTATCACAGAACACGGCGGTTGGGGCTATGCTTGCTCGGGAAAAGAAAGACTCTCGGGTAGAAAATGCCATTTACTTTGTCGGCGGAAGCTACGGGGAGTGAGCTCAATTACTCGGCATGTGAAAAGACACTGTGCGGGGCCCAGTGCAGGTAGTCGGCAAATTGAAGCATTATATGCGAAGCCCCGCCTGTGAATTTGGTCTCGAAAATGGACCCCATCAAGTACATCTTTGACAAGCCTTCCCTCTCGATGCGTTTAGCGAAGTGGTCCTTCTTCTTGGCGAATACGACATCAACTATGTGACCGAGAAAGGCCATCAAGGGTCAAGCATTGTCGAGATCACTGGCGAACTTCCCCGAGTAATGAAGACAGAGGGCACGAACCCCAATTCCCGGATGAAGGGATCTTTGCGGTTGAGCACGAGAATAGATGGCAATTGTTCTTTGACGGAGCCGCTAACAAAAAGAGGAAATGGTGTAGGAATGCTATTGGTCGATCCGAAAGATGAGCATACCCCATAGCCCTCAAGTTGAACTTTCTGCCACGAACAATGTCGCCGAGTATGAAGCTGCATTCTTTGGTTTGGAGGCGCCTTAGAAAGAAATGTCAAGGAGCTCGAAGTTTACGGAGACTCGGCCACGATCATCAACCAAGTCTCCAACAAGTGGAAGGCGTGGACCCTAATCTGCAACGGTATCATGCCCATATGGAGGAGTTGGTGGACGGTTCGGAGAAGTGACTTTCCACTACTTGCCGAGGAAAAGAACAGTTCGCGAGATGCCACTAGCTACTCTAGCCTCATTGGTAGAGATCCCCGAGGAAAAGCCATAAAGCCCTTCGAGTGGGTAGAAGAGAAGCCCCGGCCTTACATTTGTGAAGTGGACACAGGACCCGAGCCCATAAAGGAACCTTGGTACAATCAGTTACCAATTCCTCAAAGACGGAGAGTCGGCTTTCGGAGACGAAGAAGGTAGACCAAAAGAAGGTGTCGAGCCAAAAGCTTGCGAGCCACGAAAAGGTTGGCCTCCCATTATGTCATCTAGGAGGCAACGTACAAGAAACGCTATCAAGGACCACTCCTCTTATGTGTCACTCAAGAAAGAGCCGGAGAGTTGATGGCCAAAGTCCACAATGGTCCTTGCGGTCCTCACATGAATGCTAGAGCCACGATGCAAGTGATCCTCGAGAATGGGTTACTCTTTTGGATCTCCATGGAGACAGACTGCGTTCGGCACGTCCGAACTGCGACAAGTGCCGGCGGTTTGCCAACCTCAACCATCTCCCGCCTCATGACACATCTTGCATGACGACTCCTTGGCCGTTTGCAACTTGGGGCATTGACGTGATAGGGAAAATAGCCCGACAGGAAGCAATGGGCACGAGTTCGTGTTGGTAGCCATCGACTACTTCACCAAGTGGGTAGAGGCCAAGTCCTACAAAGTCCTCACTTCCGAGAAAAGTGGCCCGGTTCATCAAAGAAAACATAATGTGCGGATATGGGGTGCCCAGCGAGATCATTTCGATAATGGGTCACACTTTGAAGGAGGCTGCGATAGGCTGCCGTCGAGAATTGAGTTACTCGCCACAAGTCGTCCCGTACGAGACCTCGAGACCAATGGAGGCTGTGGAAGGCTGCTAATAAGACGCTCGAACGGATCATCAGGAAGATGGCCACCCGTGGTCGTGATTGGCCCGAAAAGGCTGCACATAGCACTCGGGGCTACGAACGTCTGTCGGAACGGCCACGGGAGAAACTCCTTTTGCCCTAACCTACGGGATGGAAGCGGTGTTACCGGTGGAGTTGGAAATCCCGTCATTAAGGGTCCTCTGGAAAAGCAGTGTCAATGAAGTAGAATGGCTACGTAGCCGGCATGATGAGTTAGCCACCTTGATGAGAGAAGGCTCAAAGCCATGGAACACACCCGAGCCTACCGAGGCGAATGGCCGGGCGTTTGACAAGAAGGTCAAGGCCCGAGACATTAAAGAGGGTGACTTAGTCTTTGAAAGTGAAGCCCCCTACCGAGAGAAAAACCCCACAGGAAAGTGGGAACCCGTCTGGATCGGCCCTTATGTGGTGCAGAAGATACTATCGGGAGGAGCCATGAAGCTTGCAGACTTGGATGGCAATCCCTTTGTCCACCCAGTCAACGGTGATAAACTCCGAAGATACTATGTCTAATAAAAAAAAAGAAGAAAAAATAATAATAAAAAAAAAAAAATCTTAGTGCAAAAAGAGTAATACCCAGCTAGGCTGAAAAATCCCAAAAAGGGCGGTCTAGGCAAAAAACAGGGTTGCACATATATAAAAAAAAATTAGTGCGAAAAGAGTAATGCCCAGCTAGGCTGAAAAACCCCAAAAAGAGCGATCTAGGCAAAAGACAGGGCTGCACATAAAAAAAAAAAGAAGAAAAGGCCAAAAGACCTAATCCCGATAGTTCACCAGAATGAACTACGAAGACCTGAGCCCCTTAGTCTTTCTTGTAAAAGGGGAACGTAGGCAGCCATATATGGTTCGGTCTAAACAATAAATAATAAAGGGCAATCAAGTTTTCATAAAACGGGTCCTGAGCAATCAATAAGACATCTGAAATTTCCATGAAATTGTGTCTTGATTAATTTCTAAGATAATATCTCTTGTTCATTACAAGTTAAAAACTTCTTGATGAGTTCAAGCACGGTCTACTCTTGACTCTGCTAACCTGCTACAAAGATCTAAAATACAATAAAATGCCTAATAAACTACTGTGTTTGCAAAATGGCAATAAGGGAATCCTAAGAAAAGATTTGTCAGCTGTCATTCACTGAGTCTTCTTTGGTCTTCTTCCCTTTACCTCGACCCCGTCGAGTGTTCTTTCTCTTCTTCTCTATGATGTCGGTCTCCCTCATCCCGATCTCCGGTATCCTCACTGGAGTCTCTATCAAACCCGTGTCAATAAGTGCCCTCTCAATACGGGCACGAGTCCGCACTTCCTCCCTCTGAGCCTCAGTCAAGGGAGCGACTTCAGATAGTCTCTTGTATCGAGCCTCCATATCCCTGATAAGGTCACCCGACTGGTTATGGCGACTCGCCTTAGCGTCAGTCTCCCTTAGAGTCCTACTCGAGTCGCAGTCAGCCCCCAATAAAGCCTGACGTCTCTCTCCCAAAATGACCTGAGTCGCTCCCATCTCCTTCTCATACCAGTCCAAGTATGCCGTGGTCAAAATGATACTTTTCCTGCTCTTGAGAATGGCCCTGAGTGGAAAAATAGTGTATGTCCAAGCCCTCGAGAAGAATGAGAAGCTGGCTGAATCCCTCATGTCCAAAGGCACCACCTCCATGGTACGGATGTGTTCCCAATTGCCCAACGGCTCCTGTAAGGCCCCGAATTGCATGGATACCAAGCAGGGTATGTAGAAGGATGACCAACAAAACCCTGGAACCCTCACCGCATAGGACTCCTAAAATGTCCTCCGGGTCTGCAACCTCCAGTGAGGTATCCACCAGCGAATGTCCGAAGTGGATAACCTAGCCATCATCAGCTCCCAGTCACCCTGGTCCTGCCGCCTAGGCAAACCCCTCCGAGAAATCACCCAAGGGCACTGAGTCGGCAAAGCCCCAAGCCTCTCCTGCAGCCATAAAGTCAACACAGCCGGGCTCCCAGACCTCATGAAATGGTCTCCCCTAGCCATCCTATCAATGCCATGTAGGGTCTCACCCAAAACCAGTGGGACAATGTCCTTCCCAGCCCTGCAATCCCTGACCATGTCCAAGAGGCCACCATGACAAATCCCCACAGACTCAGCAGTGAACAGAGATGAGAATATGCAGAGGATAAAGGCATCCATAGCCACCATGGTCGTAGCCATATCCGAAGACCCAAACCTGCCCGGGATATCAGAAAGGTCAATCCTGTCCGGAGCTATCATCATCTCCTCAGCCTCTCCTAGAGATATTTGCAGAAAAGATGCCAACTTTGCCGCCACCGGCACGTCTTTGATCAGAGGAATCGATATAGCCTCAATTTCTGGACCCCCAATCAAGGCTCGGAAGTCTTCACAGGTTGGGACAATCTCATTGCAAGAAAAGCAGTAAACGTGTCTCCAGACATCCCAAAACTTTGCTGCTGCTCTCAAAAGGTCCCAATCGGGCGGGAGATCCTTCAAATGCCATAAAGATCTGATCTTGAAGGTAGTATCGAACAGCCCCTTGTGAGATTGAAAGTTATATCTCACCCAAGATTGAAGATCGGACAGAAAATGGTCTCTTTTCCCCTTTTGCAATCTGACGGGTTTTTCCATTGCAAGATGATCAAAGTTGATGTCTTTAGGTCAAAAATATGCTCTGGGAATAGTTGGGACAAGTCTAGGTTGAAAATGAAATGAAATGGCCAAGCCTTGGTTTTATTTTGAAAAAGACCAGTCCAGACAGAACTGTAAGCCACACGGCCTCATTTGCTCCCAAGACCAGACCGCACGGCTTCATTTGCCTGATGTGGAAAACAATCTGCAGCAACCAAAATTGCTGCCCAAGAGGAGTTCTCACCCCACTTTCTCAATGAAACCTGTCCCAAAACATGTCCAAAGACCATCCAATCAGTTATATACCATTACAAATCATTTTGGCCAAGTTTCAGCCTCAATTCCAAGCAAAAAACTGCCCCGAGGCTCAAGTAATATGCAAATTCATAAAGCATAAATTTAAAAAGCAAATAAAACAGTAATACATTGTTTTTGTAGGGTTTCGAGGGTCCATGCGCAGCGGAATAAGCAATAACTCGAAAAACCCCAAGCCCTAGAATCCGTTCTAGATGAATAATTAAGAGAGATGAAATAGAATTACCAACCTTGAATGCTTTTGCCTTTGATAAACTTGACCCAACTCCAGATTGAATGATCTTGTTAATCCTTGATGAACGAACGGGAATCACGAACCAAAGATCTTAATGAACGAAGATCCTCTATGTTTATCCAGGCGCGGAACGAACCCTAGAACTCTTCTAGGAGGATTGCTAGATCCAATTGATTGAAACACCTTTCAATCAATGAAGAACAATGGATTTGGTGGTGTTTGATTCTCAATTCTCAATTGAAATCTCCCACTCTAAGTGTTTCTCTCAAGCCAAAACGTTCTAATGACGGCTAGGGCAACCAGGGGTAAGTATTTATACGTTATGAAACTTTTCCCCTCGCGAAAACCCTAGTTTTAAGTCAATTCCGCGTCGATCCGGTGCCCGGGGACGAGTCGTCCCCCGTGGGACGAAGTCGTCCCACGGCACCCGGCTTCTGAATGCGGCGTCCCCTTAAGGGGAATAGTTGGTTACGGCACGGGGACGAGTCGTCCCCTGAGAACAAAAATTCCATATTCTTCATTTTTGACAATTCGTTCGATGTGTGTGACCCCATAGGACCATACTATGTTGGCAATGAGTCTGATCACATCGATCCTCATAAGACATGAGCGGACTCTAGCAAGCCATCATGCCTACCCAAATAGTATAATATCAAGTTCGATTTTCCTACATAGAACATATCACAATCCCATTGTCACACGATGTTATATTGAACATGAGTCATGGTCCACGTCAACTCATATTGTTCAATGCTTTCTCGTTACCAAGTAAATTGATTAATCGAATGACATTAATCACATTAATTCATTCGGGCATGGCCATGCACTACATCAATCTTACTTACGAGTGGCCAAGCAAACATCTCTCTTTACGAGGGACAATTTCCATCTTGACTTATCATTCTTCCCAACAAGAATCATACCATGCCAATGATAGCCCTTATTGTCATCCGGTTAAAGATAACGTTAAACTATATCAAACATGATATTCATCAAGCGGAAGACGATGATAATCTCAGGTCAAAGGATATCAATGATATGACTATATGAGATTTAATTATGACATATGACCATGACATAAATCTCATAATGGGTCAAGTCCAGTACCTTGTTCTCTAACAAGTACCCATGAATCTAATGTGCATCTCCATGCATATAATCATCATATGATTATCCATTAGACTTCATACTAGTGCTTCATAAGTACTAGGACACGATTATTATAACTAAACATGCAAACTCATATAATAATCAAAGAAGCAATCTCATATATAAATGAACAATGACATTACATAAAGGTCTATCTCTATAGGCCTAGGGCACTAACACCTACAGACTCCCACTTGCACTAGGCCCAATCATTCATGTATCTTATACCCATGGACCTAACATGACCATCATGTTTAGCTTGTGGTAAAGGCTTGGTGAGAGGGTCCGAAATGTTGTCATCCGTTGGTACTTTGCATATCTTGACGTCCTCCCTTTCACGCATTTCTCGAATGAGATGGAAGCGTCTCAAAATGTGTTTGGATCGCTGATGTGACCTTGGTTCTTTTGCTTGGGCAATAGCACCATTGTTGTCACGAAACGACTCTATCGGGTTAGTGATACTCGAAACGACTTCTAAGTCACTAACGAACTTCTTGATCCAAACCGCCTCCTTAGCCGCATCGATGCTTTGCTATGTACTCGGCTTCGTTGTAGAATCGGCAACGGTGCTCTCGCTTGGAACTCTTCCAACAAACAGCACCTCCATTTAGCATAAACACAAAACCCAGGCTGCGATCTATAGTCATCTTTGTCGGTTTGGAAGCTTGCATCTGTGTAACCCTTTACAACCGAGATCATCTTCCATTCCTCCAAATACCAAGAATACATCCTTAGTACTTCTCAAGTACTTAAGGATATTCTTGATGAGCCTATCCAATGGTTCTCACCAGATCGATCGGTATCTACTCGTTGCGCTTAGAGCGTACGAGACATCGGGTCTAGTACATAACATGGCATACATGATAGACCCAATGGCCGAAGCATATGGTATATCACTCATCCTCTTTCGCTCATCATTTGTCTTAGGACAATGAGTCTTGCTAAGAGTAATGCCATGTCCCATTGGCAAGTATCCTCTCTTAGAATTTTCCATCTTGAATCTTCTAAGGACCTTGTCAATATATGTACTCTGACTCAAACCAATCATCCTTCTTGATCTATCTCTATAGATCTTGATACCAAGGATATAAGCCGCCTCACCCATATCTTTCATTGAGAAACATTTTCCTAACCAGGACTTCACAGTCTCAAGTGCAGGAACATTGTTTCCAATGAGCAAGATGTCATCGACATACAACACCAGAAATAGCACTATGCTCCCACTTATCTTCTTGTATACACAAGGTTCATCTTCGTTTTTGATGAAGCCAAACTCTTTGATCGATTCATCAAAACGTAGATTCCGAGCTTCCCGGGAAGCTTGCTTCAATCCATAAATGGATCTCTGCAACTTACACACTTTGTTAGAATCCTTTGGATCGACAAACCCTTCAGGCTGTATCATGTATACATCCTCAAGTAGGTTTCCGTTAAGAAACGCTGTTTTGACGTCCATTTGCCATATCTCATAGTCATAATATGCGGCTATGGCAATTAGGATTCTAATAGACTTAAGCATTGCTACGGGCGAAAAGGTTTCATCATAGTCAACGCCATGAATCTGCCTATACCCCTTAGCAACTAGCCTAGCCTTATAAGTATGTACCTTCCCATCCATGTCGGTTTTCTTTTTGAAAACCCACTTGCACCCTATGGTTTTTACACCTTCGGGTGGATCAATCAAGTTCCAAACTTGATTATCGTACATGGATTTGATTTCGGATTCCATGGCTCCTAGCCACTTGTCCGAATCAGGAGTGGACATCGCCTCTTGATAGGAAGTAGGTTCATCATTCTCAATGATTACTTTCCATCATGAGAAATCCATATCTCTCAGGTTCGGATCGTATCCTATCCGATCTGCGAAGAACTTGTGTATCTTGAACCGGTTCCACAACAGCTTGTGAACTTGGTTCCGTCTCTACTATTGGTTCCTTGTCATTTTCGGGTTCTTGAATTTCTTCAAGATCAATTTTTCTCCCACTAGTTTCTTTAGAGAGAAACTCTTTCTCTAGAAAGACACCATTTCGAGCAACAAACACTTTGTTCTCGGATTGGTTGTAAAATAGATATCCTTTCGTTTCCTTGGGATAACCGACGAAAATACATTTATCAGATCTAGGTGCAAGTTTATGTTCGTAAAACCAATTTCTTTACATAAACCTCACATCCCCAAATCTTCATGAAAGATAAGCTAGGCTTTCTTCCATACCACATCTCATGTGGGGTTTTAGGAGCCGATTTAGTAGGGACCTTGTTAAGTGTGAAAGCGGCTGTTTCCAGTGCATGTCCCCAAAAGGAAATAGGAAGGTTCACTTGACTCATCATCGATCGAACCATATCTAATAGAGTTCGATTTCTCCTCTCGGATACACCATTCCATTGTGGTGTTCCGGGTGGAGTAAGTTCTGAAACAATTCCACAACTTTTCTTATGATCGTCAAATTCTTGGCTCAAATATTCACCACCTCGATCAGATCGAAGTGTTTTAATAGTTTTGCCAAGTTGATTTTGTACTTCACTTTGAAATATTCTAAATATCTCAAAAGCTTCACTTTTGTACTTCATCGATAGACGTAGCCATATCTTGATAAGTCATCAGTGAACGTTATGAAGTACCGAAATCCTCCCCTAGCAATGCTATTCATTGGTCCACATACATCAGTATGTACAAGAGCCAACAAATCACTAGCCCTTTCACTACTCTTAGTAAAAGGTGCTTTAGTCATCTTGCCCAATAAACAAGACTCGCAAACATCAAATGATTCATAATCACATGAGTCTAAATATCCATCTTTATGGAGTTTAGAGATGTGTTTCTCGTTTATGTGCCCAAGACGGCAATGCCATTTATATGTGTCATTCACATTATTTGGTTTGGATTTCTTACTAACATGATAGACATTGTCAACATTATTCTCAACATCCAAGACATAAAGGCCATTAAAAGAATGAGCAACACAATAAAGCATGTCATTCAAATAAATCGAAAATCTCTTATTCGCAATAAGAAAATTGTAACCCTCATTGTCTAAACATGAAATAGAAATAATGTTTCTGCTCAAATCCGGAACATAATAACAGTTATTTAAAACTAAAATTAATCCGCTTGGTAAAGTGACTTCGCAAGTCCCTACGGCCAATGCGGCAACTCTTGCTCCATTTCCAACCCGTAGATCTACTTCACCCTCTTTGAGCAACCTTCTATTCTTTAGTCCCCTGCACATTTAGGCAAATGTGAGATCCACATCCGGTATCTAATACCCAAGAACTAGAGGTAGAAAGTAAAACATCTATCATATAGATACACAAGTCATGGCAATCTCATTGCCCTTCTTCTTCAGTCCTTCTGATAAAGTTTGCGATTACGCCTCCAATGCCCAGTTTCCTTGCAATGGTAGCACACCGCATCCTTTTGGGATTTGGGTTTAGGCTTCTCAAAGAACGGCAACCTTTGCCTCCGGTTTAGCAACTTTTGCTTTACCCTTGTTTTTGAACCCCTTTCCTTTATTCACCATCAACACTTGATTGGTTTTCTTGGTAATATTGTTCTCCGCATTCTTTAGCATCCCATGCAATTCGAGACAGAGATTTATTCATCCCATTCATGTTATAATTCGTAACAAACCGATTATAACTCTCGTGGAGTGAATGCAATATCATATCCGTAGCTTGACTCTAACTGGATAGGATACCCAAGCCTCTCAAGGTGTTCGAGGTGACCCTTCATCTTCAACACATGAGGCCCGACAGGTTGTCCTTCAATTATCTTGCATGAATGAAGAGCCTTCATAGTGTCAAACCTTTCCGTACGTGCTTGCAACTGGAACATTTCCTTCAAATGATTTCCCAAATCATAGGCTTCCATGTGTACAAGGTCCTTCTGAAGAGCCTTACACATGGTAGCAAGCATCAGGCAACCAACATCAATAGAATCATCCATATGCTTCTTATGTCGGTCCCTTTCCGCTTTAGTTGCATTAGCAGCCGGCTCGGGTGGAACGGGTCCATCGAGAATGTACAACTTCCTTTCTTGTTTGAGAACAATTCTCAAACTGCGGATCCAATCCACATAGTTATTGCCATTCTCATCTAACTTGTCCTTCCCAAGGACTGATCGCAGTGACATGTTTTGATTATTGTTTACAGCCATTGATCTACAAAGATATGCAACAAGATATGAACACATATAAGTACCAATTCATTTAAGAGATTAATTAACGTATTTCACAAATACTCCCACTAAATTATATAACCTTCTTATAGAAATATGTATAATATAATTTAATAGGCTAAGACCCAACTTTAATTTAATTTCAAGTCGGCTATGGCACGACTGCTCAAAATTAAACTAAAAAGGTAGATAACATTTATCAATCATATCTATATATGACTCTTAGATCATTATGAGATTATAGACATCTTATGTCACATGTTTCAATCTCATCTTATGCCTTAGGCCCAAAACCGTTTTGATAGCCTAATTGAGTTCAACCATGTTAAACGTATAGCAACCACTATTTGCTCATCTTGATCATGCAAAGATAGAATTAATGCACCTCGCTATGGCGAGCCCACATAAAACTACCCGTGTACTCACAAGTGTTTAAACATGGGTGGCATAAAACAAACTCAAATTACAAAGAAGGTTCAATTTTTCATGCTTATCAATTACATCCCAAGGTTGATTCATGAAAACTATATGAACATAATTATGAACATGGAATGATGCAACACATATTACATTTGATCAGTAATTACTAGTACGCGGCCACGTGCTCCAAGATTATCCCACACTTCCATCGAAGTGCCTGTGGGGAAGGTTTTGGTGTCCAGCCAATATACCAAGTAATACATCACAAATATCCTAGATTAATCACATTAATCATATAAATGAAATTGACATCCCATAATCTAGATTAATCATATTAATCATATATATTACAATTTCATAATCATGGTATATCTATATATACTATTACTTCTCAAGTAAAACTCATACAATTTCATATTCTAGATCATGCACATCATGAAAATTCATATAATCATATTACATAATTATCATGATTATCTAACTAAGCATCATGAACGGGGCTCGATACCCTTTGTAGGGTTTCGAGGGTCCATGCGCAGCGGAATAAGCAATAACTCGAAAAACCCCAAGCCCTAGAATCCGTTCTAGATGAATAATTAAGAGAGATGAAATAGAATTACCAACCTTGAATGCTTTTGCCTTTGATAAACTTGACCCAACTCCAGATTGAATGATCTTGTTAATCCTTGATGAACGAACGGGAATCACGAACCAAAGATCTTGATGAACGAAGATCCTCTATGTTTATCCACGCGCGGAACGAACCCTAGAACTCTTCTAGGAGGATTGCTAGATCCAATTGATTGAAACACCTTTCAATCAATGAAGAACAATGGATTTGGTGGTGTTTGATTCTCAATTCTCAATTGAAATCTCCCACTCTAAGTGTTTCTCTCAAGCCAAAACGTTCTAATGACGGCTAGGGCAACCAGGGGTAAGTATTTATACGTTATGAAACTTTTCCCCTCACGAAAACCCTAGTTTTAAGTCAATTCCGCGTCAGTCCAGTGCCCAGGGGACGAGTCGTCCCCGAGGGGATGAGTCGTCCCCTGGCACCCAGCTTCTGAATCTGGCGTCCCCCTTAAGGGGAATAGTTGGTTCTGGCCTGGGGACGAGTCGTCCCCTGAGAACAAAAACTCCATATTCTTCATTTTTGACAATTCGTTCGATGCGTGTGACCCCATAGGACCATACTATGTTGGCAATGAGTCCGATCACATCGATCCTCATAAGACATGAGCGGACTCTAGCAAGCCATCATGCCTACCCAAATAGTATAATATCAAGTTCGATTTTCCTACATAGAACATATCACAATCCCATTGTCACACGATGTTATATTGAACATGAGTCATGGTCCACGTCAACTCATATTGTTCAATGCTTTCTCGTTACCAAGTAAATTGATTAATCGAATGACATTAATCACATTAATTCATTCGGGCATGGCCATGCACTACATCAATCTTACTTACGAGTGGCCAAGCAAACATCTCTCTTTACGAGGGACAATTTCCATCTTGACTTATCATTCTTCCCAACAAGAATCATACCATGCTAATGATAGCCCTTATTATCATCCGGTTAAAGATAACGTTAAACTATATCAAACATGATATTCATCAAGCGGAAGACGATGATAATCTCAGGTCAAAGGATATCAATGATATGACTATATGAGATTTAATTATGACATATGACCATGACATAAATCTCATAATGGGTCAAGTCCAGTACCTTGTTCTCTAACAAGTACCCATGAATCTAATGTGCATCTCCATGCATATAATCATCATATGATTATCCATTAGACATCATACTAGTGCTTCATAAGTACTAGGGACACGATTATTATAACTAAACATGCAAACTCATATAATAATCAAAGAAGCAATCTCATATATAAATGAACAATGACATTACATAAAGGTCTATCTCTATAGGCCTAGGGCACTAACACCTACAGTTTTCGCCCCATCGGCGCCCAAATAAAGCAAAAAATAAACAAAATGTGCATAAAACTGTTCATTGTTTGTTTTCTTCCTAATAGATCGATTCTAAGGACCTCCTAGGCCTCCGATCCCTTCTCGTCGCTACTCAGCTCATAGAAGCTCGTCTCCCTCATCAAATCCTCGCTGTCGCTCACATCAGAAAGATGGACATTCTCATGCTCATATTCAGCTAAATGCTCCAGGATGCCGGCATTGGGTCCCTGTCCCCGAGGCATGGCACTAGAGGAGTACTCCGAGGCCGATGAGGTGGATGTCGTACGCCCGACATACCTTCTTTTGCGCACTGGCTCCTGCACATTCGCTGCAGCCTTTGAAGTGCAAGCCAGTTTCTTCACAAGGGACCGGCACACATCTTTCCAGCCCCTGTTCTGCATGACCAAGCCGTCGTAAGTACGAGCTGGAACCTGAGAAAAAGAGAAGAAAATCTCAGAAAAATCTCGGAATTGCAAAAAAGCAAAGAAATCTGAAAAAGGGAAAAGACCCTAAAGTGTACTCACAGTGCTGTCAGGCGGCAGAGTATACTGGGGCTCCCTCGTATCGGGGACAGGTATCCTGAACCTCCTCGGTACCCCGTTGACCACATAAGAAAGATGAGCAGGAGGCATCGGCGAGTCAGTAGGCTCGGCTTCCCCATACCCCTGAGTGACAGCCAGCTTCACTAGCTTTTGTGGCGCCTCAACCGCTGCTCCACAAAGGTAGCATATGAGGTAGCCAGATCAAAATACTCCTCAGCTGCCACACCTGCCTGATACCTCGCTATATCATCCGCCGACCAGTCCCTGGGCTGTAGGATCCGTGCTGGAGGATCATGAGGAGTAATGGCATCCAATGGAGGGACATGGCCATGCTTCCTGGAAAAGTGGTCCCCTAGATAAATGATATCGCAAGTAAGCCTGGTCAACCACCTCCTCTGCCTAGTCGCCTCCACGGCATCCCCTAGCAAAATCTCCGGGTACCTCCCCCAAGGATAAAAGTCCACTCCATCGTGCCCATCCCTGTTGATGATTGGTCTCACCATCTTGTAGTCAAAGGTGATCTGGGTCTTCCCGGTGAACTTGTCCCTAGCATCTCCCCTCCAGCGGATCATAGCGGGAAAGATGGTAGAATCACTCTGCTGGTTCCAAGGAAAGAACCTGATCACCTCGCAAAACCAGACCTGCATGTTCAAAACAAAAGGGTCATTTTCTCTCATAAAAGTCTCAAGACAGAAAAGAAAAGAGAAAGGAAAGAAGGTGAGAATACCTCAAGAGCAAAGGAGAAGCAGTCCATCGAAGCAGCCTTATTCCGGCTGTACAAATCCAGGGAGAAGTAAAGCTCCGCCAATCCGGCCTTGCCCCAAGAGACCGTCCCAATCCCATCCACATCCTCCAAGGAGTCAAGAAGGCAAACCAAAGCCAAAGTCCCAGAATTGGCAAAGATGGTGACTGACAGCATCAACCACAGAAAGGCTCTCGCAAGCTGGTGGGCAGTCACCTCATTGGCGGCAAATCCCTGCATGCAGTTCAGGACTGCCACCTCGACATTCCTCGTCTCCATCCCCAGCCCCTTAGGCTGGAGGTCAAACCCAACCAGAGCCCTAAACTCCTCAGCCGTGATATGGTCTCTCCAGGTCACAGGCCTCTCGGTGAACTGTAAGCCAGTGATAGCAGTAAAGTCTGCAGGCGTCACTGTAAGCTCCCCCCAGCTAAGGTGAAAGCTGTGGGTGGTGTCCCACCAGAACTCCGATAGGGCCTGAATCAAACCCTTGCTCTTCGAGGTTATGTGAATACCTCTGCCAATAGCCTCAACGAACAAGTCAAGGCCGGTAGCCCTCACTAGCTGCTTGGGGTTCACCCCATCCTTCTCAAAGTCAGGCATCCTCTCCCATAGCCTCACAGCAATCTCGGAAGGTCCCCTAGATTTGTTCTCCTGTAGGAGAACACAAAAAAAATGTGTCAGTCCTTCATCTCATTTCAAAAGCATGCATATATTCAAAAGTGCACATATTTTCAAAAGAAAAGCATTCATAAAAATTTTCTAGCATCCTTTGCATAGATAGCGTGTTTTTCATCACTTGAAACACATCATGTCAAGCACATTGCTCTCCTAAGCACAAAATTTTGATTTTCAAAATTATTTGCACATAAGCATTAATTTTTTTTTTAAATGGCATACATGAATCCTTTTCATCGTCCAAAATCCTGTTTCCTCATCCATGATCAAAAATTGACCTAGCACTAGCACATGCAAGAACTCCGTCACATTTTAGACAATTATTTTTCTTACTTTATTTTCGAAAAAAATGGGTCATTCTCATTATTTTCAAATAAATTGCACATGCATGATCGTTTAATCTTCTTAGCCTCATATGTTAATCATCAAGATTTCAAAATCATCATCAAAAATCCTAGGAAAATTCGAGAAATTCCTAATACTCGGGTCAAGCCCTAAAATCAATCAAAATTCAATCAAAGTCGACGGAATCAAGCAAATCAAGAATGCTTACCCCAACCGATTGAGGTTTCGTCGACTTGTGCTCTCTTTTGCCGGGATAAAGCTCCGATGGAGGCGTATTGAAGTCATACTTCCTCTCCGTTCGGACAAGCTCTCTCCTCCTCCTTCGAGCGGCCTCGGAGATGTTCCTCCGTGCTTGCCTTGGCATCGGATTCCCTTCCGGATCCATCTAAATCAAAAGAAGCAAAGGATTGAAGGATTTCGAAAATTCTTTCTCTCCTCTCTCTCTCTTTTCTCGGCAGCAGAGGGCGGCAATGATGCCCAATGCCCGTTCAAATCTGATTTTAAATAATCTGGAAAAAACAGACTTCTAGCCGTGCGGCCTCTTTTGCCCCCGTCTCATGCCGGGCGGCTTCTTTTTCTCTGAACAGAAATTTCATCTTTGCCCCTGGAATTTCCACTTAGGCATACAACTCCCGTTATTTCTTAACTAGAGTAACGCTGTGATCCCAAGTATATCCGTTATCTCCTAGAAGAATCAATTTCTCTCCCTAGTCGCCTCCGTTACTTCCGTTATAACGGAATGACGCTAGGTGACAACCTCCGAATTGTCGAAATTCAAACTTAAGCTACCTCTATCACAGATTGAGAAGTACGCTCAAGTTCTCCAAACTTAAGCTACCTCTATCACAGATTGAGAAGTGCGCTCAAGTTCTTCAAACTTTAGCTACCTCTATCACAGATTGAGAAGTACGCTCAAGTTCTCCAAACTTTAGCTACCTCTATCACAGATTGAGAAGTACGCTCAAGTTCTCCAAACTTTAGCTACCTCTATCACAGATTGAGAAGTACGCTCAAGTTTTCCAAACTTTAGCTACCTCTATCACAGATTGAGAAGTACGCTCAAGTTCTCCAAACTTTAGCTACCTCTATCACAGATTGAGAAGTACGCTCAAGTTCTTCAAACTTAAGCTACCTCTATCACAGATTGAGAAGTACGCTCAAGTTTTCCTAACTTCAGCTACCTCTATCCACTCGATAGTGATGTAAGCTTTAGTCTCCATCAGGTGACCACCTCCATTAATTGTCAATCAGGATGACTCCTCCATTAATCGTCAAAACCTCAAGGATCCTAGACATTGTTCCTAACTATCTAGTGATGCTTGAACTACGATCAAGGCTTGATTCCTCCGGGATACGTAGGTAGCCTTTCATAAAAGGTCCAGCCATCCGACCACTTTGGTCACCCTGTTCCTTCATCGCTCCTCAGTGGTGAAGTAGTTCCTCATAGAGGTCTAGACATCCGACCACATCGGTCACTTCTAGCATATCCCCAGTAGGATCAGTCGCTTGACCTCCTAGGTCACTTTCCCTTTTATTTCCCCAGTAAAAAACCAGTTTCTCTTCGCCTTTCCTCAGCGGATCTTATTCTGAACTACGGCCTGGCTTGATTCCTCCGGGATACGTAGGTAGCCTACTTTAGGTTCAGCCAATTCGTCACATGTGACACCCCCATTCCCCGGTGGATTCCGAACTACGATTATGGCTTGATTCCCACCCGAGATACGTAGGTAGCCTTCCAAAGGTTCAGCCACTCGACCACTTTGGTCACCCAATCCGTCTCGGCATTCGCCAGATCGGATCCTTTTCTATCGACAACCCCACTCGCCCTGCAAGTGACGTTGCCGAGGGGCTTCTGTAAGTACCCAAATCTGGCTCATGCCTTCCGGTTAAGTTTCCCGGCAATTCCCCGGACTTTCCTAAAGTTCAGGAGCAATTCGGGAACTGTTCCGAACCTTCCGAGGGGTGAATGGATTACTTGGAATTAAATAAACACGTTTTCTTTCAATATAAAACCCTTCTAGAAAGGCCACCTTGCATGATTCTAGAAAGATGCTGAGTCATACAGGATAATGTCGCACGGCTGCATTAGGAGAGAACTCCAGGCCGCACGGCTTCATTAGCTCTTTCCAGACTGCCTATAAATAGAGGCCTCCTCTACTCATTTTCATATACAATTTTCAGCACACAAACTCTCCCAAAACATCACTATGAAAATTCAGGAAGCTGAGAGTGCCAAGAGCCACCTCCCTCCTCCTTGAAGCCTCCAAAAGTTGGTCCCTTCCCTAGGTGAACTCCAAAGAGAAAGAGGTCACCACCATTGGTAACCTCTCATCCCCCTTATCTTGCATTATGCTTGTATATATGTGATATATTTGCTCCTTGCTTTACATATTACTATATATTTGCTTGGGATTTGGTATATTGTTGTTAAAGATCATATCTTTGAACATGTAAATCATATTCCCCTCCCTTTGCATCCTTTGCATTAAAAATAGCATCTTTTGCTCATAAAAATGTAGTCTTTGCATTAAAGGTGCATCCTTTGCACCTAAAAATCTCTTTTTTACATAAAAGTTGCATCCTTTGCACTTAAAAATGATTCCTTTACATTAAAGATGCATCCTTTGCACCTAAAACCTATTTTTTCACATAAAGATGCATCCTTTACATTAAAATCATTGATTTACTTCAAAGTAGCATCCTTTGCTTTAAAAATAACATCTTTATGCATCCTTTGCATATAAAATGCTATTTTTCCACATAAAAATGCATCCTTTGCATTAAAAAACCATTTCTTTACATCAAAAAGCATCCTTTGCAAACAAATAGCATCCTTGGCATCCAAAATGTCATCTTTTCATTAAAAATGTCATTTTTATCTTAAAACATGCATTCCCCATGTCCCCATTGGTATTTGATGCATCCTTTGGAGCGGACCGGTGTAAAGATCCTATCTTTACATCGTTTCTTCCATTAAAGGTGCCATAATCTCTTTAGAAAGGGATAAACCTTGAACCCTATATCTCCGATTATCACTTGAGACGAGTATAATAGTCCCTACGAAAGCTCAATCATCTCAAGATGTAGGATTTATGGTCTAAGGACACTCCTTTCTAAAGAACCTCATTTTAGACTATAAAAGAGAGTCCTTCTATCGATCACGCAAGACCCAAGGTCAAATAGTGATGATCACAAGTCCAAGATGAGGACGGGATCAAAATCTCGAACACATAAAATCCAAGGAATCCCGAGCGATAACCAACTAAATGGTTTATACGTCCGGAAGACAACTTGGGCCACCCCCCTCTTTTCAACACATGCACACAAGAAAGCATGCAAGCAAGCACGAAAAATGGAATCTTGGGAGACTTGCTTCGGCAAGGCACCTTGGGTGAACGACGATCCGTTCTTCCCAAGGGGTAACTTAACCTCTGAACCCTAAAATCCTTTTTTTCAAAGTTTTGAGGAAATCAAAATGGTGTGGCGACTCCGTTTTTCAAATTAAACCGGATGTTTTCAAATTCAAGTGAATCCAAACTAAAACACAAAAAAAGAATTTGGGCACACATTCACAGTGGTGCCAAAAAATTTGAATGGATATAGGAATGTTCTAAGTCGTTCAATCAGCTTAAGGAATACCTTGGCTCCCCACCACTCCTCAGCAGCCCCGTTGCAGGGGAAGACTTATTTGTATACCTCTCGGCAAGTGACAAGGCCGTCGCTGCCGTGATGGTAAGAGAGGAGGATGGGGTACAGAGGCCAGTGTATTATGTAAGAAAAGCTTTGTCTGATGTGGAAACTCGTTACTTCAACGCTGAGAAAATAGCATATGCTCTCGTCATTGCAGCATGGAAGCTACGAGCCTATTTCTCCGCCCATCCCATTGTGGTTTATACAGATGCACCGCTGCGAAAAATTTTACATCGTCCCGATTTTTTGACCGAATTTGACATCCAATACAGAGCACGGAAGACCTTGCAAGCCCAAGCCTTGGCCGATTTTTTGATTGAGACAACGTTCTGTTCGAACGACGACCAACAAAGGCCACCTCAAAAAATGAGCAAGGGCAAGCAAGTCGACGACAAGCCAGAAGAGTTGGCTTTGCCTGTTAGATGTTGGAAGATTTTCTCAGATGGATCGGCGACGAGAGATCTGAGTGGAGCCGGAATTGTACTGGTCGAGCCAGAAAGCGGTACTGTTTTTGAAGAGGTTCTGAGATTCAAGTTCCAGGCATCAAATAACCAAGCAGAATACGAGGCACTTATCGCAGCAGTAGAATATGCAAAGTGCTTCGGAGCAACAAAGATCGTGGCTTTTTGTGATTCTTAACTAATCGTCAACCAAGTTCGTGGAGATTACCAGGTCGTTGATTCCACTTTGCAGAAATATCACTCGTTAGTCGGCAAGTTGATACAAGGGATAGAATTTTGGGCCATCCAGTGAATTGCCAGGGAAGACAATGAACACGCCGACCTACTTTCAAAGTTGGCCACAGATCAACTGCCAAAGGACGAGCACGGCCACCATCTGGCCTACCATGAGCAGCCAGCTTACGAGAGAGTGAAGATTATGTACGTTGGAGATGGTCCAAGGTGTTGGGTTGACGATCTGAAAGCCTTTATTGAAAAAGACGAGCTACCATCTAACGAGGTATTGGCACGACAAATCAAGAGGAAGACCGCCCGTTTCTCGGTCGTAGAGGGTGAGCTTTACAGACGATCCATCACCAGACCACTGCTGAAGTGCGTCAACCCTGACAGAGTCGTCAACCTACTTTTTGAGGTACACCAAGGAGAGTGTGGGGGCCATCCTGGGGCCCGTACATTGGCAGACAAGTTGATCACCATGGGATATTACTGGCCCCACCTACGAGAGGATGCGAAGCAATTCGTGAAGAAATGTGATACTTGCCAACAGTTCGCCGACCTCCCAAAGCTTCCGACGACAGAACAGACCCCGGTTATTGCAGCTTGGCCATTTGACATGTGGGGTTGTGATATACCCAATCCGATTTGAACCCCGAGGCCAGATTGGAGTTTCAAATGCCGGCACATCGTTAGCGGACTTCTTTGAAAGAGGGACTTGTACTTGGAGGAAAAGTAAAGTAAAAATATCTCTGGAATCCTCTGGATGTTGGATATAAAAAGTGTTTTATAGTCATCACCAAATTCCAAGTTCCTATATGTCCAAAAAATTAGACAATGGACAGAGGTCTTAGAAAAATGCTACTGGACAGCAACATTCTCAAGAAAGAAAATGTGATTTTTGGGGGATTTGCATCTATGTTCACCCCATTTTCATCCCTAGACTTGATTCCACTACTTTGTGTCAAGAGGTTATCATATCAAGTCATCCTTGGGGGATTTATGGGGTTTAAAACATGTCCTTTGCAAGTGGGAAGGGGGATTTTGTAAAGATGAAATTAAGAAAAAAAAATTAACTAGAAATTTAAAGTGTGGACCATTTGAGATGGTCATTCATGGAGATGAACTCCAAAATGACCATATTAGGTCAAAACTTAAGTTAAACTAGACATAAAGTAAATTAAAGTAAGAAAAACAAGATTAACTATACAAGTAAAGTAAAGATGTAAATTGAACAAGATGAACAAGAAATTAAAAGAGAGTTTTAGGGTTTAAAGAAGGAGGGTTTTACCAATGGTGACACCTTATCTTCCTTGGTTTGGAGTTTGACTTGAGGAGTATCAAGATTTAGTGTTTGGATTTGTGTTTAGGACTTGAGTGTTTAGAGAATGTTTAGAGAGTGTTTAGTGTGAGAATTTTTGAGGATTGCTTAGGAGAAAATGGTGACAATTTTCTGGAAATTCTCCCTGTTTTCTCCCAGCTTCTCCCCAGTGCTTGGTGTTGTGTTGAAAATGAGGCTGAGGGGCTCTATTTATAGGGGACTGGAGGAAGCAATCCTGTCCACGCGGATTACATTCCTGTCCGCGCGGATCCAAACGCCAGCGTGCACTGTTCATTTAATGCAGTGCAGGCTTTGGACAGGGGGAATAATTTTCCCCTACAAGCAAGCTGGCTGCAGTTCCAGCAGCTTCCAGTTCCGGAAATTCACCATTTGTGAGATTCCTTCACTTGTCCATCCTCAAATAGTAATCCCCAAAATACCCTTAACTAGTTAGAAAAGTTAGGGTTTGGTGGAGTTTGTGGGGGCTTTTGTTAGTTTCTAACGAAAATACTAACGACTCAAATTGGAGCACTTACAGTAGCCCCTCGGCGACGGCGCTTTCGAAGGAAGCGGGGTCGTCGATAAGAGTAAGGCTCCATACTTTACAAGATGGGATAAGGGGTGACCAAAGTGGTCGAGTGGCTGGACCTGGTGATAGGCTACATACGTATCCTTAAGAGGAATCAAGCCAGTCGTAGTTCGGGTCTTTCGACTATCTTCAGACGTTGACCCTAGAGTGACAGTTTTAGGATGTCAACCTGGTGAGCGAGTTCTGCAGTCGGTTGCTGAAAGAAACTCTGCTGGGGATAGGACATGACCATTTTGGTCTGATGGCTAGAGTTGTATATCCGCACTGCTGGGGAAAGGAATGACCATTTAGGTCTTGTGGCTGAACCTAATGGTAGGCTACCTATGTATCCTTAAGAGGAATCAAGCCAGTCATAGTTCGGGTCTTTCGACTATCTTCAGACGTTGACCCTAGAGTGACTATTTTAGGATGTCAACCTGGTGATGATGGCGTTTTAGGTGCCTCGAACCTTAAAGATGGCGTTTTAGGTGCCTCGAACCTTGATGATGGCGTTTTAGGTGCCTCGGACCTAGAAGATGGCGTTTAGGTGCCTCGGACCTTGATGATGGCGTTTTAGGTGCCTCGGACCTTAATGATGGCATTTTAGGTGCCTCGAACCTTGATGATGGCGTTTTAGGTGCCTCGGACCTTGAAGATAGCGTTTTAGGTGCCTCGGACCTCGATGATGGCATTTTAGGTGCCTCGGACCTTGATTTGAAATGTTTTCCCTTGATGGTTTGGGAAAGATGGTCCTTTAGTGGACTTCATTTGAAGGGATCGGTCTTACGTCTGCTGCCGAGGGAAAGGATGACCGTATTGGTCGAGTGGCTGGACCTATGGTAGGCTACCTACGTATCCCGATTGGGGAATCAAGCCCATACGTAGTTCGAAAGCTGCTGGGGGTGGAAATGAGGAAAGAAACGGGATTTTGTTAATTTTCGTTTGAGAAAACGGGCTTACGTTTCAATGTCGTAGAAAGAAACAGGATTATGTTGGCTTTCGTCGGGGATGAACCTAAGTTGAGGTTTAGTTCAGGAGTATGAACCTAAATGGAGACTTAGGAGTATGAACCTAAGTTAAGGTTTGGTTCAGGAGTATGAACCTAAATGGAGACTTAGTTCAGGAGCATGAACCTAAGTTGAGGTTTAGTTCAGGAGTATGAACCAAAGTTGAGGTTTGGTTCAGGAGTATGAACCTAAATGGAGACTTAGTTCAGGAGTATGAACCCAAGTTGAGGTTTGGTTCAGGAGTATGAACCTAAATGGAGACTTAGTTCAGGAGTATGAACCCAAGTTGAGGTTTGGTTCAGGAGTATGAACCTAAGTTGAGGTTTGGTTCAGGAGTATGAACCTAAGTTGAGGTTTGGTTCAGGAGTATGAACCTAAATGGAGACTTAGTTCAGGAGTATGAACCCAAGTTGAGGTTTGGTTCAGGAGTATGAACCTAAATGAAGACTTAGTTCAGGAGTATGAACCTAAGTTGAGGTTTGGTTCAGGAGTATGAACCTAAATGGAGACTTGGTTCAGGAGTATGAACCTAAGTTGAGGTTTGGTTCAAGAGTATGAACCTAAATGGAGACTTAGTTCAGGAGTATGAACCTAAATAGAGACTTAGTTCAGGAGTATGAACCTAAGTTGAGGTTTGGTTCAGGAGTATGAACCTAAATGGAGACTTAGTTCAGGAGTATGAACCCAAGTTGAGGTTTGGTTCAGGAGTATGAACCTAAGTTGAGGTTTGGTTCAGGAGTATGAACCTAAGTTGAGGTTTGGTTCAGGAGTATGAACCTAAATGGAGACTTAGTTCAGGAGTATGAACCCAAGTTGAGGTTTGGTTCAGGAGTATGAACCTAAATGGAGACTTAGTTCAGGAGTATGAACCTAAGTTGAGGTTTGGTTCAGGAGTATGAACCTAAATGGAGACTTAGTTCAGGAGTATGAACCCAAGTTGAGGTTTAGTTCAGGAGTATGATCTTAAGTCGAGGTTCGGTTCAGGAATATGAACCTAAATCGAGGTTTTGTACCTGAGGGAGACTATTTGAAGGCGTTCTCGCTGGGGAAGATTCGGGCTTATGATAACTGCCTGGGAAAAGGATGACCGTGTTGGTCGAGTGGCTGGACCTATGGTAGGCAACATACGTATCCCGGATGGGAATCAAGCCTGTACGTAGTTCGTCAAAGAGGTGGCGATAACGAGAGGCCACGGGCTTTATACCCAAAATTGACTGTTCTTAGGGGAGTCACCCCAGGTTTGACTGCATTTGGGAGTCACCCGAGGTTTGACTATATTTGGGAGTCACCCGAGGATTGACTATTTTTGGGAGTCACCCGAAGTTTGACGGGTATCTGGGAGTCACCCGAGGATTGACTATTTTTGGGAGTCACCCGAGGATTGACTGTATTTTGGGAGTCACCCGAGGATTTGACTGTTATCTGGGAGTCACCCGAGGATTTGAATATTTTTGGGAGTCACCCGAGGATTGACTTTTTCTTTGGGAGTCACCCGCGATTTTTTTTTAGAAAGAC
The DNA here is from genome assembly GCA_022495995.1 of Adenophora triphylla var. japonica. NCBI lineage: Eukaryota > Viridiplantae > Streptophyta > Magnoliopsida > Asterales > Campanulaceae > Adenophora > Adenophora triphylla. Next base: position 150,109 of record JAFEMH010002470.1, read on the forward strand.
TGAGAGGCGAGCGTTTATACCCGAAAGAAGTGAGAACGTATGGTGCCTTAAACCGAAAAAGATATTGATGCGATATGAACTCAAAGGAGATGAAATGACTTTATCCGAGAAAGTAATGATGATTTGCAAGTGAATATGCTTTCATACCTGTGTTGTGCTTACCCGTAGCTGTCGGAGGGACTGAAGCTACGGCTGATGATGAAAGGTTGATTTGCCGTGCGAGGGACGGTCTTTGTTGGCGATTTGCTGCATTTGTTAGTAGAGCGGAAGAGGCATATATGACATTTATGATGACAGATGCATGCATAGAATCAAAATGATGATGAGAGTATTACTGCATATGTTCGCGAGATGATGCATTTACTTGCTTTTGGAGATGCACTTAGCCTAAGCTTTTGGCAGGGAAATTATGATTTATGATCTTCGATCACTTAGGATTGTTCCTATTGATTCAAGTTTTGTGCATGCTACATGAGCCCTGGGAAGATTTTTGTGGGGATGCATGGTGATGAGAGGGGATGTATTGGGATGTATGTGTCTGGAAACTGTTTGGAACAGATTTTGAGCAAGTGGGGGGTGAGAGCCCTCGATCGCGATTTAAATAGCGATTGTTAATGAGGTTTTGTTAACAGTATCACATGGACCTCAATTTTGATGAGATTGGATTTGGATCACGGGTCTTGGTTGAAATTTTCCCTCTCAATCTTGATCATTTGAAGCTGAAGCCGACAGGCTCTAGAGTACGTTGATATGAGTGAAACTTCTTTCATTTGGGTGAGATGTGACTTGGCTGAAACCTTGTTCGGAGGATGATTTGATGAAATTGCTAATGCCGGGAGAAACCCAGATCTTAAATTCCGATGCTACGTACCAAGTTCTGAAGCTGAAAATCTAGTTGTTGATGTGACTAGACCTTTCTTGTGACTTGATAAAATTCAGGTCAAAGGACCAGCTTGATAGAGCCCTCCCCGGATCCTATTAAAGCGAGGAAAGATCCCTTCTTTGGCAAAGCCTCGATTTGAAGAACTAAGTAGGCAAAGTCCAGATTTTGAAGAAGTGACTTGGCAAAGCCCCAATCTTATAACCTTGTTGTGATTCTGACATAATTAGCAGAGTCCCAATCTGATTGGTAATGCAAAGCGATCCTGAAAATAATCTGATAAAGATCGAATCTATCTCGTGGTGAAGAACCCAATGTGGACCCAAAGATGACTATAGAAGCCCCAGCTTGAAGAGCTGATACAGGAGAACCTGGGAGAACCGCTTAGCAAAGCCCCAGTGTGAAGAAATTCAGAGCAGTTTTATTGCAGACAGAGTCATTATGTGGCCGAGGAGGCACCCATCTTTTCAGACCTTAGTCAATCAGTCACTGGACAAGACTCGGAAATGTTTACGTGCAGGGGCATATCTTTTGAAAGGTGGGAATGTCTCCCAAATTTGTGTATGACACTCTCGCTTTAGGTTTGACTCTTTTGAGAGAGTATAAGCATCACAAGGTGTGGAAAAGTGTATGGAAGCCCCTGCTGACAGAAAGACAGTGTTTGGCTCTATTTCCCTATGATGGAGAGAGAGAAGACTTGTTGAGACACTTGAAAACTTGTCTTATTCATGATGATCACAAGGCTGCTTAAAACCCTTTATTGATGTTCGAGTTATTCAGACACTAAATCTGACATGAACAAATATTTTGATTAATCACAAGGAGAAAACCAACTGATATCAAGAATCAAGCTCGAAAGGACGGAAAGTGTATAGGAACGGTCCTTGATGAGACCGGATTTTTTTTTATTTTTTTTGAGATTTGTTTGTGATTTCGACCGGACCAATTATGGTTGCCTACGTTCCCCTCCTGACGAGGAGCTCAGGTCGCCGTAGTTCGGGTTTATCCCGAATGAAGAGAGAATGAATGTGAAAATTCAAGATTTTGAGGTCCTTTGAGGATTTTGAAGATTGGAGATTCGAATAACATATCCCCTTAGAGTGTCCATGAAAGACACGGATGCGAAGCCCCAGTGGGACATCCACGGCAAGTGTCTGTGGAGTAGAAATGAATTATGCTCTCATGAAATGTCGAATGAATCAGATTTGAATTTTCACAATCTTTGATTGAGGATCATTTGAGCCGAGATGGATTTGGCTCCAATTTAAGCGAGCAATGAAGCATTAATCTGATTTAAACCTCGAAGATATTGGAATGAAATTACTATCCGGTAGGGACTGTAGCTGGGTTTCCGGGCTTCGATCGGCAATCGGGTGATTTGGGAAATTATGACCTCTTAAGATGAGAGGTCGGCTGGGCCTTTTACTGACTGAACCTCTAAAGATGAGAGGTTGACTTGCAGGAATGTGTTTGGGAAATCTACGGCGATGAAGATTGATTGCCTCTAAGAATGAGAGGTCGGATTTTGACTTTGGCCAAAGGCAAGGGTAATGGTAATGGGAATATCCTCTAAAATCGAGAGGATGGCGAGGGATTGGTTAAGGTAATGGTGAGAGGAAGTCCAAGCCGTCGAGAACTTTTGCGAACTTGCGAGAATTCGGGCTCTCTTTTTGGAGAGCTTCTTGAGGAGTCGGGGACTTTTGCTGAATTGTGAGAATCGACAGTCCTTCTTTTAAAAAGCCTCCTGAGACGTTGAGGATTCTTGCTGAATTGTGAGGATCTAAAATCCTTTTCTCTTTTTCGTTTTTTTTTTTTTTGGAAGGCCTCCTGAGGAGTTGAGGATTATCTTTGTCCTTCCTTCATGGCTCGAGATATTTTGCGCATCGCCGACTCTCGAAGCTAACTTCTTGGCCTTGTTTGGACTTCTCTCAGTAAGGAGCAAATGTGATGGCTAAACAGGGTTTCAAAACATGCCGATCTTGAAATGAAAGGGTAGTGTTTAGTGAGGGTGAGGTAATGGCTTCCCTAGAGTGAAAGGCTTCAACCGCAATCCCTACCGGATGACCAAAATTAAGTCCTCATTGTTTGCTTAATCTTATGTGAGGAAGATTCATGCAAATTCTTGATCAACGAAATGACGAGGATGATGAAAGAGATGTGAGCATATGAGGTGCAAGATGGGGAGTTGGTAAGCCCCAATTTGAGAAGGATATCAATTGATTTTCTCACTCCGATTAATTTAAATATTAATCATTTTGAAGAATTAGTGGTTGAGCAGCACAAGTGATCATCTAGGATAAAACCATTTCAATTAAGTGTAACATGGGTGTGCAAGTGATGTCTCGGGTCTAGCAAGAAAAGAAAAAAGACTTATATATATTGAAATTCTAAATGATAATTAAACTTCTTTCCACAACATTCGAGGTGGACTAACCCAACAAGTGCCCAAGACGGACTTAGGTGAAAGAGAATTACTAGAACCTACGAATGTTGACTAAAAGACTAATTTAACATTTCAATTTAATTTAAAGATAGGTAGCCCCTAGTCTAGCCGCTCTTTGCTGTTGGACCATGCATATATTCTTCGACGCTGCGGATGGGAGCTATTGCAGATCTTTCAATTAGGATTTCTTTGGCAATCTCTTACTCAATCCAGCCATTTTCATTGCCTGCGATGACTGGTTCATCGACCTCACAAAGGGGCGAGTCAAATTCTATTGTGCCCACAAGGCTTGAATCACCAAACTCGACCATGTTGACACTCATGTTGTTATTTCTAGGGAACGGGTTATTGATAGTATTAGGCCCTTCAGGCACCTCTAACCTCCCTTGCTCAATCAAACTTTGGATTGCCTTTTTCAGGGGGACGCAATCATCTATCAGGTGCCCATGGTACTGATGAAAGGCACAATGCTTGGAGGTATCCAAAGGAGCATTGGGGTTTCTGGGTTGATAATTATCTAAAGGTTGGAGCAAACCTTCTTTTACCAAACCTCTGAAGATATACTTCAAAGGCATCCCAAAGTCTCCCAAGCCTTGGAACCGGGATCTGGATGCATCAGGTTTCTTGGGAACAAAGGAAGTGGCATTGTTACAGTCCTGCCCCGCATAGGGCTGGGCAGGAGCCGTGTTGGAGGTGGAAGAAGCCCGGTATCTGTAAGTAGGTGCGACAACTTGCTGTTGATTGTGAGCCCTCTCAAATTTAGCCCCGGAATTGACCATTGCCCGTAAGTCCGAGTAGGGGAAGTGGCTAAGGGAAGTTCTCAAATGCGGCTTCAAGCATGACTGGAAGATGTCTAACTGCTCCTCGTCAGAGGGAGGAATGGCCATTTCACTGAGCTTTAAGTTCCACATTTTATAAAAATCCCCAATATTCTCATCAGGGCGCTGCATTGTTGTCTGCAGGTCAACTCTGTTTGTCTCCCATTCCAAGTTGGCTTTATACTTATTTGTGAAAGTACCGGTAATCTGTTCCCAAGTAGCCCTAGCTTCAGGCTTCAATCGAAAGAACCATTTCAAAGCCCCTGACTTCAAAGAGAGACTGAAGTAGTCGGCCAACTACTGGTTTGTGCATGCCTTAGATTTCATTGCCAAAGTGTATGTATCCAGGTGAGTTTTCGGGCATGCAGTCCCATCAAACAGGTCTAGATTAGGCATCACAAACTTGTGGGGCAGGGGCACAATGGAGTCCGGGTCCGCAGGTCGGAAGGCAGCTTTCTTAGCAGTCAATTCAGCAATTTGTGCTTTCATCTCCTTGTGTTGTTCCATGAACCAGGCCAGGTGAGGGTCCTGTGGTGGAGCCATAGCGCTCAAACCAGTGACTGAGCTGGAGAGAGGAGTTACCACAGGCGGCACACTGGTGGAAGGGATACCATATCCCGGAGCATAGGTGAAAACCTGTCCTTGGCCCAATTACCCTGGGGAGTGTAGGTAGGAGCTTGGGCAAAGGGATAAAACCCAGCAACTTGCTGTTGGCTTTCCATTGGCAGAGAAGGTGGAAGCAGACCTGAGGTAGCCGGATAGCTCGGGTTTCCAGAGTGAGGCTTAAATGCGGGTTGCTGTCCCTGGTTGTTGAATTGCATGGCTGGCTGTGGCGAGGGTGTATAACCAGGGGGTACTGTGGTCCTGGTGATTCTGATGAAACTGGGATGGAGGCTTGGTAACCCATCGAACCCTGAGTGAGAAATGGGTTTGTGAAAGCTGTGTGAGGAGCAGCTGAGCTAGCATCATTCTGAGGAGGGGCTCCTGACTGTTGCCCCGAACCAGACTGTGGCGGCATTCCAAACTGTTGCTGTGGCACTTTGAACTGTTGCTGTGAAGGTCCGGATTGATCGGTCCCAAACTGAGGCGGGATCCCAATTTGCTGTGGCATTCCGAGATATCCCCAACCGTGAGAAGACATTCCGTACTGACCTTGTCCCCACTGAGGAACTGCGAACTGGTTCGTCCCGTCAGGCTGCATGGATCCAGTGGTCTGTAGTTGGGGAGCTGGCTGACCCAGAGACCGAGAAGCATGGGTTCTGGTAGTAGTACCGTAGGAGGTTGGTGGTGGCATCCTGGAATAGTCGGGGCGACCGAGAGTGGGATTGGGGTCTTCCTCTTCTTCCACGGTGAAGGTGCCATCAGGATTGAGACTGGCGGCCAAACCATGGCTCTTAATATCCTCCATAAGGCTATTCAGCTGTGCTTCCTAACGCAATCTCATTTGTTCGGCTAAATGATTCCATTGCTGTTCTGTTTGAGGAGTCCCAGGAGGTGGAGTGGTGTTATCCCCATCGTTACCAGCTGATGCAGACATTCTGAAACCCGGAGTCAGAACAAATGGTGAAGCTGACGATGCGCTTGACTCTTCCCAACTGATCAAACGGTGACCCGGCGCCCGAAACCAAGCTTTGTGAGGAGCTGCGAGGGGGGGGGGAAGACACGAGGGTTCAGATGTTTGGGAATGAAGGAGGGTAGGTGTTTGGGCTTAGGGCTCATGCAACATGCAGTTATTTGTTCTTGTTTACTTAAAACGTGTTTTATTAACCTAAGAGGTTGGAAAAGATTGCTCTTCTTTTTCACAAACTACTCTGAATCCTGGATCAGTGAGCCCCATCACTACGCCTGCGGACCCTCAACCTGTAACCTCGAACAAGGGTTTCGTAGGGCAAGCAGATCCTACCGACCGAGTATTCGATGTAAATTACGGACAAAGCTGACGTCAAAGGTCAAGATCATGTCCGAGGGCTCGACGAAGAGTCGGCATGGTTTTGACTGATAAACTTCCATAACTGATCTTGACCCGTCGTCAGTTAAGTCGTAATTAGACATGGAATAATCGTTAATCCTTGATGACTCAGTGTCATGCTGGGAGTCGGTGCATAAGTTGTGCCAGTCAATGTCAAAGTCAAGGCGCCAGTCAATATCTGGTCAAAGTTCGCAGCGGAAAACCGGCATGACTTCGACTGATTAAGGTCCCCGAAAGATATTGACTTGGTATGCCGACTAAGGCTTGACAGGAAAGGTGTATACACAGACAAGGCACGACACGGACCAGACTAAAAACCAACCGGGTCTCGAACAAAGTGTGTCACGGACAAGTGCATGGTCGACACGAGGCTTCAAGGGATGTTTGGGTAGTCCCGTGCTCGCACCGAGAGGCGTAATAAGGCCAAACGGGCTGCTACTGGGATTTCCCCGGGTTAAGAACGTAGTGTGCAGTGTAAGGCCGAGTGCGCGTAGTGTGCGAGCAGTCTATCTTCTTTTTCTGAGTAAAATAGAAATTTTCATGTGTCTTAAAAAGTATGATGCATGCAAAAAATGATTTTTTTTTGAAAGTTTTTTTTTTTGAAAATCTTTTTTTTTTTTGAAACTTCTTTTTTTGAAAATCTTTTTTTTTTTGAAAACTTTTTTTTTGAAAATCTTTTTTTTGAAAACTTTTTTTTGAAAACTTTTTTTGAAAACTTTTTTTTTGAAAACTTTTTTTTTGAAAGCCTTTTTTTTTTGAAAATCTTTTTTTTTTTTGAAAACCTCTTTTTTTTTAGGGCTTTTTTTTTTGAAATTCTTTTTTTTTTGAAAAAATTCTCTTTTGAAAGCAAATGAACACATAAGCACATAAATTTCAAATAATTTAAGGAAACGGGTCCAACTGTCAAAGATATCGATTCTTTCGGGACGGTCAAAACAACACGAAAATGTGCAAAACCAACACACACACACAATACAAATGGTTTCAAATGTCGGGACGGAAGTTTGACCCACAAAAGCTTTTCTCTCTTTTTTTTTGAAATTTTTTTTTTTGAAAGAAAGATAAAGCTTGTCTATCCCCAGCGGAGTCGCCACTGTGATATACCCGATCTGATTTGAACCCCGAGGCCAGATTGGAGTTTCAAATGCCGGCACATCGTTAGCGGACTTCTTTGAAAATCAACGGAGTCGCCACGCCATTTTAGTTAAGGGCCAAAACTTTGAAAAATGCCCAAAAATGAGAGATTTGAGTTCGGAGGTCACTTTACACTCCGGGAAGAACGTTAGTGTTCACCCGGAATGCCTCGTAAAACGAGTCTTCCTAACATTGAAACCTTTTATGTGTGTGTTGATAACAATAAAAGAGAAGATCCACCAGACACTTAGATATATTCTCATTCCATGTTTATCGTATATAATATTTAGATAAATCTTCCAATATATTTGTTGTAATCTAGTCCTAGAATATCTCCTATGTAACTGTATAAATTCATAGCCTTGTGATCAATGCAAATACAATTTTGATTCTCAAAGTTAATCTCTGTCTATCATGGTATCAGAGCATTGACGATCAAAAACCCTACCCCCTGCATAGCTGCTGCCGCCATCCCCCTCCATGGCTACCACCGATCTCACCCTCATTCCCAACCTAGCCGAACCAACCCATCCCCTTGTTGCCGTCTCCCTCTCCCATGTCCTCAAACTCACCAACACCAATTACATAGCTTGGAAACTTCAGATTGAAGCCACCCTCATAGGTTTGGACCTCCATCACTTCATTGATAACGATCACACACCTCCTCCAGAAACCATTACTCCCACCGCCACTACCACTGCTGCACCTACAGCCGAGAACCCACCTGCTCCGCCTCCACCACCACAGCCCTTGCCTAATCCTTCCTACAAAACTTGGTATCGCCAAGACAAACTTCTCCTTGGTGCTTTAGCCGGTTCCTTATCTCCTTCCCTTGTCCCTCTAATATCCCTCTGTCCAACCACCCTTGCCGCTTGGAATTCCCTTGCCAAAACCTTTGCCAATCCCTCTAAAGGCCACATTAAACAAATCAAAGACCACCTTCGCAATATCACGAAGGGTACCCGATCCATAACCGAATACATGCAAGATATCCAAACCTGTGCCGCCCAATTAACCTCTCTAGGCCGCCCCATTGACCCCGATGATCTCATTGACAAAATTCTTGAACAAATCAATGACCCCGACTATGATAATGTCATCTCTGCTGTCCAGAACCGTGAAAACCCAATCACGTTTGACGAGCTCCATGAAAAGCTAATCAATCGTGAGTTAACCCTCAAAAACAAACCCAAAAACCCACCTACCTTTCCTGCAGCTGTCAACTACACCACCAAAAATCAACCCCGCTCATCCAACAACCAACCTAACCACTCTCCCAACTACAACCCTCGCACCAACTCCTCACCTCAACCATACAAAGGCCGTTGCCAATGGTGCCGACGTGACGGTCACTTCCTCTCTCAATGTCACGCCTTCCGCCAAGTTTACCCTAATGCTCAATTCCCTCCCCCTCCCAACAACAACCGAACCACCACCAACCGCCCACCAAATCAGCCTAGTGCCCATACCGCAACCTCCACCCACCAACCAAAACCTTGGCTCTTTGATAGTGGGGCAACTCACCATGTAACCAACGATCTCAACAACCTAGCCCTTCACTCTCCATACGATGGGACTGATGAGCTTCTCATTGGCGATGGATCCGGCCTACCTATCACCCATACTGGTTCCACCACTCTCCTTACACCCACTTCTAAATTTTCACTTAATCATGTTCTTTGTGCTCCCTCTGTGTCCCGTAATATTCTATCTATCTCTAAATTTTGCCTTGATAATAATTGTTTTGTCTCCTTCTCATCGTCTTCCTTTTTTGTGAAGGATCTTCGCACGGGAGTCACACTCTTGGAAGGCAGTTCTAGCTCGGGCATCTATGAATGGTCGCCTCCTTCTCCCGCTGCTCATTCTATCACCACTTCCGCTGCTTCAACGTGGCATCATCGCTTAGGCCATCCGTCTCAGTCCATTGTGCGTCATCTTAGTAGTAGTTTCAATTTACAAATTCCTAGTTGTTCTAGCTTTCATTGTAATTCTTGTGACTGCAATAAAAGCCATAAAATGCCATTTTTTGAGAATTCGATTCAATCTAGTGGTCCTCTTGATGTCTTATACAGTGATGTGTGGTCGTCTCCTATAACCTCATATGATGGTTTCAAATACTATATCATCTTCGTTGACCATTTTTCGAAATATATATGGCTTTACCCCTTAAAACACAAAAGTGATGCCACCTCCGTTTTCTCCGAATTTAAATCTCGAGTTGAAAAATTCTTCAATCGCCCCATCATCACCATCTTTAGTGATAATGGAGGCGAATATATTGGTCTTCATCCCCTTCTTGTTTCCCATGGCATTACTCATCTCACCTCTCCACCCCACACACCTGAACACAATGGGTACTCGGAGAGACGCCATCGACACATTGCCGAAACCGGCCTATCTTTACTTACCCACTCTCATATGTCCCAAACCTACTGGCCCCTTGCCTTTGTCATAGCCAGCTATCTCATCAACCGCATGCCCACCCCCACCCTCAACATGAAATCTCCCCACCTTATTCTTCTTGGCCATCCTCCTAATTATCAAAAACTCCGCAGCTTCGGCTGCCTCTGCTACCCGTGGCTTCGTCCCTACACCAAACACAAACTCGAACCTCGTTCCTCTCCCTGTGTATTTGTTGGTTACTCCCCCACACAAAGTGCCTATTATTGCCTAGATCCCAAAACTCACAAAATCTTCGTCTCTCGTCATGTCAAATTTGTCGAATCAGTCTTTCCCTTCTCAAATACCACCTCACACACCCCAAACACCATCCCTTCCCCTTCCATCACTGGCTGGTGTGCCTCCTCCCTCCCTGTTCTCATTCAAACCCAAGCTGATAACCCCACCAATGGTTCTACTTCAGCAACCAGTGAGGCGCCCGCCCCCCAAAACCCCAGGCGCCCGCCCCAAACCCCTCACGCCCAGGCCACACCCACGGCTGCTCAGGCGCCCGCATCAACCCACCCCATGCGCCCGCCTCAACCTCACCTTGATTCGTCTGATGCTCCGGCCTCTCAGGCGTGCGCCTCGGATCCCCCATGCGGCTGCCTCATCCCAACCCCATCCAATACATCTGCAGCAACCACGATCACACCCTCTCCTACTACCACCACACCTGAACCTCCACCAACACACAGACCTATCACCCGCCTTCAAAACAACATTACCAAACCCATCACCAAACTCAACCTACATGTTTCCCTTCCTCAAACCTCCTCTGACCCCACCACTGTTGACCAAGCTCTAAAACACCCCGACTGGCGTGCAGCTATGCAAACAGAGTTCGATGCCCTAACCCGCAATAACACTTGGGACCTTGTTCCCCAAGACCCATCTCATAACCTGGTTGGGTGCAAATGGATATTCCGCACCAAGTATAAACCTGATGGCTCTGTTGATCGCCTCAAAGCTCGACTGGTTGCAAAAGGGTTTCATCAACGTCCTGGCCTCGACTATTCAGAGACATTCAGTCCTGTTGTCAAGCCCGCTACCATTCGCACAGTACTGTCATTGGCAATCACTAACAACTGGTTACTTCGACAAGTCGACATCAACAATGCCTTCCTTCAAGGCTCTCTTACAGACGATGTATATATGGCTCAACCACCTGGGTTTGTCAGCTCCACTCATCCCACGCACATCTGCAAGCTTCGACAAGCCATCGGGTTTCGAGGGTCCATGCGCAGCGGAATAATGCAATAACTCGAAAAACCCGGAGCCCTAGAATCCGTTCTAGATGAATAATTAAGAAGTATGAAATAGAATTACCAACCTTGTGTGCTTTTGTCGTTGATAAACGCGTTCCAACTCCAAATTGTTGATCTTGTGAACCTCGATGAACGATCAATGAATCACGAATGAAAGATCTTGAATAGTGAAGATCCTCTATGTGTATCCACGCGATGAATGAACCCTAGAACTCTTCTAGGTGGATTTCTAGATCCTTGATTGAAACTCCTTTCAATCGATGAAGAAATATGGAATTGAATGGTGTTTTGATTCTCAATTTTCAATTGGAATCAATCTTTTGTGTTTCTCTAAACCCAAAAACCATGGAATGACTGCTAGGGCAACTAGGGGTAAGTATTTATACGTTATAAATAAAAGCCCTTTGCAAAACCCTAATTTTAAGTCAAATTCGCGTCAGTCCAGCGCCGACGGGACGAGTCGTCCCCCAGGGGACGAGTCGTCCCCTGGCACCCAGCTTCTGAATCTGGCGTCCCCCTTAAGGGGAATAGTTGGTTCTGGCCTGGGGACGATTCTATCTGTTGGTTTTCACAATTGCGTCTCGGATTCATCTCTGTTTACTCTGCGACACTCACAGGATTGCATCTTTCTACTGGTTTACGTAGATGATATTGTCATCACAGGTTCTAACTCCACCCTTGTTGACAACTTCATCTCCTCTTTTGCATCACGTTTTTCTCTCAAAGACATGGGCTCCTTGTCTTATTTCCTTGGAATTGAAGTCATTCCTCACTCTCATGGTATTTTTTTGAGTCAACACAAGTACATTGTAGACTTACTCACACGGACCAATATGCTTGATGCCAATCCAGTACCAACCCCCATGGTGCCTCATCCTCCCCTCAATGCTCAGTCCGGATCTCCTCTCCATGATCCCTCAGAATATCGAGCTATTGTTGGGTCTTTACAATACTTGTCATATACTCGATTTGATCTATCATTTGCAGTGAACAGACTCTCTCAATATCTTCAAGCACCCACTGATCTGCACTTGAAGGCATTGAAACGAGTTCTTCGATATTTAGTTGGCACAAGTACTCATGGACTGCTCCTTCGCCGCAATTCTCCTACCTCTCTACATGCATTCACAGATGCAGATTGGGCAGGCGACTCTGAACTACATCTCCACCACTGGATTCATCGTGTACCTTGGTCGCAATCCCATCTCCTGGAGTTCTCGTAAGCAACGCACCCTTGCCCGTTCATCTACAGAAGCTGAGTATAGAGCAATGGCTGCCACCACTGCTGAAGTACTTTGGCTCCAAAATTTGCTTCGTGAACTTGCTGTCAACATCTCCGGTCCACCTGCTATCTATTGCGACAACCTGGGAGCAACCTATGTTGCTGCAAATCCCAAGTTTCATTCCAAGATGAAGCACCTAGCTCTTGACTATCATTTTGTTCGGGAACAAGTTCAATCTTCCCAGCTGCGAGTTTCACACATATCTGGGTCGGATCAGCTGGCAGATGCTCTGACAAAGCCTCTTCCGCGCGCACGATTCCTTGAGTTAATTTCCAAGATTGGACTCTCTCCACGGTCGTCCATCTTGCTGGGGCATGATAACAATAAAAGAGAAGATCCACCAGACACTTAGATATATTCTCATTCCATGTTTATCGTATATAATATTTAGATAAATCTTCCAATATATTTGTTGTAATCTAGTCCTAGAATATCTCCTATGTAACTGTATAAATTCATAGCCTTGTGATCAATGCAAATACAATTTTGATTCTCAAAGTTAATCTCTGTCTATCATGTGTGTGTGTGTGTATGTGTGTTTTTGAAGAAAGATTAAGCTAGAAGGAATTTGCTTGAAATGACGTCACTTTGAAAGAGGGACAAAAATGAATGTGATAAAAGATGCGTGGACTGGAAACTAAAAATTGGAAGCTCTTTCTAACACATTGAATATGTTTCATGATTTTTTGTATGATTTTAGAGTCAAGTTTTGGCACTCAAAAGACCCTTGGAGTTTGAAGACCAAATCTGCCAGAATGAAGAAGGCAGTGTACATCCGATTTTGAAATGGATTTAAGAGCTTGAAAATGTCAGAATCTGGAGAAAGTCAGAGAACTAAAGTTGTTCAAAACATCTTAAATATGGTCACTGAAAAATACTTTTCCAATTGGACTTGATTTGAAGGGCAAAAACCCTCTGGAAATCACAGATATGAAATCTGGATTTCCAGAGACTGGAAAATTGACCTTTAGAAAATAAATTGAAAGAGGGACTTGTACTTGGAGGAAAAAGAAAGTAAAAATATATCTGGAATCCTCTGGATGTTGGCTATAAAAAGTATTTTAGAGTCATCACCAAATTCCAAATTTCTGTATGTCCAAAAAATTAGACAATGGACAGAGGTCTTAGAAAAATGCTACTGGACAGCAACATTCTCAAGAAAGAAAATGTGATTTTTGGGGGATTTGCATCTATGTTCACCCCATTTTCATCCCTTCAAGTCATCCTTGGGGGATTTATGGGGTTTAAAACATGTCATTTGCAAGTGGGAAGGGGGATTTTGTAAAGATGAAATTAAGAAAAAAAATTAACTAGAAATTTAAAGTGTGGACCATTTGAGATGGTCATTCATGGAGATGAACTCCAAAATGACCATATTAGGTCAAAACTTAAGTTAAACTAGACATAAAGTAAATTAAAGTAAGAAAAACAAGATTAACTAGACAAGTAAAGTAAAGATGTAAATTGAACAAGATGAACAAGAAATTAAAAGAGAGTTTTAGGGTTTAAAGAAGGAGGGTTTTACCAATGGTGACACCCTATCTTCCTTGGTTTGGAGTTTGACTTGAGGAATATCAAGATTTAGTGTTTGGATTTGTGTTTAGGACTTGAGTGTTTAGAGAATGTTTAGAGAGTATTTAGTGTGAGAATTTTTGAGGATTGCTTAGGAGAAAATGGAGACAATTTTCTGGAAATTCTCCCTGTTTTCTCCCAGCTTCTCCCCAGTGCTTGGTGTTGTGTTGAAAATGAGGCTGAGGGGCTCTATTTATAGGGGACTGGAGGAAGCAATCCTGTCCGCACGGATTACATTCCTGTCCGCGCAGATCCAAACGCCAGCATGCACTATTCATTTAATGCAGTGCAGGCTTTGGACAAGGGGAATAATTTTCCCTACAAAGCAAGTAGCTGCGGTTCCAAGACTTCCGGTTCGGAAATTCACCATTTGTGAGATTCCTTCACTTGTCCATCCTCAAATAGTAATCCCCAAAATACCCTTAACTAGTTAGAAAAGTTAGGGTTTGGTGGAGTTTGTGGGGGCTTTTGTTAGTTTTCTAACGAAAATACTAACGACTCAAATTGGAGCACTTACAGGGGTGTTGACTTGATTGGGCCTTTTCCACAGACCAAGGGAGGAGTAAAATATGTGATAGTGGCGGTGGATTATTTCTCAAAGTGGGTTGAAGCCAAAGCCCTAAACAAGATCACAGAAAATAATGCCTTGAGTTTTATCCATGATTCAATATGGTGCCGTTTTGGGATTCCAAGGGTGATTGTTTCTGTCAACGGATTTCAATTTTTGAAAAAGTTTGAGCAGGAGCTGAATAGAATGGGAGTGAAGCATTCAAAGTCGTTTGTCGCCTATCCTCAAGGCAACGGGCAAGCTGAAGTGGCAAATAAGCTCGTCTTATCTTCCTTGTGCAAAAATCTTGAGGGTCCTGATGGGAGGTGGTTGGACGAACTCCCATCAGCTCTTTGGGCAGTTCGGACAACCACCCGGGGGCCTACGGGGGAAACCCCATTTGCTTTGGCCTATGGTTCTGAGGCCATGGCTCCCGCCGAGCTTCAGCTTCCAACTGATCGGGTGGCATTCTACGACATCGAGAGAAACATCCATGGCAGAAAGGTCGACCTTGACCTCTTGGACGAGCGACGACTTGACTCTCAATTGAGAATGGCTAACTACAAAAAGAGGACCAAGGCGTACCATGACAAGAAGATAAATAAAAGGAGTTTCAAGGTCGGAGATTATGTATTGAGAAAAATTGATGCAACAGGCCTCAAAGCCCATCAGAACAAACTCTCCCCCAATTGGGAGGGGCCATACATTGTCACAAACGTGGTCAGAGAAGGAACATACAGACTTGCCAAAACCAACGGTGAAAAACTCAAACACCCATGGCATGCTAACCATCTCACAAGATACTATTTCTGAAGTCGTCGTCAAACCCCAGCGCCCTTAGGGCACCTCACTTTGTGGTTCTTTATGTAACTCTTTAAGAAGTTTTCGAGGTTTTTAAAAGTTTTGTAAGGGATATCTATGAATCCCAGTAGTTCAAAAGTGATCAAGAGTTAGCCATCAATGTAAGATCGTGGTTGATCAAAAGTTATCAATAAGAATTCGTCGCTTTGTTGACTTCATACACTACAAGCTCAAAGAAACTTAGATCGGTCGAAGCCAGACTTCGACCTTTACACTCACTTTGATCAAGTATAAAGATCAATCGAAGTCAGATTCGACCCACATTTACTTTAGCCAAGTATAAAGGTTAGACGAAGCCATACTTCGTCGATAGCTATAGCGGAATAAGACGAATCGTCCAAAGAATCTTGCCTACGAGCAACGATCTGCGGACCTTCGTACTATTCCTACGAGCCATGTGAGAAGTTAAAAAGCACAAGTATGAACAAAGGCTAGTCACATTATGACGACCTATGTTCTGGTCATCACTAACGACGACCATACACTCTTGTCCCCAAACTTACTCATTCACAAAGTTATTATCACATGCTACCTACGCTAACATGCAGATTGACAAGCATAAGATAATAACAAACATTAATTAAGCAAAATATTGTACGGCCCCCTCTAAACAACGAGGAAATGGGCCACTTACATTACAAAATATAAATTGTTTGAAGCAATGTTTAAAACCATAAAATCGAGTTGAGAACATTGTTTGCAAATTACAAGTTATAAATGATTACTGGGGACCATCGGCATTGGTGGGAGCCACGTCAGGATCAGGAGCGTCGTCGACGAAGTGGGCATAGTAAGCATCGAAATTTCTTGGATCTACGGCTGAGACTGGCCACTCGTCCTTCCCATCCTTCTCGTCATCTTCCTTGATGATAAGTAGGTCATTGTCATTATAAGGAATGAGAGGATGGACCGAACGAACCTCCTGATCGTATGACTCCTCAGCGCAAAGATCGGCCAACTTCCTCGTAGAGAATAAATCCTTTGTCTATGGATCTACAAGGATCCACCTGGCCAGATGCTTAGCCCAATCCTTGAAGAAGCCCTTAGCTTTTTTCGTAATCATCAAGAGGCATTCATTGCCCTCCTTAAACTCCTTCATAGCATCCAGTTTGGCTTGGGCCAAGGCAGCCTCATGAGTAGCCTTCATTTCTTCAATCTGAGCACGAGCAGCGTCGAGATCGGTCCTCGTCTTTTCAAACTTAGTCTCAGCGGCACGAAGACCAGTCGTCAAGATCTTCACATCGGCTTCTGCCTTCTCCTTGTCAGATGCCATCTTTGCTTTATCATTCTTTAAAAGACCGACTTGCACCAGAGCCTCATCTTTCTGGACCATTAAAGACTCGTAGGCGGCAGTCAACTCGCCGATGTTCATCTCAGCTTCGTTGAGCTTCTGCTTCGCTGATTCCTTGGCTCCCACAGACTGGACGACCTACTCACTACCCCGATGCTCGGCGTCAATGCACTCCCTATAATCGGAGGTCATAACGTCCATCATCGACGATAGCTGCACTAACAAAATCATTAGTACAAGTATAGAATGATAAAGAAAAACTTGTAAAAATATAGATATGAATTACCTCGGTCTGGATCATCCCAAGACGGGCCAGATAGGTCTCAGGAGATAGTTTGGCTTCCTTCAGCCTCCATACAAGACCCATGTCTCTAGCTCGTCGAGTCACAGTCGTCCCCATGATGAGCAGCATTCCGTCCCTCTTCAGATATGGGACCCCAGATATTGAAGGAATGTTGGTGACCTGAGTTGCCAGCTCTATCACCTTATCCCTCGTCATGCCCGCAGAGTACGAGCCAGGGGCTGAAGGGTCGGAGGTAGTGGGAAGATCGAAGAAGGCCTTCTTAAATTTCTCTTTCTCTACCCCAGTGCCCATAAGAGGATCTTTCCTCTTCCTAGAGATGTGGCTCCCCTCGCCGACCACCTCAGGGTTAGAATCAGAGCTCCCGACGGTCTCAGGGGCTAACATGCTCACCCTCAGCAACGACCATATGTTTGTCAGCGCTGGCATCAACACTTGTCTCAGCATCTTCAGCCCCAGCGCTTGTAGTTTTCTCTAGCTCGTCAACCAGCACTTGACGACCCCCAGTATTCAACCCTTCATATATGGGCTCCCTCTCGATCAAAGGGATGGCGCCAGAGGCCTCTTTGGGGAGCTTATCGTTTCTCGTCGTCATTTTCTGTTGACGATCATGAATAGCATTGGAGGCAGCCCTGTCCCTCCTGTGAGACCTCCTGTCGTTGGCTCTGATGGCTCCACTCATGATCTTAGCTTCGATTCGGTCGGCGTTGGCCTGAGTAAGAAATGCCAAACAAAAACGAAAAAGGTTAAGTTCTTTACGACGAGACAAAAATGATTCTTCTTCCTTCTTTTTTCTCACTGCCGTGCTCTCTCTCTCTCACCGATTCTCTCTCTAGGAGGAAATATACTTCTAGTAATCAAATTGATTAAGAACATAAATGATTCAAATCTGCAATGGTCTTACACGATTTATGGCATGTATATATGGCAATATATATCTCCTCCTAAACTACAGATATTATAACATTTGATTACCATATATATATAAAAATAACATTTGATTACCAAAATTGTGTCTACTGATGCATATTTGTTTCCAGAGTTGTTTCCATGCCAATCTTTGTACATTATATTGAATCTGATGTAATCTATTCAGTAATTTGTTCATCTCATATGTATAATGTGATCTAGAGATGTTTATTTTACATGTTTCATCACTTCACATTATCTTATTTTCATTTTCCTGGCTAAGGTAATGACGCCAAACCCCAAATATGCATCAGTAGACACAACCATTCTTGGGCTTAGCCGGAAGGAGGTTGTGGAGAGTGTGAAATTTCTGTCTTGGGCATGGATGAAAAGAGTGTGAAGTTCTTCGTTGGCGGGTAAGTGCAGTTTCAAAAGTTGGTTTCAAAAAAACATGCCTTGACCACCAATAGATAATAGAACCGAATGAGAAATGGAAAAAAACCCAATTAAACGAACTTCATTATCACCAATGTTGATAATACAATGATCACGTCATTTGTATAATTTAATCAGATTTTGATAACGGTTAGTCTAAAACTGTTATATAAACAGCTTTGAGATTAACCACCAAAAGATAAAAGAACCGAATAAAAAAAGGAAAAAAAAAACCCAATCAAACGAACTTTATAATCAACCAAAATCTAAACATAAGAAAATAAAATGACAGTAGGTCTTAAACAATAGTGAAAACAAATTTAGTAATGAGTAAATATCTTTTGAATAGATGCAAAACTAATCAGTCACTTTTTTCAATCTTCACTTTCTTGAAAGCTTTAAGAGCAGTAGTAGAGAGTTGGAAATCTTCCTCCACATCTACTATGCCTGCTGGTCGTGGTCGTTTATCGGGACTGACATCATTATTGGCTGATGTTTGAGAATTGTCACCTGTAATTTCTAATTCCTGTATATAATGCATAAGTTAGTTGAGTATACGGCAAACACAGAGTATGGCTGGTTTGGTTAATGAGGCTGTTATTTATTTTCTTGTAAGGGTAATTTTGTTAAAAGACGATTAAGCAAATTACCTTAGTATCTTGGTACGTCAAGGGTCTTGATGCTACTTCAGATTCCTATAGATATATAATAGTTTGTCAATGAATATAAGATCTTCAAAAAAGAAAGTGTTTATTGCATGAATTAGTTAAGCGAACTTACTTCATAGACAATCTGTGATTTAATATGAGATATAAGTTCTGGATCCCAAATTAATTTTTGCACAAATGAAACTCTTAGCATCATTGGACACAGCTAAGCTGTTATGATTGATAAGGTAGTCGTCAACTTTTACTCGAAAAAGACATTCTCTTTCAAATATCTCAAGTATAGCATCTGGAAATCCACCAGAAGTACCGTCCTATGGAATTGAATTTGGAAAATTATATTAAAAATAACAAAACACAACTTAAAGAAATTCGAGAATATTAAAGTTAATGTAAATAGAAGAGACAACATATTGGATATATATATATATACCCTTTCTGTTTGTTCCAATGCCTCGGACGCAGTTAAGTTGAGGAGAGACTTAGCATCTCTATCAAATAGGGTAAAGATAGTTGTAGAATCATCAGTACCCTCAGCTGATCTAACACAAATCCTCAACATAAACCTAATAGGATGAGACAATAAATTTTAGACACTAAGAGAATTATCTTATTCAGATATAATGTTTAGATTAATTGAATATCAACTTACCTTGGTACAGTCCCTTTCACTTCTTTATTACATCCCCTGCATACCTTGACATTAGTTTCAATTTTTTTGTTACAATTGCCGGAGTTGCAAGCGTCGTAATACCAAGCCTTATCGGTGTCAACATCGAAAATAGTAGCATGCACAGTGTAAACGCCGTACTGAATAAAACAATAAATAATGTTATATGTATGTTAGAAAAAAACTATACCAAAACATATTTTGTATTATATATAAGAAGTAACCTCAGAACATTCGAGTAACTCGCTGATTGTTTTGTAGTCTGTGAACCTCATATAGTCATCTATTTTCACATTCCGACTATCAGTAGTAGTGAATGCAGTGACAGATTTACTACTTATTGGGGTGCCTTGAGAATGACTACATAAAATGTTATCAAAAGATATTAAACTTAGAGATAATAAAAACACGAAGACAAAATAAAAGTTTCAATTGAATATGGTGTACATACTCTTTCTTTAATTGAATCACTTCAGGAAAATCAGGATTGATAAACATCTTCGTAGCTCCAACCATAGTAGAAGCGCGGTGAACACCTATATATATAAAATGAAATTATAGACCTTATTCTGTATTTCTAATGAATGTAATTATAATAGTATTGAGGATGCATATCATAAACTCAAAATTAATAACTTACGCATATAGCTTGATAGACAGGCAAACTGCAGTATCAATACTATAGGCTCATTAGTATCTTCACCCCTCGAATTAACATATGCATTAAGTTCATCAGCATATTGCTCCCACAAGATAGCTCCCAATTCAAAGCCTCTGATAAAAAATAAGTTATATATTGCTTTAGTATATTTAGCAAATACGTATTATTAGTTCAGATAAATATGTATTTAAAAGACTTACTGATTATCAATCAACTTAGCATCCATCTTTCGTTTGTTAAACGCCTTTAGAACAGTTTCTATGTCACCAATGGGCAATATAATTCGACCGATAACATCTATTAAAATACTCAAGTCAGTATGCATATGTTTGTGAACCCATGAAACATTTTAACTTTAAATGAAGGTATTTAAAATATTAACCAAAGGTGAAAGCACTGTCTACGCTCATGGGAAGTCCACTATTAGAATCAGAAATAAAACTGGAAAACGGAACAAACTGAAAACCATTAACTGGACTAGCCACATCACTTTCCAATCGGGTGACTTTTGTTCCGATACTGATCTTTAACATGCATATATGTTCGACACGTGCCTTTTGATTATGAGGGTCATTACCGGTCAACGCAAAGTTTGATATGCGAAAATTTTCACCCTCGATAAAAACACTTTTGAAATTGGGCATGCATGTAGTTGGAATGGTTGCTTGTATTTTACCACCCTGTATACAAAAATATTATATCAGGGTCATAGTTTTCATAAACTAACACGAACAATTACAATTCGGAGACTCATACAATGTTAATATACTTATTTGAAAAATCCCAAGAAACTAAATATCCTTTTAAGCCAGCATGAAGATACACATGAGATACTTTGATATCAATCTGATCAACTCAAAGATGAAATATAATCATAAGCAAAAACATTATGGAACAGAGGGAGTATTAAAACTAATCTAACTTATAGATCAAAACACATTATGGGATAGAAGGAGTATTAAAAATACAACATGAATTTTTTATAATAAACAATTCATTTATAATTTTCTAACACGAACAATTACAATTTGGAGACTCATACAATGTTAATAAACTTATTTGCAGGGAAAAGGATTTAAGGACACCAGATATTGATGGGTCAAAGCTACATGAAATTGGCCAATACGTTAAATTCATGAAGTAAGTTTCTTATTTAATCG
This sequence comes from Adenophora triphylla var. japonica, assembly GCA_022495995.1. Taxonomy (NCBI): domain Eukaryota; kingdom Viridiplantae; phylum Streptophyta; class Magnoliopsida; order Asterales; family Campanulaceae; genus Adenophora; species Adenophora triphylla. The sequence goes on from JAFEMH010002470.1 coordinate 171,415, forward strand.
AATATATTTATTCAGTATATGGTATTCATAATACTAAATTAAATGAAATTCAGGAAATTATTAACTTACCTCCATGTCAATGAGTATCATCTCGATATATGACTTGCCGAAGTCCTTCTTGTTCCACATCCTTAAAACTCGAGCCTCAATTGCTTTGAATTTTGATGTCTTTGTGATGCACTTGATATTGATGAGATTGCTCTTGATTGCCATATGGGTACCTGTTAAATAAAGATTGATTATATCAAATGGTCCATTCACAATTTGAAAGATACGCAATAAACATACTCAAAATGTATTAATCTTAAGAGATCATGATAATACGTTCCATCTAAATACACCCAAAAAAAAATACAGCAAAAAACCCCCCTATATCACTAAACAAACCCCAGTTCTTTAACAATTTCTAGTCCTATAATCTACATTAACTTCTTCCCGAATTTAGTTTTTTCCAATCAATAATCACGTCAAATTTAGTTTTTCTCAATCAATAATGACATCCCAGTAACAAAATCAGATATATAACTGGATCACTAAACAAACCCTAGTTCTTTGACAATTTCTAGTCCTATATGAGTATCCGTTTTCTTCTGAAGTTACCAAAACCCTCCAATTATCAGTAAATGTCGCTCAACTCCTCAGCAGTTTCTTCAATCAATACATAGCATGATTCAAGCAAAGGAAAATGGAAGTAGAAATGAATAGAAGGTTTAATATTTTCTGATCTCGAATGCAGTAAAAATAATTCAAGCAATGCACATAACATCATAGATGCAGAAGTAACAGCAATGCTAATATAAATAATTGCGTTTTTTTTCTCTTCTATCAATACATAGCATGATTCAAGCAAAGGAAAATGGAAGTAGGAATGAATAGAAGGTTTAATATTTTCTGATCTCGAATGCAGTAAAAATAATTCAAGCAATGCACATAACATCATAGATGCAGAAGTAACAGCAATGCTAATATAAACAATTACAGACCAATTAGGGTTACTATATCTCTCCATTTCAATTTTGGTAATCTCTCGGAACAAGTACATGCTTAGTTATAATTTTGGGACATTGTTTTCAGAAAGAACAATTAATTACCAGGACTACTATTGATACCCTCCAATATGACCAAATCTCTATTACAGAATCCCAAATGGGCCTCATAGAAAAGTGACAATGTATTTCAACCTGAAACCCGGAAATATTTCAGAACCCATTGATTACATGAACATGAGAGCCCCTGGCCATTTCAGAATAATGGGGTCTCAGTTATAAAATCAAATTTGCAATGCGAGTTGGACCGAGTGTAAATAGTAAATATCAAGCATGGTAAATGAAATGATGAATATACAGCAAAACGTTAACATTAAGCACCATATTCATTCATAATATGCAAGTATTCGATTAGTTGTCATTCGCCACGCTCCCCACAGTAAAATTTTTTAGTATGCTGCTTATTCATAAGAAAGTTAATTAGACATCTGATGTAATATTATTGCTTACAATCTATTTCTATTTGTGTATCTCGGCCCTTAACTTAGTTTACCATTCCGAGTGTCCTCATCCATTTAAAATCATGATCTGGTTTGTGTTCGACAACTTTATTAATAAAATTCTAAGGTCTTTCTCTTTGCAGTTTATGAAAAGAAGCAAACAGAAAAAAGGTGTGCCTAAACATATTCCCCAAAAATTAATTTAAGAGCTTACGTATTGAAAAAGGTGGGAAAGTTTCGAAGAACAATGGAGAATTAACAGTGAGAGTGATTTTAATAGTAATGAAACAAAAAGAACCAGGCGAAGATCTTGGTTTCAAACAAAGAAGGGAGTTGCTCTTACCTTGGGTTGAATCTTGAACTACAACAATGGAGCTTTCTTCCTCCTCCTTCTTCCTTCTTTTTTCTCACTGTCGTGCTCTCTCTCTCTCTCACCGATTCTCTCTCTATGCGGCACCCCCTAAAATAATCCTCAACGTGATTTATGTTCTCTCCTTATTTTCCACCAAATAATCCTCAAAGATTTTCTTGTGTTCGTAGAATATATGGTGACAGCAATAAAAGATATTACTTCCAATAATTGGGTGAAATTTCAGGAAATTGAGCACAAAATTATTTCACATTCGACTCTTAACAACATTAGATATTAATTATATTTTATTCTATTACAAATATTAATTACGAAGAGTAATAAGCAATTAAAAAATACAGAAATACATTGAAATGGAAATGTTGAATCTTTAGTTTGATTCAAATACTCTGAGAAAATATTGGAGATGTAGTGTATTGTATATAATATAGAGATTTTCGTAGTTGATATACACTTATTTTGGTGAATTAATTTTGTTAGATTGATAATTGAAAATTCTTCTCCTTATTCATGAACCATATATTTTCATCCAATTTGTGAAATTTTCGGAAATTTAGCACAAAATTCTTCTCCTTTTATGCCGCCTCTCTCTCTCTCTCTCTCTCTCTCTCTCTAAATCTCTTGCTAGGGTTACATGATTTATATAGGAAATTGAAATTAATTATACAGTTTTTTTTTAAGTTGAATAGGTGTGATTTAATTAACAGCGTATTAAAGGAAAGTGGTGCGAATTGAATCTGGGTCGTTGGTGACAACCTGTCATTTTGGCATATTTTTTCAGCTTTTGATATAGTTTTGCTTTTAAATTTATATGATATGATATGATAGTAACGTCCCGGGAGTCAATCTAGTACATTTAATACTGAGATGGAAAAGCCTTTCAGAGAAAAAAAATAAAACGTTTGTTTATTGCACAGTTGATATCATCTGTTTCATTCATTGTCCATTTTCTCTAAAAATACAAAAAGGACAGGCTTAGGCTATCAACAACAAACTAAACATGTATCATAATGAACCGCAAATGTGACCTTAACGGTTAAATATAGGCCGACTCTGCATCAGAAGTTCAGTCATTACTTCCTAGCTTCCAACCCAAAAATGTTGAACTAAACCAAATCGGCAAGGCCATCCATTGAACAAATCAGTGGCCAAATTCATACTTCTTGCCAGTTTCTGGCCAAGATCCATGGCCAATTCGTGCACGGCTTGAGAGTATTTCATTATTGTTTCCCTGTATATGAAAACCACATATATAAAATCTGTTTGACTAAATTGGAGACTTAGATCATTCAAGTAGAGCAAACTAGGGTTTATAAAATGCAATTACCAGAATACAGCTTAATCAATCAAGTCAGTGATCAAGTAAAGACACAGTATTATCACAAAATATGGCGATTAAAGAGCTGTGCGAGTGCGAGTGCGAGTGCGAGTGTGAGTGTGTGTGTGAGAGAGAGAGAGAGAGAGAGAGAGAGAGAGAGAGAGAGAGAGAGGACCTTTGAGGAGCTGAGGCATCTAGTTGATTGCAGAAGACAGAGATATCTTCAGGGGAAGAAGAATCATAGACACCCAAACCCTCGTAGAGTGGATTGTTTTTGGTAGGAGCGACGTAGCCGCTGCCATGTATTACATCGGTGTTACGCCATTTGATGTCGATGGGAAGGTCGAGGAGAGATCTCACCGTCGACTTCACGAACGAAATTGGAAGAAATCCACGAGAATTAGATGGTCCGGAGGAATCACTCGAAGGATATGGTGACGTTTCTTTGTTGTAGCCATTGATGATCTCTTCTTCCCTTCTCTCCTTGGCGGTGGGGGAGACGACGGGGTTTTGCTGTAATTTGCCGTAGATAGATTTGGCTTTTGGGGTGGGACTCTGTGTGTGTGTGTGTGTTTATGTGGTTTATGAGGTACAGATTTTGGGGGAAGCGGGAGATGAGAAGGAGGGGAAGAGATTTCAACTTTTCGTTCCTTTAGTGGGGAAAAAAAAGTGGAAACGAAAAAATAACAAAAGGGAAATTTTGGTTAAAAAAAGTTAAGTTTAATTTCTTTCAAAATTCATAAATTTTTTTATATAATTTTTTGCAAAAAAATTCAGGACTAGCCAACATCTAAAATAGTCCTTTATCCAAAAAAAATTGAAAAAAAAAACAAATGTTAATATAAAATATATAACTTAATAGAAATTGTTAAAAAGTTAACAGTTTTTTTCAAAAAACTATTAAAAAGTTAACTTTTTTATTCAAAAACTTTTAGTAGTAGTAGTGGTACGTACCAGTGGTAGTGGTATTAGTTGTGGTAGTAGTGGTGGTGGTGATAGTAGTAGTGGTAGTAGTGGTAGTGGTAGTAGTGGTGGTAGTAGTGGTAGTAGTAGTGGTAGTATTGGTAGTAGTGGTAGCGGTGGTAGTGGTAGTAGTGGTGATAGTAGTAGTAGTGGTGGTGGTAGTAGTGGTAGTAGTAGTAGTGGTGGTAGTGGTGGTGGTGGTAGTGCTATTGGTGGTAGTAGTGATAGTAGTAGCGGTAGTAGCGATAGTAGTGGTAGTGGTAGTAGTGGTGGTAGTAGTAGTAGTGGTAGTTGTGGTGGTGGTGGTATTAGTAGTAGCGGTGGTAGTGGTAGTTGTGGTGGTAGTAGTAGTAGTGGTAGTAGTAGTAGTAGTGGTAGTAGTAGTGGTAGTGGAAGTAGTGATAGTGATAGTGGTAGTAGTAGTTGTGGTAGTAGTGGTGGTAGTAGTGATGGTGGTGGTTGTGGTGGTGGTGGTGGTGATAGTTGTGGTGGTAGTAGTAGTGGTGATAGTGGTAGTAGTAGTAGTAGTGGTAGTAGTGGTGGTAGTAGTAGTGGTAGTGGTGGTAGTGGTAGTGGTGGTAGTGGTAGGGGTGGTGGTAGTGGTAGTAGTTTTATTTATCAAAAAAAAATTTAAAAGTTAAGGGTACCGTCCCTTTTTTCTTTTATATACTTTCGTTTCTTTTAAAAAAGTTAAGTTTTATTTCTTTCAAAATTCACAACTTTTTATATAACTTATTGCAAAAAATGTATGTAGTAAACAAAAGTTTAAATAGTCTTCTTTATCCAAAAAAAAAAAAAAAAATTGAAAAAAAAAAGTTAACTTTTTAATAGAACTTAACAGAAACTGTTAAAAACTTAATTTTTTTTTTTCAAAAAACTGTTAAAAAGTTAACTTTTTTAATCAAAAACCATTAGAAAATTAACTTATTTCGTAACTGTTTTTAATTCTTTTAAAAACCTAATTTGAAGAAAAAAAAGTTAAGTTTTATTTCTTTCAAAATTCATAACTTTTTTTATATAACTTTTTTGCAAAAAATGTATGTAGTAAACAAAAGTCTAAAATAGACTTATTTATCCAAAAAAAATTGAAAAAAAAAAAGTTAACTTTTTTATAGAACTTAACAGAAACTGTTAAAAAGTTAACTGTTTTTTAAAAAAAACGGTTAAAAAGTTAACTTTTTTATTCAAAAGCTGTTAGAACATTAACTTAATGCAAGGGTGTTATTGAAGGCGTTGCATTAGTAATATAACAATTGCATTAGAAAGGATATAATGCAACGCCAAGTGACTTAATGCAAGAGCTTCATTGATAGCGTTGCATTAGAAGAATCTAATGTAACGCCTGGACGCCTAAGGCAACGCAGAGGCTATAGCTCTTGTAATAGCTCAAATAAACCGTTGCATTAATGAAATAATGCAACGCCATTCTAAAGCATTGTTGCATTTGATGCATTTGATGCGTTGCAATTGCTCGAAAATGTAGTAGTGTTTCATCCTAATCTTGCTTGGGGACAAGCAAGAGCTTAGTGTGGGGGAGTTTGATAAGTGACTATTATATAGTCATTTATCCTCTATTTTTATAATCATTTCCATAGTTTTATAACCATTTAGGTTGCATTTAGTTCACTTTTAGCTTCTTTTGTTATATACCTTTGATTTTACGCTTTTTGGTATATATTGAACTCTTAGACATGTTTTTGGAGTTTATTTATGATCAATGGATGCTTGGAGATATCCTAGTGCAAAGCCATGGAAGAACAACAAACAAAATCAAGCAAACAGGACAAAACCAGCCAGAGTGGCCGTGCTCTTGCAAGGGGAGTGGTCGTGCACTTGGCCTTTGCCAGGCCAATTTTGGCCCCAAAACCTGGAGTGGCCGAGTCTTGCAAATGGGAGTGGCCGAGCAATCTGCTCAGAGCGGCCGTGCAGCTGAAGACAGAGCGGCCGTGCCAAATGGCCAGTTCAAATCAATTTTTGGGCCCAAGGAGGAGCGGCCGTGCAAAACCCTTAGCTCGGCCGTGCAAATGGCACCTGCAGAAGTAAAAGGCACCTTTCAATGGCACCACTTTGAAGAGCCTCCTCCATTTTATAAATAGGTCCTTTTGTAACCAGTCAAACATATCAGGAATTATTAGAGAATAGTATACCAAAGTTGAGAATACATTATACCATTATTTCCAAAGTGTTTGAAGATTCAAGTGTAGATTGTTCTTGAAGTATTCTTGGAAAGAAGCAATAAAAGTTCAAGTGTTACTTCCAGCCATCATCTCTTTATAAATCATAAGTTTTTCTTCTCTTTATCTCTTCTTATTGCTTATGCTTAGTTACTTATAATGGCTAGTGAGTAATCCCCCTTATTCTTGGGGTTGGAAACTCAAAATGCCTTTTGTTCATCATCTTAAATATAAAAGTCTTGTCTTCTATCTTTATCTAAACAATTTCTTTATATCAATCTCAAAATGACTTACATTTTGGAGACGTCCAAACTTGTATGATTCAGTTGATCGAGAGAAGTACCTAGCGGAGAATCTCGATTGACGGAACCATATAAAGGAACTAGGTTTCATTGATCACGAGAGTAGTTCAATGGCCTAGGAATGTTCCTTGAATGGAATGTGTGTTGACTTTCGATCTTAATGGATTCTTACTAATTATGGTCAGCTAGAGATAAGCCAAAATGCCCGTTTGTGACAGGACGGGAATACCATAAACGGAAATCTAAAAAAGTTTGGACATAATTAGTGAAGAATACAACGCTACTGTCTTGACCGTGAAAAGTAGTGTAAGCATAACGTACCATCCTTGATTTCTATGAAAACCTATATTTTCTAAGACATGACTATATGATGAATACTTGGCTAAATGACTTCCAATCCCGAGAATGTTTCATTTATAAGATTTTTATCTAAGTATTTTCCTGCGTATGTTCTATTATTTTCTTAAATCAATCTTTATTTCCCCCAATCTCTTTTATAATTGTAGTAAAAACAATTTCATCCAAAAGTAAACCCTATCCTTGTGGGATCGACTCGTACTTGCACCCGCTATATTTCAATAGCCCGTGCGCTTGCGGATTTTAAAATAAACCGTTAGGTTTCGATTTCGACCGAACACTCCTCTTCCATCTTCCTTATTTGTTCCTCGGTTAGATCTGTAAAGACGAGGACAAATTAACAATGTGACGAGGAGGATTAATTTAACAAAGCAAAATTTGCATAAGTATGGAAAATACGAGAAAGTAGAAAAATTTACAGCCGGTAACACCATCCTTGGCAAGGCACTTGTCGTCATGCAACTTGCATATGTCTCATTCATCATGGAATACGAGACCGGAGTGCACCCTACAGACGGGAAACCTATTCCCCCTAGCAACAGAGATGAGGAGCACCAACCCATACAAAGGCCTAGGCATGATGCTGCCCTGTATGTAGTACCTTTAGTCGGTTTCGAAGCTCGAACAACGTAGGATGCCTACCTCGGAAAAATCGCTCAATCTCTCAATTAACTGGCAACTCCACTCCGGCATCCACACCTACTCGGGCACACCTGGATACTTTGAGGGAGCAGCAAATTCCCAGCCTTGTCGGCTCTCCACTCTTATAACATGGTTGTTCTATCCAGAGACCTTGCTCGACATGGGATAGATCAATGTGGGCTGGTTAGGGTCACTCCGTATCACCAAGATCCTAGTATCCTCCTTATAACTAACGGTAAAGAAGTGATGGAAGGCAGATTGACAAGGCTCAAAGCCTAGACTGCGACATAATACTATGAAGCCGGTGAGGAACCTCACGGCGTTGGCGCCTAGCATGGTCGGGACAGCTTGCATGTCCTCCAGAAACTCACAAATAAAGGGGTCTAAGTGGAGACGCAGACCGAGCAAGAACTGTTTATAGTAGAAGTATACGTAATTCAAGGAGTATATGAAGTCCTCCATTGCCTTCTCATCTTTTACGGGGGCACCGGGAAGGTAGCTAAGTCGGTACTCATTCCTCGACACCCCGTACTTAGAGTGTACCTCCTTTATCATTGGCTCCCCAACTCTAATGGGTTTTGGCCTAGGGGTGTATGTTCTACCTCGGCTGGACCTTCCTCGGCCTCTCCCTCGGCCTCCAGATTGGGCTCCCTCGACAAAGGCATCCACAATCCTCCCTAAAGTTGAGGGACCAATAGAATGAGCAGCACTATTCCCTCTTCCCGTTATAACTGCATGAGCACAAAAAAGCAAAGATCAAGAAATTTGGCCAAGGCAAACTTAAAGACGAGGACGATGATGCATCCCTCCCCGTCCTAATAATTAAAACTGAGGAGGGATCCTTACCCAGCAAAGGACGCTCCAAATGATCAGACTTCAAGTAATAGAGATTGATATGGTCATGTATCTTGGTCCAACCACGGAACAACAAGACATTGGGGGAATCTACATCTAGTCGGTCAATCCTAAACCGGCTTGGGTAATGTACGTAGGTCATAGAAGATTGGCACCTCTTCAGTATCTCCCCAATTTCATTCAAACTTAACATCATCCACGGACCATCGATTGTTTGGTAGATCCTAAGATTTTGGGTGTGATAGAAGTACAAATCATTTGGATTACTTCTCCATGTTCTTGTCATTTCTAAATACGAGGAAGGTACAAGAAATGCTCAAGAAAAATTTCAATAACAAGCTTAACAATGGCGGTTCTACAGAACAACACCAAGAAACCAAGAACATCAAAACCCAGAAAATGTAAAAACAGAGAAGAGGGAAAAAATTTATACCTGAACTTGAAGCTTTGATGAGAAGAGAAGCACGAAATCAAGCATGAACATGGAAAGAGTAAACTTGGATCTCAAAAAATGAAGAACTGACTCAAGGTTTTCTTGCGGTTTGAAGCTCAATATTCTTCTCTCAAATGAAAACAGTGATAAAAGAGTAGAAACGAATTGGGTTTTAGCTTTTATACCCAGATCTAGAACGGGTATGGGTCCAAATTTCGGGTTAAGGGGCCGTCTCCTAACTAGAAATTAATTATTCTAGCGAGTTCCAAGAAGAATGTCTCATTAATAATGGGGCGCATTCCCCAACGTGTAATAACCGGCAGATAAAAGATTACGCCTAGTGATTTGTAAAAACCCGTTCGTTTCCGTTTGAGCCAAGGGCGAGCACCACTTCCTCTTCGGCATAGCCGAGCTAGAAAGTCGGGGGCCACTGAATGGTATAAACCGAGGTACGAACGTGGATCATAACCAGGCAAGGCCCAATGGATTGGGCCCAAAATATAATCCATATAAGTCTCAAATACGACAAAGGGAGTGGGCTTTCCCTACCTTTGCTCGTCGTGTCTCCTCGTCAGTTCCACTATGTCGACCTAGACATAGAAGAGCGTATAATGACTAAGGCACATAATTCTTGTATGCCGACAAGGCACCTTCTCATATGCCGAGAAAGACATCTATCAAGGCTGACCTGGGCCTCACCAAAAGACAAGGATCACCTCCGCGGTCATCAACAAGGCAAGGAAATGAGCTTCTCTATCCTTGCTCTCCTCTCTTCCTCAATACTCATTCAGGTCAACCAAGCATTACAAGCCGAGGAGCATGCCTCCTAGGCATACGAACAGAAGGCAATACTAATGTTACTCAAACAAAGATTGTACGTAGTTATAATCCAACTAGGATTATAACCTCCCCTCACACAACTTCCTAATCAAAGATGGACTCTACATCCCTACACCTATAAATACAAGCCATAATTCACATTATTTGGGTAACGCATCTTTGACTCTCAAATCTTGTCAATTGATTTCTCTCTATATCATACAAATACTTACTCTCACGCCAGAGGGCCTTCGCCAGTGAATCCCCGGCTTAGTTTACGTGTTTGTTCTTCTTTTTCAGGCTATTCAAACATACAGGATACAACCTGCCACTGGATTTGGGCTGATCCTAACATTTTTGCCATCATCAGACCTGATTTTTGTGTGATACGGGACTTACCCTCGAGGAAGTCGATTGTAGTGGGTAGGATGCGAAATAGACTTTACTACTTGGAACAAATGGAGGCAAGAACAACACTATTAGCAAAATTTGATGATACAACAGATTTATGGCATAAAAGATTGGGACATCTTCCTTTAAACCGGTTATCTTGTGTCCCAAACTTATCCCTTAAATTTGATAAATCATTTTTTTGTGATGCAAGTTATCGGGCAAAACAAACTCGATTACCTTTTCCAGATCATACTTCTAAATCCACACGTAGTTTTGAATTGGTACATTGTGACATATGGGCTTTGTATCAAACTCCATCCATCCACGGAGCCCACTATTTTCTTACCATTGTTGACAACATCAGTCGAGCAACATGGATCTTTCTCATGAATTATAAATCGGAGATCAGACGCTATCTTTAACTGTTTTTCAATTGGGTTCACACGCAATTTGGTACCAAAATAAAGATTTTTTGTACTGATAACGGCCTCGAGTTTTAACATTCTGATTTGTTAGCTCATTACTTTGAGAAAGGCATGGACAAGCAAAAAAGTTGGACAGACACTCCAGAATAGAACAGGGTAGTGGAACGCAAGCACCGTCACATTTTAGAAGTGGCTCGAGCCTTACGCTTCCAAGACAAATTGCCAATTCAATTTTGGGTTGAATGCATCCTAACAGCAACCTATTTAATCAATTTCATGCCACTTTTAGTTCTTCGAAATCAAACCCTTTACGAGGTGTTGTTTGACAAGGTCCCCAGTTATGATCACTTGCGTAACTTTGGGTGCCTCTGTTATGCTCAAGTAAATAGTAAACCACGAGAAAAGTTTGCGCCAAGAAGCAAGCCGGGAGACTTTGTGGGATACCCCCACAGGCAAAAGGGATATTGAATTTTTGACTTGAAGTAAAGGTCAATTTATGTCTCTCGTGATGTCCATTTTTTTAAGGCATATTTCCATTTGCAAATCAGTCAGAAGTGTCACTAGCACAAACCACTTCTTTGGCACCTCAAAATTTCATCGATGTTGGTGATTTACAAGGAACCTACATAAGTCCATTTCATATAGCCCAAGAAGTGCCGACACAAAATAATGACATTATTCGTGCCGAGCATCAAAGGGATGAGAGATGCCCCTGCCTTGATTCACCCACACCACAACCTGAAAATGAAAGTGTGCCTTCATCAAATGATAATGATGGTATAACATCTGGACCATCCCCTCCTAGCCCAAATGGAGCAACTGATGATGGACCTAGTTCACAAGTGAGACGACTACCAAAATATTTGTCAAGCTATCAGTACACCTTACCGCCCTACTTGGTTCCACACACGTCTAATTCGCCCTCGCCTCCTTCTTCAGCCAACTCAATGGTATATCCTCTATCTGATAATATTTCATACTACAAATTTTCTAGAACTCATAAGGCTTTTTTAGTTGCCATCTCCACAATCGATGAGCCGACATCTTTTCCTCAAGCTGTTAAACACCAACATTGGAGAGATGCCATGTCCCGAGAAATTTCTGCGTTGGAGGAGAACCAAACTTGGAAACTTGTCCTACTACCACCTGGGAAATGGGCCATTGATTCAAAATGGGTGTACAAAGTGAAATTTCACCCTGATGGCGCAGTCGAATGATATAAGGCTCTATTAGTTGCCAAAGGATACACCGAAATTGAGGGAGTTGACTTTCATGAAACTTTTGCTCTGGTTGCTAAATTAGTCACAGTTCGTTGTCTTATCTTCGTCGCCTCAATACACAATTGGGAACTTCACCAATTAGATGTAAAATCGTGTTTCTACACGGCGATCTTGATGAGGAGGTTTACATGAAGATACCTAAAGGGTTTGCAAAATAGGGGGAGAATCGAGTGTGTTGTCTCCAAAAGTCTCTGTGTATGGTCTTAAGCAAGCTTCTCGCAACTGGTATCACATGTTCACACAATCTTTGCTTGATGTCGGCTTTACCCACTCACATTCAGATCACTCATTGTTCATTTTAACCAAACAAAGTAGCTTTGTGGCAGTTCTCATTTATGTCGATGATGTCATAATCACATGAACTGACCCTGCCAAGATTTCGTGGCTCAAAAGCTATTTGGATAAGAAGTTCCATATTAAAGACATAGGTTGTCTTAAGTATTTTCTCGACTTTGAAGTTGCTCGATCGATACAAGGAATTGCTCTATGTCAATGAAAATATGTGCTTGATATTCTATTCGAGTGTGGTCTCACATGATGCAAACCAGCTACCACGCCAATGGACCAGCAACACAAACTTGATTTTAACTCCGGGAAAGTTTGCGAGGATCCAGGCATGTATCGACGTCTAGTAGGGCGATTGCTTTACCTAACCATAACGCGCCCCGACATAAGTTATGCAGTACACATACTCAGCCAATTTATGCACAAGCCTCGCCAACCGCACTTTGATGCTGCCATACGAGTCCTTCGTTACCGCAAGTCCGCACCGGGACAAGGCATATTATTCCCTTCAGACATTTCACTATCTTTGCGTGGATATTGTGATGCAAATTGGGCAGGTCGCCCAACTACTCGCCGCTCCACAATCGGCTACATAATATTTCTTGGTTCGTGTCCAATCTTATGGCGATCCAAGAAGCAGTCTGTAGTTTCCCATTCATCGGCCGAGGCGAATACCGTGCAATGGCTATTACTACAAGTGAGATAGTTTGGTTACTTCGAATACTCTCAGACTTGGGGGTCACGAATTTAAACCTCGTCCCTTATTTTGTTACAACCAAGCAGCTATTCACATTGCCACCAATTCGGTGTTTCACGAGCGAACGAAGCACATCGGAATCGACTGCCACTTTGTCCGTCAACACATTCAGTCCAACACCTTGCTTCCGCGCTCTATCTCTTCTCACTACCAGTTGGCGGACATTTTCACCAAGGCACTTGGAAATGAACGGTTCAATACTTTGCTGAGCAAGTTGTGCATTTCAGACCTCCATGCTACAACTTGAGGGGGGAGTAAAGATACACGTAATATTTTACATGATATTCTACAAGATATTATTCTCAATCTCCCATTATTTCCTTACATATTTCTTGATTGTGTAATACACTAATCACGTAGAATTAGCAGCACATGTGCTAATTATTAGGACTAAAGTTTAGGATTAGATTATTCATTTTAGTACCCGTTTGGTAGACCGTCTTAGCACCAGATGAGATTAATAATCCCAAAGTCAAGTGTTTGGTATGAAAAAAGGCAACGATATAAATTATCCTCTTCACCGAAATTAGCTTCTTATCCCCTCCTTATTTATCTCAATGGAAGGGTGGTATTATTAATGATGGTATTAGAATATGGTGGATAAAAATATTTTTGACGAAACAACCCCCAATATATATGTCAACTATTAAATGGCTTGACCTTCCTTATTTAATTCTCTCTATACAAAATGTTAACAGGTTGTCAATTTAGAAAAAAATAGTGCTAATTTTCTTTAATTGTGCTCTTGATTGTCTCTTTATAATTGTAGGGGTAATTTGGTCTTTAAAAGAACATTGTCTTGTTTTATGCAATTTCTACCAAACAAAAGTTTATATTTTCAATCAGGATTATTATGAAGCCTCATTATTAATCCTAGGATTAACTCATTGTTTAACAATCATGTGTTGGGATAGAGGACCAACCAAGGTAGTTTCTTCGGAGCAGTATGAGGCGGGCGCCCCATCTGGCCGAGGCGGGCGCACAGATGGCCGAATGGGTGGCCTGGTTCCTTGATCTTGAGGCGGCCGCATGTGGCTTGTTGAGGCGGCCGCATCGGTTTTCGTAGGTGAGGGTGTGGCCTTGGCGTTTCCAGGCGAGCGCCTGGCTTCCCTTGACGCGGGCGCCTGGCGTCGACAGCAGCTCGGGAAGGATATGTTTTGGGCCCGGTTTTTTAGGCCATCTAGGGTTTGTTTTTTATTCTTGTTCACATATAAAAGCAATGTTCCGCCCCTTTTTCTCATTGTAACATTATTCAACATATATAGTGCAAGATCCTGACTTGGTAGTGCCCCCAGACGTAGCCAAACATATTGGTGAACTGGGTAAACAATTTCTGTGTCTTTTTCTGTGCTTTTGATTTCTTGTGCTTTGTTTGTGTGCTATTATTATTCTTGTGGTTTGCTTGGGCTGTGGAGGGCAATATTCACAACAACTGGTATCAAAGCTCTTGGTTCAAGATCAAGGGAGTTGTCAAGCAATCAAGAATGGGCAAGGACAAACAGGCGGTTGAGAAATTCGATGGGTCTGACTACGGATATTGGAGGATGCAGATTGAGGATCTTTTGTACAACAAGGACCTCTATAAACCTCTGAAGGGTGTCAAACCGGAAGAAGAAGATCAGGAAGAATGGGAACTCATGGATCGGAAAGCCCTAGGGGTGGTCAGATCTACTTTGTCAAAGTGGATTGCAAAGACTACCAGGAAGGCGACAACCACCAAGGAGCTATTGGATTATCTTACTGAGAGATTTGAAACTCCATCTGCTGCAAATAAGGTTGATTTGATACGCAAGATGGGTAGTCTCAAGATGCAAGAGGGAGGATCCTTGGCTAAGCACATCGATGAGTTTATGGATGTTATAGACTCATTGACTGCGGTGGAGATCAAGTTCGATGATGAGGTTCATGCATGCTTGTTGCTAGCATCTTTACCAGCAAGTTGGAGCAGAACGGTGACAGCGATCAATGCTTCAGCAGGTAAGAAGAAATTGAAGTATGATGATGTTAAAGACTTTCTTTTGGCCGAAGAAAATCGCATGAAGAAGTTGGGGACATCGAGTGCTTCGGGATCGGCTTTAGCTACTACTAGCAAGGGGAAGCCGGGTACTAGCAAACAAGGGAGAACCGAATCTAGGGAGAACGTGGTGAGTGGTAAGGGCAAGACCGGGGAGATCAAAGATAAACCAAAGGTCGCAAAGGGATCAGTTCAGTGCTATTATTGTAAGGAATTGGGACACTACAAGAGGGATTGTCCAAATCGTAAGGGCAATTCGGTGAATGTGACAGTCGAAGGTGATGATGTACTGGTTCTGAGTGTTAGTAGTGCACTAGAATCATGGGTGCTGGATTCGGGGGCATCATTCCACTCTTGCGGGCATAAAGAAGAGATGGAGAATTACACTTCCGGTGATTTCGGTAAGGTCTATCTGGCGGATGGCGAGCCTTTGGAAATCAAGGGGAAGGGGGATGTCAGAATAGGAGAATCGGATGGGAAGGTCTTACATCTGAACGGGGTCAGACACATTTCGGGTTTGAAAAAGAACCTATTTTCAGTTGGGCAGTTGGAAGGTGACATTCGGCTGCAGAAACTGGGTTATTACCAAGGAGGACTGCGAGATCGCTCGGGGTAATAAGGAGGGGACTTTGTATTTGGCGAATAACACCAAGGATAGTATCGCGGTGGCGGCAGCCAAGGGTGATACAGATTTATGGCACTGTCGATTGGGTCACATGAGTGAGACGGGAATGAAGGTACTTTGTTCAAAGGGTATACTACCGGGTTTGAAGACAGTCAACATGGGGATCTGCGAAGATTGTGTGTTTGGCAAACAGGGGAGAAATAATTTCTCGAGGACGGTAGGACTTTGAGGGAAGCAAAGTTAGAATTGGTTCACACGGACTTGTGGGGGCCATCTCCGGTAACGTCTCTGGGTGGTCCGTCATACTACATGACTTTTATTGATGATTCTACAAGGAAGGTCTGGGTTTATTTCTTGAAGGGAAAAGATGAAGCTTTCGAGGTGTTCAAGAAGTGGAGGGCCTTGGTGGAGAATCAGACGGGACTTAATCAGACAATGGTGGGGAGTATGAGATTGGTGAGTTTAGGGAATATTGTGCTGCGAATGGTATTCGTATGGAGAAGACTCCAAAGCGTACATCACAACTCAACGGGGTAGCAGAGAGGATGAACAGAACATTGAACGAGCGGGCTAGAAGTATGAGATTGAAGTGTGGACTTCCGAAGACGTTTTGGGCATATGCAGTTGACACAGCGGCTTTCTTGATCAATCGGGGACCATCGGTACCATTGGGGAATGGAATTCCAGAGGAAGCTTGGAGTGACAAGCAAGTAAATCTGTCCTTTCTTCGCATATTTGGCTGCGTTTCTTATGTTCATATAGACTCTGCTGATAGAACTAAATTGGATGCAAAATCTGTTAAGTGTACGTTTATTGGGTATGGCGGGGATCTTCGGGTATAAGTTTTGGGATGACCAAAACCATAAAATTATTCGTAGTCGAGATGTGGTATTCAATGAACAGGTATTGTACAAGGACAGAAAGGGGGCATCTGATGGCATTAGTTCGGAACCGGAGATTGTAGAGGTGGATATTCCAGACTCGGGTGGGAGCGAAGCGGTTCATGTTGACCATGGTCGTGGAGGTCACTGATGATGAACCACATACTCCGGAACCGGATATTCCACTGCGTAGATCCAGCAGGTTGCGTGGATCGCCTGACAGGTATACTCCTTCCAATTATTATTTGCTGTTGACAGATAATGGGGAACCGGAATGTTATGCGGAGGCTGTTCGTAGTATACTTTGTAATAAGTGGAAAGCTGGGATGGATGATGAGATGGACTCATTGAAGGCCAACAAAACTTGGGAGTTGACTAGACTGCCTAAGGGGAAGAAGGCATTGCATAACAAGTGGGTTTACAGGATCAAGGAGGAAGCGGGACGGTAGCAAGCGTTACAAGGCAAGACTGGTTGTAAAAGGGTTTCAGCAAAAGTACGGTATTGACTACACCGAGGTATTCACTCCGGTTGTGAAGATGACCACTATCAGAATGGTTCTGGGGATAGTAGTGGCGGATAACTTGTTGCTGGAACAGATGGATGTGAAGACGGCCTTCCTTCATGGGGACTTGGAGGAAGAAATTTACATGGTACAACCAGAGGGTTACTTGTCTAAGGGTAGCGAGGAGCTAGTTTGCAGATTGACTAAGAGCTTGTATGGCCTTAAACAAGCTCCTAGGCAGTGGTACAGAAAGTTTGATGGGTTCATGCACGACATTGATTTTATCAGATGTGAGGCGGATCATTGTTGCTACTTCAAGAACACGGACAATGGGTACATTATCTTGCTATTATATGTGGATGACATGCTAATAGCGGGCTCTAGCTTGATAGAGAGGTAAACGGATTGAAGACTCGGTTGTCGAACGGTTCGAGATGAAGGATCTGGGAGAGGCCAGAAAAATCTTGGGCATGCGGATTGACCGGGATAGGGAGTCGGGTAAGTTGGTTCTTTCACAAGCAGAATACGTTGAGAAAGTCTTGGCAAGATTTTGTATGGAAGAGGCGAAGCCAACAGGGACACCATTGGGTTTGCACTTCAAGCTATCCGAGAAAGACTCGCCTATGGGCAAGGAAGAGCGTGACAAGATGGAGAGAACTCCATATGCTTCAGCAGTGGGGAGTCTCATGTATGCAATGGTGTGTACAAGGCCGGACATTGCACATGCGGTGGGAGTAGTCAGCCGGTTTATGGGCAATCCAGGAAAGCAACATTGGGAAGCGGTTAAATGGATCCTGCGTTACTTGAAGGGTACTGCTGGTAAGGCTCTGTGTTTCTCAAGCAAGGAGGTTGTGTTAGCGGGTTATGTTGATGCGGACTTGGCATCAAGTGATCTTGATAAGAGGAGAAGTACTACGGGTTATGTGTTCATATTGGGTGGTACAGCTATCTCCTGGGCTTCTAAATTGCAGAAGATCGTGGCTCGATCACTCCAGAAGCTGGGAATATGTGGCAGTGACAGAAGCAAGTAAAGAGATGGTATGGCTGCAGAACTTCTTGGGTGAACTTGGGAAGACGCGAAGTGGTAACGTTCTCTACAGCGACAGTCAGAGTGCAATTCACTTGGCTAGAAATCCGGCGTTTCATTCTAGAACGAAGCACATTGAGCTGAGGTTTCACTACATCAGACATCTCTTGGAGGAGAAGATCTTGAGGCTAGAGAAGATATTGGGATCGGAGAACCCGGCTGACATGTTGACAAAGGTTGTGAACCTTGAGAAATTGAAGCTGTGCAAAGCTTCAATTGGGCTTGGAGAATAGGAGAGGAGGATGGCACTACCATGATCGAGGTGAGCACTAGGAGGACACCAAGGATGGGTTGAAGAACGGATACGGGGCTTGTATATGCGGTTGATCTCTAGATGGGAGATTGTTGGGATAGAGGACCAACCAAGGTAGTTTCTTCGGAGCAGTATGAGGCGGGCGCCCCATCTGGCCGAGGCGGGCGCACGGATGGCCGAATGGGTGGCCTGGTTCCTTGATCTTGAGGCGGCCGCATGTGGCTTGTTGAGGCGGCCGCATCGGTTGCCGTAGGTGAGGGTGTGGCCTTGGCGTTTCCAGGCGGGCGCCTGGCTTCCCTTGAGGCGGGCGCCTGGCGTCGACAGCAGCTCGGGAAGGATTTGTTTTGGGCCCGGTTTTTTAGGCCATCTAGGGTTTGTTTTTTATTCCTGTTCACATATAAAAGCAATGTTCCGCCCCTTTTTCTCATTGTAACATTATTCAACATATATAGTGCAAGATCCTGGCTTGGTAGTGCCCCCAGACGTAGCCAAACATATTGGTGAACTGGGTAAACAATTTCTGTGTCTTTTTCTGTGCTTTTGATTTCTTGTGCTTTGTTTGTGTGCTATTATTATTCTTGTGGTTTGCTTGGGCTGTGGAGGGCAATATTCACAACATCATGGGAATGAGAATACAAATACTTTCTCTCTTTAGAGATTGTTAACATAAAATATTTAGGGCTCGTTGGGTAGCGTGATAGGATTAATCCGTATTAATAGTGAAGAGATTATTAATCCAGTGATTAATAATACCACCGTTTTATTGGGATAAATTTGAAGGAAAAAGAGATGATAAGAGACCTTATCCAGGTTGTTAGAATTATTACTCCGATTGCATTTAATCTATCAAACATCAAGCTTATTGAACTAATAATCCTATTCGATCCTAATAAGGGCTACCAAATGGCCTCTTAGAGCATTAACAACCGTAAAAGCTCATTTGGGAGCTTTTTTTTATAATTTTAATATGTCACATTACTTTTTAGTCAAAAATTAAAACCTCTAATATTTTTTTCATAATGGTAGTAGAGTTCTTTTATTTGTTTAGGAAATTGATGAACTTTAATTAAAAAACCGCAAAAGGTAGCTATTTGTCAGAGAGATACTCATTATAAATTATTAAGGAGCTCCTTAAGGTTTTTACAATGGTAAAAACTCTACATAGCTTTTTCACAAAAAAAAATATATATATCTATATATAGATATATGAAAAAACTCTCTTTCTGGATGTTCTTATGATGTTATTTGTTACTCTTATTTTTATATTTTTTTTTATATTTTTATTTGTTTAACTTTGTAATTAGTTTTTATTTTTTATTATTTTAGACTCATAATATATGCGTTAAAGGAGTAAGTGGGAAAACATTGTTGATTTTCTTAAGATTAAGTACTTACATATAAGAAGTATGTAATAGGTTACTATATAAATTAAATTTATTCAAAAATTAAAACATATTCAAAGTGTACATGAATTAGATAATTCATTTCCTTGAGAACTGATCTTAAAATCAGATACAAATGCAACTTATATAAATAAAATAAATCACAAAGGGATATTGTTGAACCATCGTTTAACCATGGCCAGGCTCTCCTTCGGCTTCACTACTGGTGTTACATGTCCAGCTCCCTAAACGTACCCGACCAAAAAAAAAAAATTACTCGAATTATTTCACAACATTTAAATTATAAAATAAAAAAATATTAAAAAAAAAAAAAAAACCTTACCTTGACTGTTGCAAAAGTAAGAGAGAATCCGTTGCTTCCACTATACTTCTCGGTGAATCTGTATAAGGGAAACAAATTCTAACATATTCATTAGAAATTTTTTGATATATATTGTCGATAGAAAAGCGAATTTAGAGAACACGTTAACAGACCCTGCCACTTGATGATCAACAAACCAAGGTCTCCAGCGTTCATCAAAACTCAAATTAAGCTTACGTATCCAACCAAGGGTATCAATGTATGGGATAGACATATCATGATCACCACTGCAAATTCATATAAAAGAGGTTAAACCAAAACAAATACTCACTCCATCCCTAAATGAATGTCCAAATTTCATTTTAAGAGACTCTGAAAATGTGTGCTTTTGATACATTTTAATGGCAAAGATGCATAAATAATAATGTTCTCTACTTTCTACACATTTAGTTTTAATAAAATTTTATGATAATAAAATGAATAGCAAAAAAAAATTGATAAGAAAAGTGTCTTGGCCAAAGCTTTTTACAAAAAATCACATTCATTTTGGCACAAAAATTTCTTGAATTTGGACATTCATTTAGAGACAGAGAGTACTATAAATCTTATACTCCCTCGATCCCAAAAAAACAGTCTCCCTTTCTTTTCTGGTTAGTCCAAAAAAAAAATATCTAATGGGACCAGAAAAATGTTGACTTGTTGGGACAGTTTTTTTTTTGGGGGATGGTGGGGTATGGTTTTTCAATATTCGAATGAACGCATGCCAACACACCCACAGAAAGTATTTGATCAAATATTGTGGCCGGACCTATATATTAAAGCTCGATATCCCTTCTTACTAAGACTTTGATGATACTCGATAACATTTGGCACATCGGTTACAAAACCTGATGAGGTCTTGTTGCACCTCACCCACGCTGAAGTTAGAGTTCCCTGATATACACAAAGGAAATTCTTGATTTAGCAATATATGAATACTTAGGCAACTTTGTTAAGTTTAGACATTGTTTCCAAAGTAAACTAACTTTTCGGACATGAAGGGCTTGTCGTACAACTGGATCGTTTGCCCATTTCTCACATAGCATGTTTCTTAGTTCCTGTAATAAGAAGTATTCTTTCAATTATTTAGCTATGTATAGTAATACATTCTATAACATATACTCCCTCCGTCCCATTTTAAACTTTGGATTCAAATATTAAGGAAAGGAATGTTTCTATTACAAAATATACAAAGTGGGGTAGGGTGTTTTGAGTATAGAGAATGGGTAGGAGAGAGAAAGTGAGATAGAGAATAGTTAGTGAATAGTTGTTGCCCACTGAAAAAAGAAGTATTAAAATCTTTCTATTTGGGGATTTTGAAGTTTAAAATGGAACACCCTTTTGGAAAAAATTTGAAGTTTAAATCGGGGCGGAGGAAGTATGTAAATATATACGCAAATATCCACTATATGCATCCCCCAAAAAGAGTCTTGAATGAAACGGCTCTTAGGTGATAGAAGAACCGAAGTTATATGAGAATGAGAGGAATGACTGAACGGAATTTAAGAAAACAAGACGGGATTTAAACCCTCAATAATAGTTGCTCACAGCAAAACTATATTTCATAAATCAAAAATCAAAGTCTGATTTTCGGATTACAACTTTGAGGCTATTTTATAGCACTCATAAAACTTAGAAAACAAGAAATATCCTCCTAAAATAAAGCCTAACCTATAAGGTAACCTAATAGAAGTCTAAAACTACTAAATCAATGCTAAATCTACTCTAAAACCTCTTATAATCATCCTACTACATTTAATTCCGAAAATACTAATAAAATAACAATTAATTAAAATAAAACTCATATTTATCCCATCATACTGCATCATTCTCCTCTTCTTAGAAAAATTCGACCTCGAATTTGAGTCGTTGCTCTTCGGAAATATCTCTGAAAACTTAAGCTTCAAACGTCTTCGAACTGTATACTTAGTAGCACTTCTCATCACATCCATCCAATCTGTCCATCTGTTTACTAAAAAACTCTCAATGAATAAACCTTTGAAGAACCCAGATTGCGAAATAAACGGAACTTCAACATAAAAGGGATCCTCATAACAATAAGAACCAAAAATACCTCCTTTCAGTAAAATAGATGAACCCAGAAAATCACAACTTTGCTCCCGAGGTTCGGTGCAACACAATGGCTTCGCCGGGTCAAAACCCTCAATATCATCTTCATAATTATCGTCATCAAAGATTGGTGGTTTTGACCAATCAATGACAACGTCGGAACCCGTTGAATCAACAAAGCAATCCACGGGAACAGGATTCAATCGGTCACAAAACTCGTCAAGAGTCAGAGGATCGGCCTCTCTCTTGCACTCAAGTTCTTGATCACGATCGAAAGGATAGATATCCTCATCATCATCAGACCACAGATCTGACTCCGAGCCCTCTTCATCAGACAATACGTCTGAATCTGAGTCCTCCAACTGCGCTAGTTGTCGTTGGATTCGTCGACCCTCCACCCGATCAAAGTATCTTTGGAGTTCTCGAATCTCGGAACGCAACAAACGAAGTTTGAGATCTTGAATCTTTCTTCGCAGTTCGTCCTTCTTGATTTCATATAGTTCACGTTCGTGATGGGGATCGTATTCCTCGAGATTCGCTGCACGAACCCTACTACGAACACCATGAACACCACGACCACGCCTTCGTTCAGCCATCAAAACAACCAGGAAACTGATACCAAATGATAGAAGAACCGAAGTTATATGAGAATGAGAGGAATGACTGAACGGAATTTAAGAAAACAAGACGGGATTTAAACCCTCAATAATAGTTGCTCACAGCAAAACTATATTTCATAAATCAAAAATCAAAGTCTGATTTTCGGATTACAACTTTGAGGCTATTTTATAGCACTCATAAAACTTAGAAAACAAGAAATATCCTCCTAAAATAAAGCCTAACCTATAAGGTAACCTAATAGAAGTCTAAAACTACTAAATCAATGCTAAATCTACTCTAAAACCTCTTATAATCATCCTACTACATTTAATTCCGAAAATACTAATAAAATAACAATTAATTAAAATAAAACTCATATTTATCCCATCATACTGCATCATTAGGTTTCATGAAAATAAAACTGTAATAGTCAAATAAAGGACAGATAGAGAGAGGAAGTGGATACCTCCAGACATGGCTCGGGTGGCTCCTCCCTTTGAGAAGGCAAGAGGATAACCTCTTCAGGAGATTGTTTCCTCCATTTGGTTTCATCTCGTTTCTGCAGCCCATCATCAGCCCTACACTTGGGTTCGAGGATTTGCTCGAGATTTATATCTTCAATGCACTGTGAAATATTATTTCATTTTACTATTTTACTGCACGATAATTTTAGTATTATAGTTGGCTCTAAACACATGTTTAATTAACATGAAAGCAGTATTATTACCTTAAGCAGTTTGGTAACATAATTAAACGATCATGGTTATAATCAATATCATCTTAGTTTCCAAGAGTTAGTTTCTCCATAAGACACTCATGTTGCAAATGCTCTTTTTAAATTTTATTACTCCCTCTTATGCAGATCGACGACAGATTCTGGAATTATTATTTTCTGGAATTATTATTTACTTATCTTTTATTATTTTCTATGTATTTTCGGAATTATTATTAGATAGGTAATATTTTGATGTTTTGAAATAGATTTAGGAGATTTTTTATTATTATTGAGTCATATTATGTTACCATATAGCTTAGGGATAATTTTAGTAGGTTTTGATTTGTTTTCCAAGTCGTAGGAGTCATATAAAATAGGGTCATATGTTAAATCCGAAAATGAGACTTGTTGATTATTGAATAAAGAAAATAAAAGAAAAGCTGAAGCTTTCTTTATCTAGGGTTTGTAACCCATTGTTTCTGATTTTTTCCGTTCGGTATCAATCTCAAGGCTTCAGTCGACATCATTTGGTAGCAGATTCCTGGACGAGGGTATCGATATTGATGGCCGATCGAGGGCGTAGTGTTCGTGGCGGAAAAATGTTCGTGGAAGGAACCGTGGAGCGGATTCCAGTCAAGACGTTTATCATCGCAAACGTGGCATATATGATATTGAGGTAGACGAAGTGTGAAAGCAGATTCAACAACTCCAGAACTTTCAGGCGCGTGTGGAGCATCCACCGATGGGTTCAGATTCGAATTTATCATCCGTGGACATGGAGTTTCATGATGGGGTCACTCCCTTCAACTAGGGTCATGAAATTGGGTTCAGGAATACGGCAGATCCTTCAAGGGATATCGAGGCAGAAATCGAGAGTTCGGAGAATGAAGGTATGGCATATCCAGATGTATTTCGCGTCCCATTATCTATCGTTACTGTTGAAAGGGTTTTTGATGATCCATTTTCACCCTTTGTTTTATTAGACAGTTTTGATCAGTTTGTTGATTGGTCAAAACCTCCGATTTTTGACATGTGTGACTGTGATATTTGTCAATTTGGAAAAGTCATACTCGATTGATCGAAAAACACCTTGTTTAGAATTTCCGTCAGATGAATTGTCGAGGAATTTTGGGTTCGTTAAGTGTTTTTATCTGCATAAAGATCCTTTCGATTGGTTGTTCTCAGGTCAGATTTGTCATCAGACTGTCAAGAAATTGTTATTTGAAGATTGTGTTACATATTTTTGGGCGGATTGGATGGATATTTTGATGAGTGATACAAAATATACAGTTTGTCAATGATTTAAGGATAAATTTTGAGATGTATTTCCTAAAGCAACATGTCAAATTCGATGACGAATTTTTTCTAAGAAGGGAAAAAATGATGCAGATCGACGACAGATTGTGAAATTATTATTTGCTTATCTTTTATTATTTTCTTTGTATTTTCGGAATTATTTTTAGATATGTAATATTTTGATGTTTTAGAATAGATTTATGAGATATTTTATTATTATTGAGTCCTATTATGTTACCATATAGCTTAGGGGTAATTTTAGTAGGTTTTGATTTGTTTTTCAAGTTGTAGGAGTCATATAAAATAGGGTCATATGTTAAATCCAAAAATGAGACTGATTGATTATTGAATAAAGAAAATAAAGAAAGGTTTTCTTTATCTAGGATTTGTAACCCATTGTTTCTGATTCTTTCCGTTCAGTATCAAGCTCAAGGCTTCAGTCAACATCACCCTCTGTCTTAAATAAATATCATAAAAAAAAAAAAAAAAATCACACAAATTTGCTCTTAAATCAAGAGCAAATTTGAAAAAAAAAAATTGACATTCATTTAGAAACACAGTCATTTAGAAACACAGGGAGTATCAAACAACATTCTAGAGAAGAGCTACTCGACCATTTTTACCTTGTCTATAATTTGAAGATCAATAAGGCACTTTATGTTGCTTGGATCTCTTGTAACATAGTCACCTCGGCAGCTGCTTTTAGCTGACTGGATATGCAAAACCATATCATTACATTTATTAATTAATCATACTCCGTATATAGTTCAAACAAATGACATAGTTCATGAGGTAAGCTTTAAATTGGCAGAAATGATCACCTCAAAATACTCATCGGAAATTAATGCCATAAGATGAGCATATGGAACCCTAGACCCTGTATAAGTGATTCCGTCTATCAATGGATTGCCAAGAACGTATCCCTGAAGTGTATATATATACAAAATATTCTTTATCAAAACTCGAAATTAAAGAGTAAAGATTTTAGTATAAGAACTCTTCTGCTGTGAGTAGTAATGCATCCACATATGCATCAACATTTTACTTTGCAACAAACATCAAAGTGTATAGATGATTGTACAATACACCAATAAATTACAAAAATTAGAAATAAACTCCCTCCATCCCATATTACCTTACCCATTCACTATTCGGAACGGGAATTAAGGAATAAAGTTATAAAAGTAGGTATTGTGATTAGGTAGGATAGAGAAAATGGGGTAGAGAATAGTAAGTGGATAGTTATTGTGAGTATGACTAATGGATCCTATTAATAAAGATGTATTATAAAATTTCCTTTTTTAGGAAGTGTGACTTACCAATAATGATGCAGTGCAGATCAACAGGTAGCCAACGCTGATGCGGAGCAACAGGCCATTCAAAACAGGCCAAGAAAGCTACGGACCAAGGGGCAGCGATCCAGGCATGGGGCGCCAGGCGTGCACCTCACTCGAAGAAAATCAAGGCCTGGAACCGAGGCTGGCGCCTAAAACTGGGCGGGGCGGGCGCCTCAGTGACGGGAGAAGAGGACGTTATTTTGCTGATGTATTTTCTGGTATTTGATTAAAACATTTAAGTAGGATGTTTTTGTCTTTTCCATTCCAAAAACGTTTTTAGGGTTACTTAGGGGAAGGGATGGCCAAATCGGACCAAAATCGAAAAATCGGATCGAAACCGGATCGGAAAAGTCCGGAATCGCCGTGAACCGCCACGAAAATCGAAATCGGGGTAACCCGAACCGTTTTGGATAAGGGCCGGTTAAGGTTCACATAAATGGTGAACCGGACCGAAATCGGACCGGAAATTCCTTATTTTTCAATAATTTTTAGCTTCTTTATTCATTATTGATCGGAACCGCACCGAAATTGAAACCGTACCGGAATCGGATTGTGGTAACCGGAACCAGATCCGGGGTAAGCAAGGGCCGGTTAAGGTTCACCCTTTTGCCAAACCGGAACCGGTGGTTCCGAACCGGAACCGGGCCCGAAATCAGTTTTGGCCATCCCTACTTAGGGGTCTTTAAAGATGTTTTAGAGTTTTAAACAAGTTAGTTTTTGGATTTATAAATTAAATAAAAGAAAAGAGAGGTTGCGGCTTTATTCTTTGTTGAATCTTGGTTCATTCTTGTTCGGTTTCATCTCAACCTCTGTTTGTTTACATCATTTGGTATCAGTTGTCTGGACGATTTGATGGCCGAACGAGGGCGTGGAGTTCGTGGAGGAAGAGGTGGTCGCGGAAGGGGCCATGCAGCGGATCCTCCGGAAGACGATCATCACCGCGAGCGTGATATACGCGATATTGAGATCGACGATCTGAGAAGACAGGTTCAGGTACTTCAACTCCAAGTTCGGAATCGCAGAAATCGTGGGGGGACACAGCCGATTATGGGTTCTGATTCAGATGATTCTTCCAAGGGTACGGAGTATCACGAGGGAGTCAATCCCTTTTCTAGAAATCGTGGACATCAGAATAGGTATGAGAAAGACTCTTTGAAGGATATCGGTGTCAAGATCGAAATTTCGGAATTCGAAGGTAAAACTCATCCTGACGAGTTCATTGATTGGTTAAATACTGTTGAACGTATTTTTGATATAAAACCTATGAAAGATGCTACGAAGGTGAAAGTAGTAGCAATCAAATTGAAGAAACATGCTTCGATTTGGTGGGAACATGTTAAGAAACAAAGGGTTAAGGAGGGTAAATCCAAGGTTCAATCTTGGGATAAAATGAAGAAATTGTTAAGGCAAAAGTTTCTTCCGAACCACTATAGACAAGATTCTTTTCTTGCTTATCATAGTTTGAGGCAAGGGGATATATATGTAGAGGAGTTTATCCATGAGTTTGACCGTTTGTGGATGAAGTGTGATGTTGCAGAAGAAGATGAGCAAACAGTAGCCCGTTTTCTTGGGAGATGGCGTACTGATATTTCTGATGTTGTCCACCTGCACCAATACGGGACTTATGATGATGTTTGTAGGCTTGCTTTGAAGGTTGAAAAGCAATTGCAGCGAAAGAAGAGTGCGAATGGTTGGCAACAGAAGAATTTTTCAGGTAATCATAGTAGTGGAAGTCCTAGCAAGGTTGAGGGGGTTACACCTACAATTCCAGTAACACCAGTGGCAGAAAAATCTGGTGCAACTCAGGAAGATTTAAGGGGTAACAAGTCAGCCCGGTGCTTCAAATGTCATGGGATTGGTCATTTAAGGGCCGAGTGTCCCAACCGACATGTTGTTGTTTTAATGGAGGATAGTCCACCAGTTTATGATGAAGCACCAGATGATTCAAGTGGTGAAACTGAAGAAGTGTATGCAGATCAAGGAGTGCCATTGGTGGTTCAACGGGTGTTGAATGTGGATGAGGGGGAAAATGAGGATTGGCTTCGTCATAACATTTTTCGGACTAAGTGCACTGCCATGGGGAAAGTGTGCAACGTGATCATTGATGGTGGTAGTTATGAAATCATCATTTCTACTGCGATGGTTGAAAAATTAAGCTTGAAAACGGAAGAACACCCACAACCGTACAAGTTGTCTTGGTTAAGCGAGGGGAGTTCATTGAAGGTAAACAGGCGGTGTTTGGTGCAATTTTCCATTGGCAAACGTTACTCGGATGATGTATGGTGTGATGTTGTGTCAATGGTTGCGTGTCATGTATTGCTTGGTCGTCCGTGGTTGTTTGATCGGAGGGTTAAGCATGATGGAAACAAGAACACTTATACCTACAAGAAAGACGGGGTGACTGTTACGTTGTACCCTACACACTTCCGACAGAAACTTGATTCCGGTAAGGCTTCTGTTCCCGTTAGTCATCAACTTCTCAGCCGGTCTATTATTGAGGTCACATCAAAGCGAAACTGTATGCCCAAGCAGCATGTTAGTACACGTCGAAAGAGAATTGTTTTTCAGGTGGGAGGATTACTTTGGGTTCACTTGTGCAAGATGGGGCTTCTGTTGAAGCGTCTTATCGGTTTCGACTCGTGGTCGAGTCGTCTTCAAAGGGGGGTGAATGATGCAGTGCAGATCAACAGGCAGCCAACGCTGATGCGGAGCAACAGGCCATTCAAAACAGGCCAAGAAAGCTACAGGCCAAGGGGCTGCGATCCAGGCGGGCGCCCCATGAGAGGCCAGGCGTGCGCCTCACTCAAAGAAAATCAAGGCCAAGTTTCTGGAACAGAGGCCGGCGCCTCAAACTGGGCGGGGCGGGCGCCTCAGTGACGGGAGAAGAGGACGTTATTTTGCTGATGTATTTTCTGGTGTTTGATTAAAACATTTAAGTTGGGTATTTTTGTCTTTTCCATTCCAAAAACGCTTTTAGGGTTACTTAGGGGTATTTAAAGATGTTTTAGAGTTTTAAACAAGTTAGTTTTTGGATTTATGAATTAAATAAAAGAAAAGAGAGGCTGCGGCTTTATTCTTTGTTGAATGGTTCATTCTTGTTTGGTTCCATCTCAATCTATGTTTGTTTACATCAAATAAGATGCCCAAAATAGCAAAGTGGGTAAAGTAATATGGGACGGAGGGATTTATTGCTAAATGAATGGCATTAGAAAAACGTCTTACTCTATATTCATATAGAATAAACAAAGCAAAATTACCTGGAGATTTGTGTTTGGCATGAGTCCAGCTTCAATAGCTATAAAATGTAGCATGTGAAAATTCAGTAATACAAAAAATAGTGGTTTAGTAATAATCTTGAGTTAATTGCAATTTGAATTTGAAATATGATGTCTAATAGTACAGAGTGTTTACATAAAAGGGCAAACCCCGGTGCGCCAAGCGCTCCACGCCAAGCGGGGGTTGGGAGAAGAAACCATTTGCTAGAGCCTTTCCCTGACAATTGCCAAGAGGCTATTAGCCAAGGTTCGAACCCGTGACCTTATGGTCACCAAAAAAGCAACTTAACCATTGTTCCAAGGCTCGCCCTCTACAGAGTGTTTACATAAATGGAATCCAAATATTTATGACTTCTTAAAATGAGTCCTATTGTGACCCTTGTTAGCCTTTTGCCGTAAATTTATCGAGGCCATATTAGGAAATGCATGACTGACATATGATCAAGTAATATTTGGATTATCAATTACAAACAGAGTAGAGCTTGGGCTCCTGTGACGATGTTGAAATTTTTCAACTCGCGGAAATAATTCGATTTTTCGTTTCTTTGAAAACCAAATAAACCCGGAAAACGGAGTCGCCACGCCATTTTTGTTTTAAGGGCCAAAACTTTGAAAAATGTCCGAAATAAGAGATTTTGGGTTCGGAGGTCACGTTACACGCCGGGAAGAACGTTAGTGTTCACCCGGAATGCCTCGTAAAACGAGTCTTCCAAGCATTAAAAACCATTTGTGTGTGTGTGTGTGTGTTACTTTGGCCAAAATAAGTTGAAACTCAGAAAAATAAAAATTGGGAACTCTTTATTAGACTTTGAACAAATCCCATGATTTTTGGTGTGATTTTTGGGTTGAGTTTTGGGACTCAAAGGATTTTTTTGAAGTTGAAAAATATTTCTGCCAGAAGGAAAAAGGCAGTGGACACTTTATTTTGAAATGGACTTAAGGGTTTCAAAACTCCAGAATCTGAGGAAACTCAGAGAATGAAAGTTGTTCCAGACACCTTAAATAAGATTTATGTAAAATAATTTTCCCATTTGGAGTTGATTTGGTGGACCAAAACCTTCTGGAAATCTCAGATATGAAATCTGGACTTCCAGAGACTGAGGAACTGACCTTTAAAAGAAAATTTGAAAAAGGGAGTTTTACTCACGCAAAAAATAAAGTAAAAATATTTATGGAAATATCTGGATGTTGGCTAAAAAAAGTGTTTTGTAGTCAACACCAAATTCCAAGTTTATCTGTGTCCAAAAAATTAGACCATGGACAGAGGTCTTAGAAAATTTCTATTGGACAGCAACTTTCTTAAGAAGAAAAACATGATTTTAAAGGGGGTTTGGCATCCATGCTTGTCCCCATTTCCTTAGGCTTTTATTAGTGATCACTTGACATTTTAGTGGTGAATCAACTATATCAAACCATCCTTAGGGTACATTAGGACTAAGCACTTCATTTGCTTGGGAAGGGGAATTTTATCCTTTGAAAATGAAGATTTGATGTATGAAAATGTTTTTTAGGGTTTTAAAAATGCATTTGCAAGTAAGTAAGAACACTTTGAAGAGAATGTTGATCCTTGTAGAAGATCAACCATGGAGATGAACTTCCATGGTGATCTTCTTGGATCTAGGGCAAGAAGATGAACAAACTACATTTTGGAGTTTGAAGATGCATGCAAGGATGAGAGAAATTTAGGGTAAGGAGAGAGAGGTGATACCTATCTTCCTTGTGTTTTGTGTTTGAATGGATTCAAAGGCTTGAATGTGTTTAGGGTTTGAATGTGTTTAAGGTTTGAAAATGTTTAGGGTTGGTGATTAGAGTTGGTCAAAGAGAAAACAAATAGATAACAATGAAGTCCTCTATGTTTTCTCTCTAATCCTCCTCCTAAGGGGTGATTTGAGCTTAGGTTAGTGTATGTATGAGAATGATTTGAAAGTGTTTTGAGTGAGTGGGATTTGGGAAAGATTGAAGAGAAAATGGTGGCAATTCAAGTGAATTCCCACTGTTTTCTCCCTATTTTTCGCCAAGGTGCAGTTGTGAAATGTGTTGTTCCTCTTTATTTCTGTGACTGAAGGCCTCAATTTATAGCCCTCTGGAAATGTCATTCTCATCCGCGCGGACAAGACCAGAAGCGTGCACTGTTCATTTAATGCAGCTCCAGGCTTTGGACACAAGGAATATTATTTTGAAAATTCAAACTGGCTGTGTTTTTCAGCTTACCAGTTTCGGTTTTTCTTATTTCTTTTGCTTTTTGAGATGCTTTTCTTGGTTTATCTTGAAATGGCAATGCCTACTTTACCCTTACTTTGTTAGAAATGTTAGGAATTGTTAGAAATGTTAGAAATGTTAAAACTTTCGTTAATTTTCTAACGAAAATACTAACAACTCAAATTGGAGCACTTACAGTAGCCCCTCGGCAACGGTGCTTTCGAAGGAAGCGGGGTCGTCGATAAGAGTAAGGCTCCATATTTGACAGGATGATCAAGTGATCGAGTGGCTGGACCTAGCGATAGGCTACCTACGTATCCCGAATGGGAATCAAGCCGGCCGTAGTTCGGGTCTTTGACCCTGGAGATGATGGCGTTTTAGGTGCCTTGAACCTTGATGAGCGAGTTCTGCGGTCGATTGCGGAGAGAAACTCTGCTGGGAATAGGAATGACCATTTTCGGTCTGGTGGCTGAGATTGTATATCCGCTCTGCTGGGGATAGGAATGACCATTTTGGTCTGGTGGCTGAACCTAATGATAGGCTACCTACGTATCCTTAGGAGGAATCAAGCCAGTCGTAGTTCGGGTCTTTGACCCTGGAATGACTATTTTGAGGTGTCAACCTGGTAATGATGGCGTTTTAGGTGCCTCGGACCTTGAAGATGATGGCGTTTTAGGTGCCTCAAACCTTGATGATGATGGCATTTTAGGTGCCTCAAACCTTGATGATGATGGCGTTTTAGGTTCCTCGGGCCTTGAAGATGGCGTTTTAGGTGCCTCAGACCTTGATGATGATGGCGTTTTTGGTGCCTCAGACCTTGATGATGGCTTTTTAGGTGCCTCGGACCTTGATGATGATGTTTTCCCTTAATGGTTTGGGATGGATAGTCCTTCGGTGTTCTTCGTCTGCTGCCGAAGGAGAGGGTGACCGTTTTGGTCGGGTGGCTGGACCTATGGTAGGCTACCTACGTATCCTTAAGAGGAATCAAGCCAGTCGTAGTTCGAGAGCTGCTCGCGATTTCGCCGACCTTTGTTGGAGGAAAATCGGGCTTACGTTTTACGGCCGTTGATGATAATGAGGCAAGAAACGGGATTCCGTTGACTTTGCTGGGGATTTTGTTAGCTTTTGCTGGGGAAATCGGACTTACGTTTTACTGCCGTTGATGATTTTGATGAAAGAAACGGGATTCCGTTATTTTTCTCGGAGAAATCGGACTTACGTTTGACTGCCGTTTGATGATTTTGATGAAAGAAACGGGATTCCGTTATCTTTCTCGGAGAAATCGGACTTACGTTTGACTGCCGTTGATGATTTTGATGAAAGAAACGGGATTCCGTTATCTTTCTCGGAGAAATCGGACTTACGTTTGACTGCCGTTGATGTTCCTTTGAAAGGGGGATTAACCTTGGTTAACTTTGGTTAACCCTTGTTAAGTTGAGGACTAAACTGCAGAGTCTTGAAATTTTAAAGGGCAAGGGTCTTTTTGACCCTTCCTTTTCATCCGCGCGGATAAGAACGCGACCTGGACTGGTTTAAATGAAGGGCTGCCGCCCTTCCCCTTCTTCCTCGCCTTTTTTCCAGTTTTTCAAGAGAGACGAGGGAGAGAGTGCAAAAACCGCCATTATTGGCCAAAAAAGCTTCGAAATCTTCCGATTTTCTTCGATTTTCAAGCAATGGAACACGGGGAAGCTGCTATCCAAGGCCAAGGACGCGGTCCGGTTGCCGAGAGGCGATTAGAGCTTGTTAGAATGAGGAGGCATTACACCCTTTCGCAATCGATTGCGGAGGAGCCGTACCCCGATGCATGGCAACATTGGGCTTCTGATCCGAGTCTCCGAACGGTATACTTCGAATCTCTTCACTTCTTTTGTTGATTTCTTGCTTGAAATTGATTTCGTGATTGATTTTTTTTTTTTTTTGAATATCCGAAAATTATGATGCTCTTGGGCTTGGATTTTGATTTTTGATGCCTTGCATGTTGTAATGGGTAATGCATTTTGTTTGAAAAGAATGGGCATTTTGCCAAAAAAAAAAAATTTTTTTTTATTATTCGAAAATTGTAATTAAAATTCGAAAAATTATGTTCTTTCTTTTTTTTTTTACACTGAAATTGGATTTTTGATGATTTGCATGTTGCAATGTGTTTGTAAAGAATGGGCATTTTGCCATTTTTTTTTTGTTTTTTTTTTTTTGAAATATGAAATGATAAGGAATTCGTCCGAATTTGGGATAGACATGAATGTATGCATGTATGCACTCTTGTAGGATTTTTTGTAATGGGATGATGATATGAATGCCCCCCCCCCCTTTTTTTTTTTTTGAGAATGTGATTTTCTGTGAAAAGTGGGACGGATTTTTGATTCCGTTGTGAAAAAATTGTTTATGTATGCTATTTTATGAAGAATGGGACAGAGTTTTTACTTCCGTTGACTCGATATTATTGACATGCTTTTTTTTTGTATGAATGAATGGTTGTTGAAAATCTTTTCTTTTGTGTAAGAAAAATGGGGCTGAGTCTATTGTATGCCGTTATGCTGCCCGATTTTTTTTCAAAATTTTATATCTATGATGCATGTGCATGCTCCCTTTTTTTTTCTCTTTTTTTTTTGAATGCAAATTTTTTTTTTGAATGCAAAATTTTTTTCTTGACTCTTTTTTTTTTTTTCAATTGCAGGGTGGAGGTCGCTTTGTGACGCAGCAGCTGAACAAGATGAAGACTCGAGGATCAGTGGAGTCTGTGGTAGACCTGTGGGACCGGCTCCCAGTCTTGGGCCGAGGAGCTTTGATGAGTCCCAGACAGATTGTTATTGAAACCGGGCTGTACGAGTTTATCGAGTGCCTGAGGGGGTTGGTCAAGTTTTCCAAGAGCAAGGGTTTGATTTTTGCTCTGGCACAGCATTGGTGAGACGCGACCCACACATTTCATTTTTTCTGGGGCGAGGCCACGGTTACACCCTCCGATTACGCTGCGATTACTGGCCTGTCCTTTAAAGGACGGAGCGTTGAGTGGAGAGACGACTACAGTGATCGGGACCTGCAGGAGCTTCTGGGCTTTACCCCTATTCCCAAAAAGGGGATGGGGATGGAGTATGCCGTGGTCTATGGGAAGATCGTGGAGACCATCGGGAATTACGAGGCTGGTGATGAGAGGGTGGCGGCGGTGCAGATTGCTAGGGCCTTCTTGTGGTTTGCTTTTTCGAGCACACTTTTTGGGCACGCCGAGGGGACGGCGATGTTTGCTTTGCTGAGGAGTTTGGAGGATGTGGAGATGGCTGGGGAGGTCTCTTGGGGAGAGGCAGGGCTGGCAGAGCTCTATTTTGCCTTGGATCGATATAGCCGGAAGGCCGTCAGCTCTTTGACGTGCTTTGAGTTTCCTCTGGAGGTACGAGTTTTCTTTTTTTGCTTTCTCTCTTTTCTTTAAGCACGTATTCCTCATTCATTTTTTTTGCACCGGATTGATGGGATTTTTCCCTTTCGCAGGTATGGGCTCTAGAGTTCTTTCACGTCACGATGTGGCGGCAGCCGACGGAGTACCTCAGGGCGTATCCGGCCATGCTTTCTTAGTCCAAGTATGCCCGAGAGAAGATAGGTTCTAAGGGGCGTACGACCCTTAAGTACTCAGAGTGCCTGCCTTTGACGAGGGCTGAGACAGATGAGAGGATGATATTTTATCCCTGGGACCGCTTCGATGTGGAGCAGCTGAAGGGTGCCGAGATATGGACCGTTCAGCGGAGGATTTTGAGGGGCTTGACTTGCGACGTGTATTATCTGGGAGAGAGAGTGACGCGTCAGCATGGCGTGAACTCGCCTTTGATGGCTCCAGTGGAGCCTCCCGCCGACATGATGCATCCGAGCGAGAGGTCGGAGACCTGGGGCGATTACCGAGGTGGCCAGCACTTCTCGGCATTTGTGGCGATTGAGCAGTACCAGGTATTCATCTTGAGGAGGTTGAGGATGCCCCAGGTCCTTGAGAGAGAGGGAGTAGGGATCGTACGGTACCCGCGGACGGACTTTTCATATGTCCAGGATGGGGTCCGATTGAGGGTGCAGATCCCTCAGCCTGAGCGGCTTCCACGAGCTTTTCAGCCTCGTCCGGGTATGAAGGTATGGCTTCTCCTTCCCACCTCTTTTGCTTCTGTCTTTTCCTTTCTTTCCTGTCATCACTTTTCGCCTCAACTATTTCTGACGCTTTTGCTTCCGTGCAGTTTCCGGAGGTGGTCGTGGAGAAGCTGACGAAGCAGGTGATCGGGGCTAAGAGATTTATCAGGAGAATGGTTGCTTGTGGA
Source organism: Adenophora triphylla var. japonica (assembly GCA_022495995.1). Classification (NCBI taxonomy): domain Eukaryota; kingdom Viridiplantae; phylum Streptophyta; class Magnoliopsida; order Asterales; family Campanulaceae; genus Adenophora; species Adenophora triphylla. The sequence continues at coordinate 207,158 of JAFEMH010002470.1, forward strand.
GCCCCTTAGGCTAGAGCGAGGCGAGCACAGCCGGCGCCTGTCGAGCGGGAGACTTCTCCTGAGCCTTCTGAGCGTTCTTCCGAGACTCCCCTTTCTCCTCTCATAGATCCCAGCGTGGTGCTGCCTTCAGACCACATCATTCTCGGGGATCCGTACGGGCAGGGGCGTGTCTGGCATCACGGTGGGTCTTCTTCACACGTCCAGGAGTCCGACGCCTTCACCTTCGGATATGACTTCTTTGCGGATCTTGGTTTGTCGTATCAGAGCGTGCCGGTAGGTCCTGACGAGCCTTCTTCCGGAGACGAGGACGATGATTCTGAGGCCGAGACATTCATGGCTACCGAGGAGGCGGGCCCGAACCGCAAGAGGGGTCGGGGGAAAGCACCGGCCACCGATGATTCTGATTGATTTCTGAGATTGATTTCTGAGACTGGGGCTGGGATTGTATTTATTCAGACAGATACATTTTATGCACATTTTTTTTTGCTTTTTTTTTTTTTTTTGGAATGTAATAATTTAGGATTTTATTTTATTTTATCTATCATGAATGCAATTTTATATGAATGCATTGTTGCATGAGCCCTGGTTTTTTGGCAAGGGTGTGAGTGTTTGGTATGGGAACTGTTTGGGCAGGCTTTGCATAGGTTTCGAGCAACCGGGATGAAAATATTCCTCCGTGGTGCAGCAGTTTGGACTGTTGCAAAAAAAAAAAAAATTCTGGGTGACAAACATGTCCGCGCGGATAGGACAGGAATCTGACATTGTCCTTTAATTTTGCTTCAGATCTGGTCTTCCTTTATTTCAAATTCAAATACCTTCTTCAACCACCAGTTCAAACAGCCATTTTCGGGAAGAAGGAGAGAAAATCCATGGAGAGAATTGTGAGCATAAGAAATCCATCCAAATTATCCCAAAATTCTCAAATTCAATTCTTCAACAAGTTTAAAGAGTGGTCTCGGGAGATTATGTATGAGAGGAGGTCATTCTTTGAAGAAAGGTACAAGATACGATGCTTGTGGTCTCTCAAGGAATTGATTCTGGATTATGAGCTTTTGAGAGCTTCTTCCTCATTTTGGGACACTAGAAGGCATGTTTTTTGCTTCTCTTACAATGAAATGGTCCCGACTGTTGAAGAATTTCGGGCTCTGCTCGGTGGTCCTGAGGTGGAGGAGATTGCAATTCCTTTGCCCGGAGGAGCCTCTTTTGTTGACAAGCTGTGCAACCTTCTTCATCTTTCCCCGGAGGAAGCACAAGGTATGATCTGTGGTCCCGATCATTTTAACATTTCTGGTCTCCCTGATAGATTTAGGGGCTTAGGCTTGCCTGACGATGCCTATTGGGATGCCTTTGCACTTTGCATGTTCGGGACCTTGTTCATGGTTTATTCTTTTGGGATCTGTCATCGGGCTCTGCTAGATGTAGTCGTTCACTGTCGCTTGGGCAGAGACGTAGTACCTTTGATCTTGGGAGAAACTTTTCATGCTCTCGACAGACTGGCTACCGGGAGACGGTATATCCACGGGGGCAGCCCGTTTCTTTTGACCCTGTGGCTGATGGAGCGCTTGGGGGTTCTTCGGGAAACTTCTGATATGATCAAGCCTTGGACATTTGCCAGGAGAGGGGTTTAGGTGGATTTTGATGATCAGGGCTCGTGGGAGCGATGGATGGCTGGTCGTCAGACTGAAGATATCAGATGGTCGGTGCCTTATTGGCGGGTGGAGACTCGGAGAGTGCTTCAGGACGGATCTCCCGTGGTTACGCTTCCGGGGCTTTCTCAATCCAGCTTTTACATTCCGGCTTTGGTTCTGAGACAGTTTGGTTTGGAGCAGGTTCCTTTGGAGGATTTTGATGATATAGCCACCAGGGTGGTGACTTCTGCTTCTATGGATGATCCTTCGGTGTTTCCATTTCTTTCCCGAGTATGGAGGTATGACGTCTTTCCTCCTCGGGTTATCCTCAGGCGTCCGAGACCTGTGTTCTTGACCACTTCGTACCTGGATTGGTACGAGAGGCATTTGGGGGAGACTCAGATGGCTATTTTGGGACGGCGTGAGGCCTGTGGGTGCGGAGGACCTGACAGTTTCCGAGAGGAGGAGGGCCGAGGCGAGGGCCAACCCTCATGACAGGAGCGGAGATGTTGTGACCGACTATGAGGCTTATGTCAAGAGGCAGGAGAGTAGGACCCCTACGTTACCAGCTCGGCTACAGGATATGAGAGATGATGCTAGGACCACTAAGGCCCTGACAGAGGCTGGTTTGATAGATACTGTTCCTATACCAGAGCTTGGTAGGAGGAAGATCGACATTTTTCCTGTTCAGAAGAAGAAGACTCGAAGGGGGAAGAAGAGGGGAGAGGCCAGTACGAGTGGCTTGGAGTGACCTTGAGGTTTCCGAGTATCCCTCTCTTGTCGTAGCAGACACATTAGTTTGATTTTGTATCTTAGTTTCTTTTAGCAGGTTGCCAGTTGTAGGAATGAACCGGGCTTAGACTCATCAAAAAGTTTTTAACTGTAATGAATATGTGAACTGTTTTAGAGTTTTTCGAGACGCTTTCATGGTCTGATCAGTGTATTGATGTCAAAGTATGACTTTTATTTGAATTTTAGACCGAACCGTTTCCGGCTGCCTACGTTCCCTTCGGACAAAAAGGGCTCAGGTCTCCGTAGTTCGACCCGGTTTTTTTTTTTTTTTTGTTTTATTGTTTTTTTTTGTGCAACCCTGTTTTTTACCTAGGCCGCCCTTTTCGGGTTTTCAACTTAGTTGGGTATTACTCTTTTAGCACTCCTTTTTTTTGACTCAGTGTTTTACGCGTAGTATCTGCGCAGCTTGTCACCATTCACTGGGTGTACAAAGGGATTTCCGTCGAGGTCTGCAAGTTGCATGGCTCCTCCGGAGAAGATCTTTTGGACGACATATGGCCCGACCCAGACAGGCTCCCATTTGCCAAGCGGGTTGACACGGACCGGGGGCTTCTCTTTTAAAACGAGATCACCTTCTCGGATCTCCCGATGCTTTACTTTCTTGTCGGAGGCTCTGGCCATTCTCCCTTGGTAAGCTCGGATATGTTCCATGGCTTTCAATCGTCGTTCATCTAGCAGGGCCAATTCATCATGGCGACTTTGGAGCCATTCGACCTCATTGACCTGACTTTCTAACAGTACCCGGAGTGAAGGGATTTCTAGCTCGATTGGGAGTACGGCTTCCATCCCGTAGGTAAGGGCAAACAGTGTTTCCCCTGTTGCAGTTCTGACGGATGTTCTGTAGCCCCAGAGCGCCAGGTGTAGCTTCTCGGGCCAATCTCGACCTCGGACAGCCATTTTTCGGATAATGTTTTTCAAAGTCTTGTTTGCTGCCTCGACGGCTCCGTTGGTTTGGGGCCTGTAGGGAGATGACTTGTGACGGGTTATTCTAAATTCCGCCAGCAGCCTATCGCATTCCCCTTCGAAGTGGGATCCATTATCTGAGATGATTTCGGCTGGCAACCCGTATCTGCATATGATGTTTTCTTTGATGAAGAGGGCTACTTTCTTTGAGGATTTTGTGGGACTTTGTAGGGCGTCCTTTTCAGTTCCTTCGGAGAAATTACCAATCTGCGTCTCTTTAGGCTCTTCCGCAATTTCCAGATTCACACTTGTCAAAATCTCTTCGGCAGCTTGGGCTCGATTTTCCTCTTCCCGAACAACCTGCTTAAAGATTTTTGTTCTCTTCTTTTTTTTATTTATTTAATGTGTCTGCTTCTTTATCTAATGAATCATTATTAAATGTTTTTTTTTAAAATAATTAATTAATTTATCATTAGTTAAAGTGGCAATCAAGGGATACTCAGAAAGGTTCGTCATTTCATTAGGAACGAAAGGAAGTACAGCGTTTGCTACAGACTCGTAGTCCTCAGGCGTAAGGCCGTCGGACGACTCTAGAGACTTGATTTTGACATTGAGGGACTCGGAAGACTCTAACTAGATTGACACAAAGGGACGGGGGACCAATCCAGGCTTGGTGATCATTTCTTCTTTGGTCGCGGACGGGCCTGAGAGAGAGTTTCCCGATTCTTTAGCGGCATTGCTGTCAGTGACCTCATGACTCGGGAATTGTGTTGTTTCTGTCCTCCTTCCTCGATCATCGCTACCATTTCTTTGACTGAGCTGAAATCAATCAGGTCTGGCACCTGGACCTCTTCCCCGAATAACTGCTGCATAATTGGACCATCCCAATCATCTGAAAAGACTTCTGTGGCTTTGGCTTTCGGCACATTCAATTCAAACTCAGCCTTCGGACCTTCCTGGGCAGTAGGAATTGTGGTAGTAAGCTTCTCGAACTGCTCCACCAGGTTGGGCACGCCTCTGAAAGTATACTCACTCTTCATGGTAGTGGTAGCCCCGGGTATCTTGGGTAGGTCCAGAAACATTCTACGGACCGGGTTAGCTTTGGCTCCCCTGAACTTGTTGAGGCTATCCTGTAGCTTCAGCCACCCTTCTGTAGGAGTGGGCTCTGTGATGTTACCCGGTTGTGTGGGACCCTTTACGAAGTAGTCAGCCAAATTAGGACTGAAAGGGAGAGATTTAGGGCTGTTGACCGGGACCCTTCCTGTGATAGCTTCTTTCCCTTGTAGAGCAAATTCTTTTTCTTTTGCAGTGTCCACTGAGGAGTCCTCATATCCCAGGTCGTGGCGAGCTTTCTGTCCTTTCACCTCGATGAGTTTGTGAGTTCCTTGTTGGTGCTTCCCCAGACCGAGGCCAGGTAGATAGCTCATCTTTCTCATCATATTCAAGACCGGAGGGATTTTATCCCGAGTGATCGTCAGATCTATGTTGCACACTTGGGCTTTGGGAGGCTCGACCGTGAAGCCTGTTAGCATGAGACCTTCCTCATCATGTTTGATTTCCAGAATAGGTATTCCACCTGTATCCGTGCCCTCCAAGGTGACTAAATCCCCGTAAATGGTTGTCAGGTCCCCATTCGAGACGAATTTCACACACTGGTGGAGACTTGAGGCGACCCCCTTGACTTGATGCAGCCAAGGTCTTCCCAATAAGGCATTAAAAGTGATCGGGATGTCAATAACCTGGAATTCCATAGGTATCAATTTCTGTCCAAACCAGAGGTCCAAGGTAGCAACTCCAAGGACTGCTCGGGATGTCGAGTCGTAAGCTTTGACTGTGAGGGAGGAAGGTTTTAAGTCCGTGGACTTGATGTCAAGCAGGCTCATGATCTTTGCCGGAAGAATGTTCATTCCGGACCCATTATCAACCAGGACCCGAGGGAGGCGTCGTTCATCCAATTGGACTCTGATGAAGAGAGGCTCGTTGTGATCAGCCCCAAATTGAGGGAGGTCGAGATCTGTGAAAGTGATTATGTTCCCATAGTGGATGTTTCCAATCAGATGTACCAGTTCATCGGGAGTAGCATCAATAGGGACCAAGGTGCGGGCCAGGCTTTCTTCCAGCTTTAGCTTATGGGGATAAGATGAGGTGAGCAGGGACCATAGAGAGATGTTGGCCTGTGTCTGCTTCAACTGGGTGAGCACGGGATCCTCCTTTCCGGGGTCAGGAGCTTCGGCTATCTTAGCATAGGGGCGGCGGTTCTCCTCAGGTGCTTGATCTGTGGCCTTCTTATCTACCTTGGGATTCCCTTGGAAGATTTGCCTGGATCGGGTCAACAGGTTGACTTCCTCATCAGTTGTTTCTTGACTAGATTTCTTCAATGCTGCTAAGGTCAACGGGGGAGCCTTTTTGGCTATCGGCCACTGGTTCTGACGGAGTCTAGCAACGGTGAGGGCCGAGTCTGCGGCTCCTTCCTGGGCGGCCCTTATAACTGCTTCCCAAGTCACAGGCTTTTGAGTCTGGGGTTGTGTTGTTGCCCCCTGGATGGCCCACAGGGCTAGGGCGTCCTCAGATTCATTCCTATAGCCTGCCTTGCTCATAGTTATCATACAACAAGAGTCGCTATTGTCGGGGGTCGGCGGCTTTTCGATCTCATCCCCGGTATAGTGCAACCACTCTGGTTCCTTTCTGTAATACTCAGAGTTGGAGATGATTATAGCACTCTGTGTTGTTGGGTTTTATGGGTCCATGCGCAGCGGAATTAAGAATCAAATTAACACAAAACCCAAGCCCTAAGATCCGTTCTATACGATTAAATTGAATTCCTATGAGATAGAATTTACCAACCTTAATTGCTTTCCGGTCTTGAGCTATCGAACGGATAATTATGTGATTCGTAATCACAAACTTTTGATCTTCAAATCTTCAACTCCTTTGGACCTTCAGATTTGAACTCTAGGTCTTTGATTTTTTTGAACAAAATTAAGACCCTCTTTTGGTAATCCACACAAATATGAATGTCGAGAACAATTCTCGGGTTGGGAATTGCTAGATTCCTAAAACATATGGAAGAATATTGAGAGGACTTTTGATTGTGAATTTCTATTGAAAAATTCGGCTAGTGAATTAAGTCTGACAGACCCCTTGTATTTATACTACAATAGTAAGAATACGTCTCCTAATCGTATTAGGAGAGACAGGCTGTCAAACCGCGTACAGGCTTATTATGTCGCGCGGTATATTAAGCCATTGGCTTAATATGTCGCGTGACATATGTAGCCGTATCTTGAGACTCTCAATCATTCTTCCTCCGGTTCAACCAATTCATTCTATTTGTGTGTGACCCAATAGGATTGTATTATGTTGGCAATGAGTCCGATCATATCGACCCTCATAAGACATAAGCGGACTCTAGCAAGCCATTATGTCTACCCAAATAACACAACGTAAGAGTTCATGTTTCCAATGGTACACTTCCATTTCTCCCTTTGTCTCACGATGTTATATTGAACACAAGTCATGGTCCACGTCAACTTGTATTTGTTCAATGCTTTCTCGATCTTGAGTATAATGATAGTCCAATCATATTGGGGTGTGGCCACACGCTTTCATCATTATCACTCATCGAGGGGCCCAAGCAAAACATCTCTCTTTCGAGGGACAAATTCCATCTTGACTTATCATCCTTCCCACATGAATCCGATCATGCCAAAGATAGCCTTTATAAATATCGTGTTAAGATATCGTTTGACTAAAATCAAACATGACTTTCATCATATGTAAGGTCATGATAATCTCAGGTCTATGGACTAAATGAAGTGACCATATGAGATTTAATTATGACATTTGACCATGACATAAATCTCATACGGGTCAAGTCCAGTCACTTGTTCTCTAACAAGTACCCATAATTTCAATGTGCATCTCTATGCATATAATCATCATATGATTATCCATTGACAATTATACTAATTATTCTCTTAATAATTAGGGACGGAGATTATTACAATAAATATGCAAACTATATAATAATCAAATAATAAACATAAACGATAAAGATGATACATAACGGTTTTCAGTTAAACATAACTAAAGCCTAGGGCATTACACCAACAGTCTCCCACTTGCACTAGGCTCCATTTATGTATCGAATACTCATGGATCTAACATGCCCACCATGCTTCTGCCTATGCAAGGGTCTTTGTAAGTGAATCCCTTATGTCATCATCGGTTGATATTTTGTATATCTTAACGTCTTCTCATTCTTTATGAATTCCTCGAAGAACGTCTAAGTGAGTGTTTGGATCACCGTTGTGATTTTGGTTCCATTGTTTGCACAAATGACACCATATTTATCACAACAAAGTTCCACAAATTAGTGATACTTGGAAAAACACTTGAAGTGTTTCCAAAACACTAAATGAACTTTTGATCCAAACTGCCTCTTTCAGCTACATCATATGTTGCTAAAATATGGCCTTAGTAGTAGAATCGACTACAATTTCTGCTTGGAACTCTTCCAATCAAAATTGCACTTCTAATAAGCACAAACACAAATCCTAATTGCGATTTTAAAATAACTTTGTCAGTTTGGAAGCTAGCACCTATGTAACCCTTACAACAAGATTAACTTCCAATCTTTCAAATCCCAAGAACGTATCCTTAGTTCTTCTTAAGTACTTAAGGATCATCTTGACTGCCGTCCAATGGTTCTCATCACAGGATCAGATTGGTATTGACTCATCATGCTTAGAGCATATGAGATGCCGGGTCTAGTACAAATCATGGCATACATGACAGATCCAAATGCCGCAGCATATGGAACTTCATTCATTCCCTTTTGCTCATCAGTTGTCATAAGACAATGAATATTGCTAAGAGAAATACCATGACCCATTGACAAGCTACTCTTCTTAGACTCTTCTAAGAATCTTGTCAATGTGAGTATTTTGACTCAAACCAATTTATCCTTCTAGATCTATCTCTATAGATCTTGATGCCAAGTATGTAAGCGGTTTCACCCATATCTTTCATTGAGAAACCTTTCCTTGACCAAGACTTGACAGTCTTAAGTGTCGGAACTTGTTTTTCCAATGAGTAAGATATCATTGTAATAAAACAATAGAAATAATATTACGCTCCCACTGAATTTCATGCATACACAAGATTAATCTTTGTTCTTTGATGAAGTCAAACTCTTTGACCAATTCATCAAAATGAAGATTTCAATTCCTTGAAGCTTGCTTCAATCCATCTCATGGATCTTTGCAACATGCATACTTTATTAGAGTTTCTTGGATCGACAAACTATTCGGGTTGTGTACTCTATACATCCTTAATAATCTTTCCATTTAAAGAAAGTCGTTTGACATCCATTTGTCATATCACATAGTCACAATATGTGATGATGGCAATTGAAATTCTAATAGACATTGGCATTGTAACTGGCGAAAAAGGGTTCTATCATAGTCGATACTATGAATTTACCTAAATCCATTTGTTACAATCCTTAGTCATGAAAGTATACATCTTCCCATCCATGTCGGTCTTGAAGTCCTACTTGCACCCTTTAGTTTTTACACTTTTAGGTAGCTCAATCAAGTTCCAAACTTGATTGTCAAACATGGATTGTAATTCGGATTCCATGGTTCCTAACCATTTATCCAAATTAGGAGCGGACATCGCTTCAAGATAGGAAGTAGGATTGTCATTCTCAATGACTTCCACTTTATTACTTTCCGAAACGAGAAATCAATATTTCTTGGGTTTGGATCGTAACCTATCCGATCTACGATGGACTTGTGCATCTTGAACCGGTTCCACAACTCCTTTGTGAACTTGGTTCCGTCTCTACTCTTGGTTCCATATTATTTTCGGGTTCTTGAACTTCTTTCAAGATTAATTTTACTCCCACTAGATTCTTTATTGAGAAACTATTTCTCAAGAAACAAATCGTATAGAGCAACAAACGTTTTGTTCTCTTTGCGGTTGTAAGATTAATTTCCGAAAATAACCTTTGTCAAATTTGGTGCTAACTTATAAGAGACAAGTCTCTTTACATAAGACTCGCAACCTCAAATTTTCATGAAAGACAGACTAAGTTTTCTTCCATGCCACATCTCATGTGGGGCCATAGGAACCGATTTAGTAGGGACTCGATTCAGTGTAATCGCATCATTTCTAATGCATATCCTCAAAAGGAATTAGGAAAGTCAACTTGACACATCATCGAATGAACCATGTCTAACAAGGTTCAATTCCTCCTCTCAGACACACCATACAATGTGGTGTTCCGGGTGGAGTCATCTTTGAAACGATTTCATAGTTTTGAGATGATTGTCAAATTCTTGGCTCAAATATCTTCACCTCGATCTAATCGAAGTACTTAATAGTTTTGCCAAGTTTATTTTGCACTTCATCTTGAAATGTTCGAAACATCTCAAACGATTCACCTTTGGACTTCATCAGATGGACATAGTCATATCTAGATAAGTCATTGGTAAATGTGATGAAATACTGAAATCTTCCCCTAGCAATGCTACTTAATAGTCCACATACATCTCATGTATAATGACCAATAAGTCACTAGCCCTCCCACTACTCTTAGTGTAGGGTGGTTTGATCAATAATCCCAATAAATAAGATCCACATTCCTCAAATGATTCATGGTCATATGAGTCTAAAAGTCCATGTTAATGAAGTTTAGATATGTGTTTCTTATTTATTTGACCAAGCCGGCAATGCCATATGAACGCGTTGTTCATATTGTTCGGTTTAGATTTCCATTTATATTATAGATATCTTCAATATTATTTTGTTTCTCATCATCAAGGATATGAAGACCATTTAATGACATATGCATTACAATAAGGCATATTATTAAATAAATATAAAACTTCTTATTGAAAATAAGAAAATTATATCCTTCATCATCCATTTAAGAAACGGAAATAATACTCATATTCAAATTCGGAACGTAGTCATACTTATTCAAAACAAGTACTACTTCACAAGGTAAGGTGACTTCATAAGTCCCTATGGCTAATGTAGCAACTCTTGCTCCATTCCCATGCTTAGGTTTAATTTACCTTATTTGAGTAGCTTTCTATTCTTTGTTCCTTGCACATTTAAACAAATGTGGGATCCAATCCTGTATCATATACCCAAGAACAAGAAGTCGAAAGGAAAATATCTATCATATAGATACTTGAAGTAGTAGCAATCATATTGCCCTTCTTCACCTTTTAGGCCTTCCTAATAAGCCTTGCAACTTTGCTTCCAATGACAATCTTATTGCAATGATAGCAAAATGCATCCTTTTGAGACACTTTGGGTTTAGCCTCTTCGGCTATGACAACATTTGTCCTAGGTTTAGCAACTTTTGCTTTACCTTCTTTTCCTTCCTTTATGAACCCTTTTATTGTGTCAACCATTAACACAATTTGCGGATTGCTCCTTCTTTTATCATATGAATTAAGAGCCTTCACCACAATATATATCTTTTGCCTAGTTCGCATTTGGAACATTTCCTTTATGCGGTGTTAGAACAAAAGAATAGTTATCATGTGCCCAAGGTTCTTTATAAGATCCTTTAACCATGGTGGCAAATACAAGGCAAGCAATATTGTCAGAATCATCAATATGTTTCTAATGTTGCTTCCTTATTTTCCCTTTGCAACATTTGCAATGGGTTCAGTAGGAACGGATTCGTCAAGAACGTACACTTTTACCTAAGAACCATTCTTTAGGCTTCTGATCCAATCAGAATTAATTGTATCGTTCTTTTCGAACTTTGTCCTTCATAAGGATGAATCGCAATTATCATTATGTAATGCCACTTCTACAATAAAATATACAAATTATATGAACACATATCAATATCAACACATTTATCATTTAAGAGCAAATAATGTATTTTACAAATACTCCCACTAAATCATACACCTTCCAATGCTAATAAGCATAATATGCATTTAATGGGCTAAGATTCAACTTTAATTTAATCTCAAGTACGCTATGGCACACCGCTCAAGATTAAACTAATTAGGTAGAAAAACATCAATCATATCGTATATGAATCTTAGGACTAAGATCCAACTTTAATTTAATCTCAAGTACGCTATGGCGCACCGCTCAAGATTAAACTAATTAGGCAGAAAACATCAATCATATCGTATATGACTCTTAGGATCTTTTATGAGATTTATTTAAGACATCATATGTCCAAGCATATTTTAATCTCATCTTATGCCTTGGATCCAAAACCATTTTGATAACCCAATTAAGTTCATCCATTTTAAACGTATAGGAACCACCATTTCCTCATCTTGCTCGCAAATGGAATAGAATCAAAGCACCTTGCTATGGCAAGCCCACCCAAAACTATCCGAGTGGTCTCAAGTGTTTTAATCATGGATTGGCATAAAGAACTTAAAAGTTAAATGAAGGTTCTTTAAGGTAGATTATAAGCATATCAGCAAAGATAGTCATAATCATGCACCAGACAAGTTCCCAGGAAGATAGGTGAGCCACAAGGACTACTTAAGTACCAACTCTTCCTTAGACATAACTCTCCTAGTCATGCACAATTAGAAATCAACTCTGATTTGGCAACATAATCACTACCTTTTATAAACAATCAGTTTTCTTTTAAATTTTGCGTAATTATGACTTGTTTCCATAAACAATCATAAAATCCAAAATTTACAATGTCTAAATCTAAACATATTAGGAAACTATGAATCAATGTTTCAACTAAACATCTAATAAAATTCTTAACACTTAAGAACAATTAATTCATGCATCGCAACAATTAATAAAACATATTTGAATTAATTAAGCATGCATCTTAAACAATGAATTAATCTAGCATAGCCCTATAAATTTTATTTCCAGAAATTTATAGCATCCAGATTAAAACATAAAGCATCTCAGATTGTAAACACAATCACAGAATAGCAGAAAAGTTAAACAAACTGATACTGCCCAGATTTGACTTATTATGTCGCGTGACATAACTAGCCAGTGGCTAAGTATGTCGCGTGACATAACTAGCCAGATTACCAGATTTCCACATGTGGCCTACTATGTCGCACGACATAGGTAGCCAGTTCGCAGGATTTCCAGATTTCAATCAATTCAGATTACATGGCAATTAAATCATATAAAACAACCCTTTTACAGATTTAATTCAACATAATTCGAAAACGATTTTCACATTGTTTCACATAAACAATCAAAATTCTATCGCATACAAAAACATGCAACGAACATATAAACAATTTATATAATCATTCTAGCATGTTAATTCAAACTTAACCATACGAACGGGGCTCTGATACCACTGTTGGGTTTTATGGGTCCATGCGCAGCGGAATTAAGCATCAAATTAACACAAAACCCAAGCCCTAAGATCCGTTCTATACGATTAAATTGAATTCCTATGAGATAGAATTTACCAACCTTAATTGCTTTCCGGTCTTGAGCTATCGAACGGATAATTATGTGATTCGTAATCACAAACTTTTGATCTTCAAATCTTCGAATCTTCAACTCCTTTGGATCTTCAGATTTGAACTCTAGGTCTTTGATTTGTTTGAACAAAATTAAGACCCTCTTTTGGTAATCCACACAAATATGAATGTCGAGAACAATTCTCGGGTTGGGAATTGCTAGATTCCTAAAACTTATGGAAGAATATTGAGAGGACTTTTGATTGTGAATTTCTATTGAAAAATTCGGCTAGAGAATTAGGTCTGACAGACCCCTTGTATTTATACTACAATAGTAAGAATACGTCTCCTAATCGTATTAGGAGAGACAGGCTGTCAAACCGCGTACGGGCTTATTATGTCGCGCGGTATATTAAGCCATTGGCTTAATATGTCGCGTGACATATGTAGCCAGATACTGAGACTCTCAATCATTCTTCCTCCGGTTCAACCAATTCATTCTATTTGTGTGTGACCCAATAGGATTGTATTATGTTGGCAATGAGTCCGATCATATCGACCCTCATAAGACATAAGAGGACTCTAGCAAGCCATTATGTCTACCCAAATAACACAACGTAAGAGTTCACGTTTCAAATGGTACACTTCCATTTCTCCCTTTGTCTCACGATGTTATATTGAACACAAGTCATGGTCCACGTCAACTTGTATTTGTTCAATGCTTTCTCGATCTTGAGTATAATGATAGTCCAATCATATTGGGGTGTGGCCACACGCTTTCATCATTATCACTCATCGAGGGGCCCAAGAAAAACATCTCTCTTTCGAGGGACAAATTTCATCTTGACTTATCATCCTTCCCATCATGAATCCGATCATGCCAAAGATAGCCTTTATAAATATCGTGTTAAGATATCGTTTGACTAAAATCAAACATGACTTTCATCATATGTAAGGTCATGATAATCTCAGGTCTAGGGACTAAATGAAGTGACCATATGAGATTTAATTATGACATTTGACCATGACATAAATCTCATACGGGTCAAGTCCAGTCACTTGTTCTCTAACAAGTACCCATAATTTCAATGTGCATCTCTATGCATATAATCATCATATGATTATCCATTGACAATTATACTAATTATTCTCTTAATAATTAGGGACGGAGATTATTACAATAAATATGCAAACTATATAATAATCAAATAATAAACATAAATGATAAAGATGATACATAACGGTTTTCAGTTAAACATAACTAAAGCCTAGGGCATTACACCAACATGTGTGGGGGGCGCATCCGGTATCATGTCGGTTTCCAGGACTTCTCTGAAAGCTGACATACATTTGGGGAAGGTGACCTCCTCTTGGGTAACCCTGACAAGGAGTGTTACTTTGTTCCGGGGTGGATTTGATCTGACCATGGTTATTTTCTCATTTGGGCGGATGGGAGTTAGTTTCCCTCTCTCTATCAGATCCTCAACTATCAGCCTGGATCGGATGCCTGAAAACCCTTTCCCCAAAGCATGGTAGGCAGTGTTGAACTCTAAGACATCCACGTGCTCAGACCCAGGAAACTTCATGGCCTTCATATCCTCGGTTTCATATTCGTCTTCCGAAGTGTCTTCGGTCTTATGGCTATCAGCCTCCATTTCATCATACATCTTTTTTCTTTCACCCTTGCAAGTAGGGCAGCCACAAGTAAAGGATAGGCAACATTCCCCCTCGTAGTTTGATGTAGCAGCTCGATAGATCTGGGTCCAAATAAGGAGCACCCGGGGTCCACTGTCGGGCGCTGGAGCAATTAGGAAGGCGTCATGTGGATCCATAGGTATGAAAGCCACTGGGGAGACGTTTAGATCAATAACCCTTTTCAGTGATTGCAGGCATTCGCTGTGCTCAAGCGGCCCGGTTGTGACCCTTACGGTTGTTATGCCATCCGTTCTCGGGAAAGAAGAAAAAGATCCGATGACATTTACGAATTCTTCATCTTCTGGCCGCTGAAACCCTCCATTCTCAACCAGTGCTTCAATGAACCCATTCCATTTACCGGTTAGGTTCTTATAAGGAACATTATGTTCTAGGATTTTGGATGTGTACGGATCTGGGCGCGGGCTTTGTTGTCCCTCATCTTCTGAAGTATCCGGACACTGACCACAGGTGCATCTTACGAGGTGCAGCTCTTGGGGTCCCATCCCTATTGGCATTTGACTTGCGTTTTTCGGTGGTTCTTCATCGTCGCTTGCTGACAACCAACCATTGTGTCTGGCTCCCATGGCATTATTCCCGGCCTGATTGTTCCAGATTGATTCCGGATCTGGGGCCTCAGTTGACTCTTCGCTCTCGTCATCATCATCATCATTGCTGTCATCGGAATCATCTTCCCATACTACCGGGATTTCGGCTGAGAGGGAACGCCGATCAAACCCGTTAGGGGAATATGGGTGCGTGCAGCCGCAGAAATTGTCATATGCTCCCATTCCCGGAAGTGGTACTTGCGATTCGGCTTCTCCACCCAGAAACTGCGGGGGAAGAGTGAGAGGGGGTGGCACGTATTTGACTCCAGGCAGGATATAGAAGGAATCCTCCTCCTCTGATTCTTCGCTGTTCTCGGGATCATATTCAGCCTCTCCCAAAACCAACTTGCAGAAGTGTACTAGCTCCAGATGCTCTTCGGCCTCTTTGCTGATAAGCCCCAGTACAGGCGCCCGCCTGAAGCTTTCTTGCTCGATTCTTCTCGATTGTTCTAACCATCTTGTGTAAATGGTTTTCTCATGTTTTGACCGGAACAGCCCCAGTTCTTCAGTATCGGCTTTCCCTTCATCCGAGAAATAGCGGGCCTCGTATTCTTGCAGGAAGTCTCTGACATGAGACCAAGGTGGGTTGATTCGTTCAATATCCTCAAGGCTGAGGGGGAATCCGAATTCAGGATCCTCGACAAGGTTGGCCATGGGTATTTGGGGACCTTCATCAGCATCTTCCTGGGCATGCGAAGGTTCTCCGCATTCAATCATATTCACCTGATTATGGTTCCTTGGCAGAGGATTTTTGACTGTATTAGGCCCCTCGGGGCCTTCCAACTTTCCTTGCTCTATCAAGCCTTGGATCGCCTTTTTCAGAGTGAAGCAGTTGTCAGTCAGATGTCCGTGGGCTTGATGAAAAGCACAATACTTTGAGGTATCCACAGGAGCATTCGGATTCCTGGGTTGGAAATTCTCCAAAGGCCGCAGCAAGCCTTCTTTCACCAGTCCCCTAAAGATGTCGTTCAGAGGCATTCCAAAGTTTTCGAGGTTCATGACCCGTGGCCTGGGCTCGACTGGTTTTCTGGGAGCAAAAGGAGTTGTGTTATTACATTCCTGTCCCGCGTAGTTAATCATCTCTTTGCCTTTAGCAGGAGCAGGGGCGGTGTTTGAAGGAGGAGCCCGATATCTGTAAGCAGGTGCAGCAGCCGGTTGCTGATTGTAAGCCTTTTCAAACTTAGCTGCGGAGTTAACCATGGCCCGTAAGTCTGAGTACGGGAAGTGACTGAGGGAGGCTCTCAGATGTGGTTTCAGGCATGACTGAAAGATATCCAGTTGTTCCTCTTCAGAAGGAGGGATGGCCATTTCACTGAGTTTCAGATTCCACCGCTTGTAGAAATCCCCAACATTCTCGTCGGGACGCTGCACTGTTGTCTGCAGATCAACTCTATTTGTTTCCCATTCCAAGTTGGCCTTGTACTTTTCTGTGAAGGCATTAGTAATCTGGTCCCATGTAGCCCTGGCATCGGGTTTTAAGCGGAAGAACCATTTTAAGGCACTGGATTTCAAAGACAGACTGAAATAGTCAGCCAACTGCTGATTGGTACACCCTTTGGCCTTCATCGCCAAGGTATACGTGTCCAGATGAGTTTTCGGGCATGCAGTACCATCAAAGAGGTCCAGATTCGGCATAACAAATTTGTGAGGCAGGGGAACGATGGAGTCCGGGTCCGTAGGCCGGAAGGCAGACTTCTTAGCGGTCAATTCAGCAATCTGCGCTTTCATTTCTTTATGTTGTTCCATGAACCAGGCCAGATGAGGGTCTTGTGGCGGAGTCATTGCGTTCAAACTAGTGGCTGAGCTAGAGAGAGGAGCTACCACTGGCGGCAGACTGGTGGAGGGAACGGCCGATCCGGGGACGTAGGTGAAAACCTGTCCTTGGCCCAAATTGCCCGGGGGAGCATGAGTAGGAGCCTGGGCGAAGGGATAGAACCTTGCGGCCTGCTGTTGATTTTCAACTGGCAAAGTGGGTGGAGGCAGTCCTGATGTAGCTGGGTAGCTTGGATTTCCGGAGTGAGACCCATAAGTAGGCTTAGGTGCGGGCTGCTGTCCCTGATTGTTGAATTGCATGGCTGGCTGAGGCGATGGTGTATAACCCGGGGGGTACTGCGGTCCTGGTGATTCTGATGAAACTGGGATGGAGGTTTGGTAACCCATCGAACCCTGAGTGAGAAATGGGTTTGTGAAAGCTGTGGGAGGAGCAGCTGAGCTAGCATCATTCTGAGGAGGGGCTCCTGACGGCTGTTGAGGCATGCCGAACTGTTGTTGTGGCCCTTTGAACTGTTGCTGCGAAGGCCCGGATTGATCGGTTCCAAACTGAGGCGGGATCCCAATTAGCTGTGGCATTCCGAGGTAACCCCAACCATGAGAAGACATTCCGTACTGATTTTGCCCCCACTGAGGAACTGTGAACTGATTTGTGCCGCCGGGCTGCGTGGATCCAGTGGCCTGAAGCTGGGGAGCTGGCTGACCCGAAGATCGAGGAGCATGAGTTCTGGTAGTGGTACTTTAGGCGGTTGGTGGTGGCATCCTGGAGTAATCAGGGCGACTGAGAGTGGGATTGGCATCCTCTTCTTCTTCCACGGTGAAGGTGCCATCGGGGTTGAGGCTGGCGGCCAAACCATGGCTTTTAATAGCCTCCATAAGGCTATTCAGCTGTGCTTCCTGTCGTAATCTCATCTGTTCTGCTATCTGATTCCACTGTTGTTCTGTCAAAGGGGTCCCGGGAGGCGGAGTGACGTTGTCCCCATCATTACCGGCTGATGCAGACATTCTGAAACCCGGAGTCGGAATAAACGGCGAAGCTGACGATGCGCTTGACTCTTCCCAACTGATCAAACGGTGACCCGGTGTCCGGAACCAAACTTTGTGAGGAGCTGCGGGGGCAAAGGCACGAGGGTTCAGAGATTTGGGAATGAAGGAGGGTAGGTGTTTGGGCTTTGGGCTCATGCAACATGCCGTTATTTGTTCTTGTTTACTTAAAACATGTTTTATTAACTGATGGATGTGGTTTTACCCATCCAAAAGATATGTTCCTAAGCTTATTTTCTGTTCGAATCCTTGAGAATTTAATGTATATTTTAGTGTTTTGATAGTTCAGGGAGTTAGCAAAGTTGAAGCAAAATGGTCAAGAAAACTGGAGAAATCACTGTTGTGATGGGCGACCGCCCAAGGCAAGGTGGGCGACCGCCCATGTGTGATTAATGCTGAAGGTCCAAACCGCTGTTATCATGGGCGACCGCCCAGACCATATGGGCGACCGCCTGCAAGCCGAAGTATCAAAGTGTCGTCTCTCGCTGTCATGCGGGCGACCGCCTAAGACCAGTGGGCGACCGCCTGGGCCAGGTTGGGCCGACGCCAAGATCCTGCAGGCTGTTTACATGGGCGACCGCCCAGGGCATGGTGGGCGACCGCCCATACCCCCCGATTCCAGCAATTCAGTTTCCTTTCTTAAGGATGATTTCATGCCCTTTTCCTAATTTGGCACCCCTTCTTCCCTAGTTTAAAATAGAATTCTGCAAAAACAATTTTCTTATGCTTTATTTTCCATGGTAATTGGGGAGGCTCAAGGATTCAAAGGATTGTTCGTCTACCAGGTTTTATGTATTTTGATTCATTCATCTCTTTTTGTCTTTTTGAGATGAACATGAGTAGCTAAGTCTTTTATTTCATGGATTGGATGTAAGCAGTATTAGGGTTTTATGCTATAACATTATTTTTTCAATTTAATTATTCCTTGTTTATCAAAGAAGTTTTATTTCAATTCTTGAGTTTGCAATCTAATCAATTGTCACTTGTGAATTGTGTGAGTGTTGATTAATACAGTAACTTGATTGATTAACACCGACTAAACTTTGATAATTAAATCTAATTGGCCTCGTAACTGAGTCAAGAAGATTTAGGTTCTTTTGTTCTGTGGTTCTTATTGCTTTCTTTGTTTATTAATTCAACGTAATTGAAGGATTAATAAACAAGGATAGAAGGGTTGCAAATCGCACACCAAACCGTCCCAACCCTTATTTTTGTGAATGAACCCTAGGAAGTAATTGACCACTTTACTCTAAAAAAAAATAGCATAAATCCTTGGTACTGTGAAATTCCAATCCATGAATTCCTTTTAATCTGATTTTATCCTTGTCTCTTGTTGCTTGATTGCTTTTCTTTTAAGTATTTTATTTAATTAAGTTTTTAGTTTAAATCAAACAAACAAACCCCCCCCCTTTTGGTTACTTTTCACTAATTAAATTAACTTGTTAAAACCAACAAGTCTCTGTGGTTCGATCCCTGCTTGTGCATATTGCTACACCGGTAGTGAGTACACTTGCTCGGTAATTTATTACACAGTGGATTTTTCTCCATCAAGTTTTTGGCGCCGTTGCCGGGGACTTGTTGTGATTTTTAACAAGTTTGTTTAATCGGTGCATGCTTGGTCGGCGTTCTTTGAATCCTAACCTGGAACCATTGAACGACGACATTAATAGGTTGGGTCAGTATTTAAGAGATTTATACTTGACAGAGGGTAATCCCCTTGAAAGTGACCAAGAAACTTCTTCCACCGAGGGAGAAGAAAATTTTAATTTTGAAATGGCGGACCAAGTCATGAATGCGTTTGCTAGGCCAAGAGTCGATACATCGGTGTCATGCATAGTGTTGCCCGATGCAGCACTAGCCTATGAAATCAAAGGGCAATATTTTAACATGATTCCTAATTTCTATGGCCTTGCCGGTGAGGATGCATTAGCGTTTCTGAGAGAATTCATGTCTACCGTGAGTGGGTTCCCTATAAAAGAGGGTGTTACGTCGGAGCACTTGAGACTGAAGTGCTTCCCTTATGCATTGAAAGATAAAGCCAAAACTTGGCTATTGTTACTTCCTCCCCGTAGCATCACTACTTGGGATGCTTTACATGACGCTTTTCTTACTAAGTTTTACCCTTATGATGCATTAACAAATTTTAGGGTGAAAATTATGGGATTTGCGCAGGAACCGGGGGAAGCCTTCCACGAGGCATGGGATAGATTTAGGATGCTACAAATTCAATGCCCGCACCATAATTTTCCGACTTCTATGCTGCATCAAACATTTTATGGGGCTTTATCCCCTGAATACCAATCAATGGTTGATAATGCAGCAGGAGGTAGTTTGGGAAGTAAGACTGTCCAACAATGCCAAGAACTGTTTGAGATGTTGAGTGCTAACTCTCAACAAAAGGGATCTAGGGGGACAACTAGGGGAGTGCATGAGGTAGGGATAAACAACGAGTTGGCTAAACAGTTTGCATTACTGAACCAAAGATTTGATAAGTTAGCTTTGCAAAATGCTTCTTCTTCTACTGTGCCTTCCACTGCTCATCTTGTGAATGATTTTTGTGCTAATTGTGGTCCTAACACTCATGCTACTAATGTGTGTCAAAGTGGTTTGCTGTTTAAACCTGAACAGGCACATGCAATGCAAGGATTTGGCCAGCGGTTCCCTCAAAACAATAATCCTTTTTCAAACACATACAACCCGGGGTGGAGGCAACATCCAAATTTTTCATGGGGAGGCAATCAAGAACAGAATAAGCCTCTCCACCCTCAACCTCCACCGACAAGATGAGCGTAAAAGGGAACCGTGGGAAGTGGCCATGGAGAAACTGCAAGCCGAAAATAATCAATTAAGGGCGGAAAGCCAACAAGCTTCCAAGAACCATGAAGCTGCCCTTCAAAAGTTGGAGACTCAAATTGGGCAATTAGCAACCGCCCTACAAGGTCATAAGTCTGGGACCTTTCCGAGCCAACCACATCAAGCAAATGTCATTATCACTCTCCGAAATGGCA
The DNA here is from genome assembly GCA_022495995.1 of Adenophora triphylla var. japonica. Lineage (NCBI taxonomy): Eukaryota > Viridiplantae > Streptophyta > Magnoliopsida > Asterales > Campanulaceae > Adenophora > Adenophora triphylla. The sequence continues at coordinate 228,052 of JAFEMH010002470.1, forward strand.
AACAGGTAGGTAGTGAGGTAGTTTCTCCTTCATCTTCTTCTCCCCCTCCTGCTATAGATAAGAATGCTAATGTGGATAATGATGATGTTGGTTGTGATAAGAGTACAAGTGACAAGGGAGAAAATTCTAAAGTTGATTCTCCACCCCCCGTGCCATATGTACCTCCCGTACCGTTTCCTGGAAGGTTTTTAAGACATAAATTGGAAAAGCAAATGTCGGAATTGATGAACATGTTTTCTAAGGTGAACATCAATATCCCTTTACTCAATGTAATAAAAAACATTCCTGCTTATTCCAAATTTTTCAAAGAATTAAATTCCAAGAAACATAGGTATGGGACAAATGAGAGAGTAGTGATGAGTGAGAATGCTAGCGCAGTGGTACAACATAGTCTTCCACCCAAATTGAAAGACCCCGGAAGTTTTCTGATTTCTATTACTATGGGGGAGTCAAAGAGGGTAAAAGCTATGTTGGATCTTGGGGCCAGCATTAATTTGTTTCTATATTATTTGTATGAGGAGTTGGGTTTACCCGAATTAAAACCCACCACAATGGCCCTACAACTTGCGGATCGGTCAATTAAAAGACCTGTGGGCATTGTGGAGGATATTTTAGTTCAAGTAAATTCAATCATTGTGCCTGTTGATTTTGTGGTGCTTGAAATGCCGAAAGGTGAAGGAAGTCGCCGTGATTCACCCATATTACTTGGGAGACCTTTCATGGCGACGACCAACACCATTATTAATGTGAGGAATGGTAAACTGTCTATGACAGTGGCGGGTGAGAAAATTGAAATTTCTGTGTTTGATGACATGAAACATCCTAGTGATGATAGTGAGGTGTGTTCATATGTTGATGATTGTGAAGATGTGTCAAATGACGGTGAGAATTCTAGGGATAGTGCGGGTTCCCACTTGTGTGCCGTGAAAAATAAGGCCGACAATCTTGGTTCTTGTGATGGCCCGTATCACCCCCTAGACCGATCCCAAAAGGGGTCGGTGTCCCCATTAAAATCTTTCTTTCCGCTTAAGTCTACCAATATTGATTCATGTGATAAAATGGAAGAGTGTTGTTCTATTGATATTTCTGACACTTTGTTTGTCAAGATGCATGTTCAGGATGCTTGCAATTTTGAGAAGGAAAAGGAGGTGTTTGATTGTGATAAGAATAAGGCACCAAATGAGTTTGGGGGAGAGGCTCCCAAGAAAAAGAAATTGAAGAAAAAGAAAAAGAGCAAGAAAAAGGTTAGAAAAATCCCTTGGGCTCCACCCGAGTTTGTAGCAAAGGGCGAATTTTTGTGGAAAGTGGTGGGCATTTGTGCCCGAGAATGTGCGAAGTGGGCCAAGGGAAGGAAAGCCAAGGCCAAAGGGAATGTGGTCACATCAAATCCCATTTAGTTGGGAGCAATGGTCGGGCTAACGACCTTAACCAAATGCGCTAATTGGGAGGCAACCCAAGTAGGTAAATTTTTATTGCTTTATTTATTTGCTTTGTGTGTCATATCGGCCTTTGAACCCGAGGCATGTTGTTGTCCTCTTTGCTATGAGGACATAGCATGTTTTGAGTTTGGGGGTAGATATCTCCTCGAGTTTGTGGGTTTATAGGGGAGTGTAAATAGTGTCACCCTCCAAAAAAAAATTAGAAAATTTTAAAAAATTTTGTTCTCATTATAAGTTTGGAAGTTGGCCAACGTCCGTGATGATATGAGGGATTTTGATTGAGTTTTGCTATGTTTGTGCCAATTTGAATTTGTTTATTGTAATTGCATTGATACATGTAAAACACAATTGCACCACCATTCACTCCCATTATATTTCTTGATCATGGTCATTAATTTAGGTGTCCTTTATGGGTTCACTTTGACATTCTCGGGGGTCCTAGAACATTATTGCATGCTTGTCAATAACAAATCAATAGATTACTTGGTATTTATGGCTTATCTTTCTTTGACAACCCTCTTGTAAGCCTTTGACTTTCTCGTCACTATCTATATATGAATTGTCACTTGATCCCTTTTGAGCCTGTTTAGAAAGAATGGAACATTTAGACCACCATTCGCCTTCATTTGATGCCTAATCCTTAACCCTTGACACCTAGAATAGGTTTATCCCACCTTTGCAAGATTGTGGAATTAGAAACGATTAGTTTGGGGGTTACATGGGGAAATTACGGGAATGAGTGAGAAAGGTCAAGAGTTGGAAACAAGATTTGTATTGTATAAAAGGGGGCAATTAAATCAAAAAAAAAATCAAATGTTTGCCCCCTAATTCTGCGAAGTATGTTTGATGAGTGATCTATTTTGAGAGAGGGAATGCTTTCAACCCCAAGTGTATAAAATATGAACAAAGTTCTAGTTTGGGGGTTGAAGCATTGGGGAAACAAAGGTGAGCGGAAAAGCTGAAATTTCGGAATGTGTTATATGCAATGGAAGGTTTTTAGTTTCACATTCTTGGATTTGTTTGTCCACTCCTTCGTTTGTACCCGTGAGCCTAGCCCCACATTTGTTGTGGACTTAACTTTGAGCCATATTTTTGTTCAATATTGAGTAATCGGGTTGACAAGTGTGTAATCATGCGTATGAGTATCCTTGTGTATGTAACCGTATTGTTATTTGTGATGTAGAGCATGTGTTAGTGAACCCATAAACAATCTTATCTTGTTGATCATGATCTCCCATAATTCATTCATCATTCAGGCCGAGGTGGAAAATTGTGGGTTAGATGCATTAATGTAATTGTAATTGCATATTCATTTTGGCACTTGTGTAGCACATTTACGTGAAGAATCTGAGACTTCTTTCGCCGACAACCTTGTATATGGTAGTTTTGTTCTTGTTTAGTTTTGTTTTACTCGGGGATGAGCAAAAGGTAAGTTTGGGGGTATTTGATGGATGTGGTTTTACCCATCCAAAAGATATGTTCCTAAGCTTATTTTCTGTTCGAATTCTTGAGAATTTAATGTATATTTTAGTGTTTTGATAATTCAGGGAGTTAGCAAAGTTGAAGCAAAATGGTCAAGAAAACTGGAGAAATCACTGTTGTGATGGGCGACCGCCCAAGGCAAGGTGGGCGACCGCCCATGTGTGATTAATGCTGAAGGTCCAAACCGCTGTTATCATGGGCGACCGCCCAGGACCATATGGGCGACCGCCCAAGCTGAAGTATCAAAGTGTTGAAGTCTCTGCTGTCATGGGCGACCGCCCAAGACCAGGTGGGCGACCGCCCAGTTGTGTTGACGTTTGAAGATCCCAGAGGCTGTTTACATGGGCGACCGCCCAGGGCATGGTGGGCGACCGCCCATACCCCCCGATTCCAGCAATTCAGTTTCCTTTCTTAAGGATGATTTCATGCCCTTTTCCTAATTTGGCACCCCTTCTTCCCTAGTTTAAAATAGAATTCTGCAAAAACAATTATCTTATGCTTTATTTTCCATGGTAATTGGGGAGGCTCAAGGATTCAAAGGATTGTTCGTCTACCAGGTTTTATGTATTTTGATTCATTCATCTCTTTTTGTCTTTTTGAGATGAACATGAGTAGCTAAGTCTTTTATTTCATGGATTGGATGTAAGCAGTATTAGGGTTTTATGATATAACATTATTTTGTCAATTTAATTATTCCTTGTTTATCAAAGAAGTTTTATTTCAATTCTTGAGTTTGCAATCTAATCAATTGTCACTTGTGAATTGTGTGAGTGTTGATTAATACAGTAACTTGGTTGATTAACACCGACTAAACTTTGATAATTAAATCTAATTGGCCTCGTAACTGAGTCAAGAAGATTTAGGTTCTTTTGTTCTGTGGTTCTTATTGCTTTCTTTGTTTATTAATTCAACGTAATTGAAGGATTAATAAACAAGGATAGAAGGGTTGCAAATCGCACACCAAACCGTCCCAACCCTTATTTTTGTGAATGAACCCTAGAAAGTAATTGACCACTTTACTCTAAAAAAAAATAGCATAAATCCTTGGTACTGTGAAATTTCAATCCATGAATTCCTTTTAATCTGATTTTATCCTTGTCTCTTGTTGCTTGATTGCTTTTCTTTTAAGTATTTTATTTAATTAAGTTTTTAGTTTAAATCAAACAAACAAACCCCCCCCCCTTTTTGGTTACTTTTCACTAATTAAATTAACTTGTTAAAACCAACAAGTCTCTGTGGTTCGACCCCTGCTTGTGCATATTGCTACACCGGTAGTGAGTACACTTGCTCGGTAATTTATTACACAGTGGATTTTTCTCCATCATTAACCTAGTCGGTTGGAAAAGATTGCTCTTCTTTTTCGCAAACTACTCTGGATCCTGGATCAGTGGGCCCCGTCACTACGTCTATAAGCCCCTCGTATTCCTCCTGTATTTCGACCTCCCAGGGTGGACAGCCCCGGGCGAGGGTCCTATAGGGCAAGCGGGTCCCACCGACCGAAAGAAAAACGATCCTAAAAGTCTGGCGGGTAATCGAGTCTTAACGAGCATTCGATGTAAATTACGGATAAAGCTGACGTCAAAGTCAAGATCATGTCCGAGGGCTCGACAAAAAGTCGGCATGATTTGGACTGATAAATGTCCATGATTGATCTTGACTTGTTGTCAATTAGGCCGTAATTAGGCATGGAATAATTGTTAATTCTTGATGACTCAGTGTCATGCTGGGAGTCAGTGTATAATTTGTTCCAGTCAGAGTCAAAGTCAAGGCGCCAGTCAATATCTGGTCAAAGTCCGTGACGGAAAACCGACAGAACTTCGACTGATTAGGGTCCCCGAAAGATATTGACTTGGTATGCCGACTAAGGCTTGAAAGGAAAGGTCTATACACAGACAGGGCATGACACGAACAGGACTAAAAACCAACCGGGTCTCGGACAAAGTGTGTCACGGACAAGTGCATGGTCGACACGAGGCTCCATGGGATGTTTGGGTAGTCCCGTGCTTGCACCGAGAGGCGTAATAAGACCAAACGGGCCGCGACAGGGATTTCCCCGGGTTAGGGACGTAGTGTGCAGTGTAAGGTCACGTGCGCGTAGTGTGCAAGCAGTCTATCTTCTTTTTCTGAGTAAAATAGAATTTTTTCATGTGTCTTAAAAAGTATGATGCATGATTTTTTTTTTGAAAATTTTCTTTTTTTTTTTGAAAATCTTTTTTTTTTGAAAATCTTTTTTTTTTTGAAATTCTTTTTTTTTTTTGGGAAGTAAATGCACACATAAGCACATAATTCAAAATCCGAGGCAACGGGTTCAACAGTCAAAATTTTGACTTTTTCGAGGCGGCCAAAACAACACAAAATGTGCAAAATCTACACACACAACAAATAATTTCAAATGTCGGGACGGAAGCTTGACCCTCAAAAGCTTTTTTTTTTAAAACAATGATACCGGTATGTGGGATTGTTAAACCACAATTTATCCCCGACTCGTGTTAGGAGGCGATAACGGGAAGTTTAATGGTTTCCACCAATATACCAAATATCATTTTTTTTAAGATAAAGCTTATTTTGTCCCCAGCGGAGTCGCCACTGTGACGATGTTGCCATTCGCGAAAAAAATTCGATTTTTCGTTTCTTTGAAAACCAAATAAAATCGGAAAACGGAGTCGCCACGCCATTTTTGTTTTAAGGGTCAAAACTTTGAAAAATGCCCGAAATGAGAGATTTGGGTTCGGAGGTCACGTTACACGCCGGGAAGAACGTTAGTGTTCACCCGGAATGCCTCGTAAGACGAGTCTTCCAAGCATTAAAAATCATTTGTGTGTGTGTGTGTGTGTTACTTTGGCCAAAATAAATTGAAACTGAGAAAAGTAAAAATTGGGAATTCTTTATTAGACTTTGAACGAATCCCATGATTTTTGGTATGATTTTTGGGTTGAGTTTTGGGATTCAAAAGATTTTTTGAAGTTGAAAACCAATTATGCCAGAATGAAAAAGGCAGTGGACACTTTATTTTAAAATGGGTTTAAGGGCTTAAAAATCTCAGAATCTGGGGAAAGTCCGAGAATGAAAGTTGTTCAAAACACCTTAAATAAGGTTTCTGTAAAGGAACTTTACTATTTGGAGTTGACTTGGTGGACCAAAACCTTCTGGAAATCTCAGATATGAAATCTGGACTTCCAGAGACTGAGGAACTAACTTTTAAAAGAAAATTTGAAAAGGGGAGTTTTACTCACGTAAAAAATAAAGTAAAAATATGTTTGGAAAGCTCTGGATGTTGGATACAAAAAGTGTTTTGTAGTCAACACCAAATTCCAAGTTTCTGTATGTCCAAAAAATTAGACCATGGACAGAAGTCTTAGAAAATTGCTACTGGACAGCAACTTTCTTAAGAAGAAAAACATGATTTTAAAGGGGGTTTGGCATCCATGCTTGTCCCCATTTCCTTAGGCTTTGATTAGTGATCACTTAACATTTTAGTGGTGAATCAACTATAACAAGCCATCCTTAGGGTACATTAGGACTAAGCACTTCATTTGCTTGGGAAGGGAAATTTTATCCTATGAAAATGAAGATTTGATGTATGGAAATGGTTTTTAGGGTTTTGAAAACATGTTTGCAAGTAAGTAAGAACACTTTGGAGAGAATGTTGATCCTTGTAGAAGATCAACCATGTAGATGAACTTCCATGGTGATCTTCTTGGATCTAGGGCAAGAAGATGAACAAACTACATTTTGGAGTTTGAAAATGCATGCATGGATGAGAGAGATTTAGGGTAAGGAGAGGGAGGTTATACCTATCTTCCTTGTGTTTGTGTATGAGGCTTGAATATGTGAGTGTTTGAATTTGAGAGTGAGTGGGATTTGGGAAAATAATTAAGAGAAAAAGGTGACAATTCTAGAGAATTCTCACTGTTTTCTCCCTATTTTCGCCAAGGTGCAGTTGTGAAATGTGTTGTGGCTCTTTATTTCTGTGACTGAAGGCCTCAATTTATAGCCCTCTGAAAATGGCATTATCATCCGCGCGGACAAAACCAGAAGCGTGCACTGTTCATTTAATGCAGCTCCAGGCTTTGGACACAAGGAATATTTTTTTTAAAATTCAAATTAGGCAGCCAGTTTTTGTTCCAGCAGCTTCTATTTTTGGTTTTTGACCATTTCTTTTGCTTTTTTGATTCTTTTCCTTGGTTTATCTTTAAATGGCAATCCCTAATCTACCCTCACTTTGTTAGGAATGTTAGGAATTGTTAGAAATGTTAGAAATGTTAAAACTTTCGTTAATTTTCTAACGAAAATACTAACAACTCAAATTGGAGCACTTACAGGCTCCGGTGGAGAAACAAGGGGCTGAGGAGCTCGACTTATTCTAGGGTTTGGGACATTGTTGATGTTTGATGATCCGATACTGGAGTTGGATTTGGAGGGATTGGGATCAACCAATTTAGTGTTGGATCTGAGTTTGGCGATTTGGGTTTTAGCGGAAGAACGATCGACAATTGGGGTGTTTGTGAGGTCGGATAAGGGCATTTTCTTCGCCGCCGATTGATTTTTCCGTCTTTCAGCTCCATTGTTTGTAGATGACAGAGGAGTAAACAACCATATACCCCTTCCCATGGCAGCAAACAAGATCTGGAAAGGGGGAGGCTGGGCGAAGTTGATGGCGACTGTAAATCGGAGGCAGTGGGGGAAGGGGAGGCGCTGAAGTGTGGAAAATGGAAGGAGGCAGTGGGGGAAGGGGTGGGTGACCGGAGACGGTGGCGTGGTGTGGCGTTGTTATGAAAAATGAAGAGAGAGAGGGAAAATGTAGGTTTGGGGAGATGAAGAGAGAGAGAGAGAGAGAGAGAGAGAGAGAAAGGAAATGTGGTTTTTTTTTTTTTTTTATTTCTTGGATTAAAGATATTTTTAATTTATATTTTTTTTTATAATTTTTTATTCATTATGTGTGGTTAACATATTTTAAAAATAAATTACATCCAATTACAATATATATATATATATATATATATATATATATATATATATATATATATATATATATATATATATATATATATATATATATATATATATATATAATTATTAAAAAGTTTACTTCAAATTTTAAAATATAAAAAAAAATTATTTTTAAATGTGAGTAATATTTATATTTTGGATAAATTGCAATATGGTAACCTCTATTTGACTCACTTTTGTCAAGCTTTAGCGAAATGACAAAAATGCCCCTTTAAATGTCACGTGCAAAGTACATGTTTCATGCTTCGTTAGTTTTTTAACTGGGCATCCAAAAATATACCTAATTGCAACAAATGACAAACTCAATAACCAACTTGTTACAAATGCAAATTCGATAACCAATTGAAACATCTCGATAAACTCAGGTAACTAAAATGCAATTTGCCCTAATTATTTTGTGTATAACACGTGGAACCCACAAAGTAATAACTTCCATTTTAAAATTTCGATTGGATTGGGACAATCTTTTGAAAAATTTAAACTTTCGACTGAGCCAGTATTGATTTGCAGAAACTACTATACAACTAGGTTCTAATACTTGCAAGTGTTTATTAGACGTTAAGTTTTTTGTTTTTTACTTTGTAGGTCATGATAAAACATTACTGAACAGAATAAAAATGACGAGTTAGGCCCAGCGAGTAAAGCCCAACCATTTATCTATTATTGCCACCACATTCTCAGTGGGCTAGGCCCAATTATTATTAAGCCCAAGGCCCATCACTATGATCCGTCGACTTAAGCTCATTGTCCGACCTCCTCAGGTCCCGACCTAGCTTGGTACGACTCTACGATCCATATACAATTCGGGTACGGTTCAGCCCTACCCGTCATTCAGGTCGACCTACACCCCTTAGTCGATCTCGACCTACATATTTACGTTGACCTGAAGAGTCCAGGCGTATTTACAATTCTTAGCGTGATGAGACTCCCTACAAATCAGGAGTTATTTATGGATCAAATCTCTAAATACGTATATGTTCCTTAAATTAAGGGATTTCATGCAATCCTACTACAATTATATCTCTCATCAACAACTATAAATACAAGGCAACATCAACCATTTCAAGGTAATTGCTTTTTGATTATTTGAGAATACATTGTTCCTTATAATTATTAAGCTCTCATACACATACTTACTCTCACGCCCGAGGGTCTTCGTCGGAGACCATTTCGGCTAGTCGTGGGTTTCGTGTTTCAGGTCAAGGAGCCAGGAGATTGATCTTGCCACGTGGACGGAGATTGATCAGCACGATTCTTGCAGCATCAGTTTGGTTCCATTGTCGGGAATCATGCGTCTTGACCTCGAAAATCTTTACAACCCACAACCATGGTAACTTCTGATGGCCACGTTTCTGAAGCCTCGGACGAGCACAACGAGGGAAACATTAATGCTGACGCCAATGCTGGAGATCGCAACGTTAATTTGCCTCCTCCCTCGCCACCTCGTCCTCACGCTAGGGCGACGCGTTCTAACAGTGTTGCAGATGGCAGGGGTTTGCCAGACGGCAGGAGAGGAGAGAAACGACCTATGATCGAGAGAGTAGTGCAACCTCCTCCAAAGCGTCCCCAAACAGGGCGAATGGATGCAGGCGACAGACCAGGTCCCTCAACCAATCCCCTCAGTAAGAAGGAGATGCCATTGGAGCGAGCTCAAATTTTGGCGGAACTGATAGCGATGGAGGAAGAGACAGAACAGGCCGACAGGAGGTCAGAAAGGGCAGCTCCCTCCCGAACCTCTAACAGGCAGCCCGTAAGAAGTGTTAGGCAGAATGAAGCTGAGGGACAGAATGTCGAGCAAAGGATAGTGCAGCGTGCCCAATCCCCTATTCATGTCCCGAGTGACGACCTGAGGGCCAGCCTCAACAGGAATAGAGAACAGGAGGCCCAATCAGATCTAAGGCGACATCTGGAGGCTAGCTGGAACTTGTGTGGATCGCCTGCCAGGACGCAGAGGTCACAATCTCACAGAGAAAGGAATGGGCGTAGGTCGCCAGTTCGAGTGGAAAGGCGCAGGTCACCAGTCAGAGAAGAAAGGCGCAGGTCGCCTGTTAATTCAGTCAGATCACCCTCTCACAGGGATCGGAGGGGCAGAGAAATAACTCCACCAAGGAGTGACAGGCACAGGGCCAACTCCAGAAGAGATCCCCACCGTGAAGAACGACAGAAATCCAATGATGTCTCCCATACTAGGGACGACAGACCAGATGCCAGGGAATGGCTACAGTAGAAACAGAAGTTTGAGCAATGGGAGGCTGATAAGAAGGAAAGTACTGGAAAGGTCGAACGAGGCGAATTCACTCTTCTACCTTTGGCCAAGGAATTGATCGACCGACGACCTCCACCAGGTTTCAGATTGCCCGTCCTGGAAAAATATTCGGGTGCAACCAATGCCAGAAGTCATATCTAGCATTTAGAGGCTACCATGTGCTTTGTCTCCAACGAGGATGACATGATGTATAAGGCACTAACTAGCACTCTCACGGGAGCAGCTCTTACTTGGTTTAACGGCTTGGCACCAAGTTGCATCTCGACTTGGTATTATATGAGGAAGAAATTCTTAGATCGCTTCTCGACAGCCGGAGCTCGGAAGATGACAATCACCGACTTGTATAACTTGGTACAAGGAAAGAATGAAAGCTCGATGAGCTATTATACCAAATTCAAGGAGATGGTTGACAAGACTGAGGAGGACCTTACAGATAGGGAGGTGATCAATTGTTTCAGGAATGGGGTAACCTCTGAGGATTTGGACTACGAGCTGACAGTCCGGATCGTGACTACCCGACAAGAGTTGTTTGAGAAGGCCTACAATGTGGCACTGGCTGAAGAATGAAAAAAAAAGAAAAATGGTAAAGGCCCTAAGGCTGAGGTCGCTGATAGTGATAAGGACACATCCAAGAACGGGGGGAACAACAAAAATGGCAAGAACAGAACTAGGGCGACTGAGAAAGTGCCCGAAGCTTTCACTCCTTTAACAGTGAGTCGAACAGAGATTATGAATACAGTCGAGCTAGACCCACCTGCCCCTATGAACCCAGGAAATAAATTCAGAAGGGATAACAGCAAGTACTGCGACTATCACAAAGACACAGGCCACACTACGGAGGATTGCATGAGTCTGAAGCGCATCATTCAAAAGTGGCTCAACAGCGGGAGACTCGATGCGTATGTCAAGAGACCTCAGGCAGGCGATGGAGAGCGAGCTACCAGTGGGCCACAAGAGCCGAGGCAGCCTAGATTGAATTTGGGCAAGCAAGCAACACTGCCATTAAACACAAGATATTCCAGCTCAACAAAGCTCCTCACGTGCCACCTAAAAGGTACCTCAGCGACGAGATGATCTGTTTCTACCCCGACGAGCTACCTACTAATGCAGCTGCTAGAGAGCAAGTTCTGGTTATCCCAGGGTTGATAGATGGATGTACGACGAGCAGACTCTTGATAGACACGGGGGCCTACAAGGATATTTTGTTTTACAAAATGTTCTAGGAGATGGGACTCTCAAATGAGCAGCTCGAACATTATGATGGTAGATTGGAAGGCTTCACCAACCACAGGGTCGATGCCAAAGCACAGATCGAGTTGGACGTCGACATAGGCCAACACCCCTTCAGGGTAGTTTCTAAGGTAAAATTTATTGTCATTGATCTAAATAGTGATTATGATGCTATTTTGGGTATACCTGACCAGGCCGCACTTGGAATAATGGTCTCAATCCCTCATCAGCGAGTTAAGTTCCCCACGTTAGCTGGAGTCATTTGTGTACTAAGCACAGCTCGAGAATACCTTGACCATGTCCTACGAACAAGGAAGAAAAGGGAACTGGAAATTGAAACTGCTGAGGGATATTTGAAGATGTCAAAATCAGTCACCACAACTTCTCGATTGTCTACAATCACCAGTGTAGAAGAGTCGACCTATCGCTCACATGACGAGCTCATGACTGAGTCGACACGTCACTCTAAAGTCATCATGGTCAATTCAGATGCAATTATGGTCGACCAAGTCTTCATAGGCGAGTTATGTCTCCAGATCGACAATAACTCGGGGGCCACCACCAGTGAGATCGCATCTGAGCTAGATGACATGATCGTTGAAGAAGCTCCACACTTGGGGGCCAAGGAAAGGCAGAGGGTCCGAGAAATCATCATAGAGACCCTACAGTTTAGAGATGGTCCGGAGTTAGAAGTTGTGGACGAGCTGGAAGCAGTGATAACAAATCCCTCTTATCCCGAGCAAAAAATTCAGATTGGAAAGCAGTTATCAGCTGAGGAAAGAACAGAAATCATCGAGCTACTGAAGGAGAGCAGTGATGTCTTTGCTTGGCGAGTAGAGGATATGAAAGGGATCAAGGAAGAGGTCGCAGTTCACAGGCTGGAGGTTAACCCGACCATGAAGTTCAAAGCACGGAAACTGAGAAGCTTCGCTCGTGACAAAGAGGAGGCAATAAAACTTGAGGTACAAAAACTTTTGAGTGCAGGTATCATCAAGGAGGCTACACATACCACCTGGCTAGCTAATGTGGTCATGGTGAAGAAATCTAACGGCAAGTGGAGAATGTGCGTCGACTTCACCAACCTTAATCTTGCTTGCCCAAAGGACAGCTATCCTCTTCCTCGGATTGACAAGCTCGTCGATTCTATTACTGGACATTCCACGCTCAGCTTTCTCGATGCCTATTCAGGCTATCATCAGATCAAGATGCATGAAGATGATATTGTGAAAACGGCCTTTCAAGCTGCTGGGGGGATCTACTGCTACAACATGATGCCATTCGAGTTAAAGAATGCAGGAGCGACCTACCAGAGGATGGTGAACAAGGTCTTTGCTTCACAAATTGGCCGAAACATGGAGGCCTACGTCGACGATATGGTTATCAAAACAAAGGTCGGACGTCACGTGGTCGACCTAAAGAAAACGTTCGCCAATTTACGAGCAAACGACATGAAGCTTAACCCGAGCAAATGTGTGTTTGGAGTAGCCGCTGGCAAATTTCTTGGTTTTATGGTATCACAGCGAGGAATTGAGGCAAATCCTGAAAAGATAAAGGCTTTGGTCGACATGCAAGAGCCCACAAGTATCAAGGAGATACAGCGACTTAATGGTAGGGTGGCAGCCCTAGGTCGCTTTATAGCCAAGTCGGCGAAAAGATCTCTCCCCTTCTTCAAATCATTGAGGGGGACGAAAAATTTTGAATGGACGGCTGAATGTCATTCGTCGTTCCAACAGCTTAAGGAGTACCTCGCCACTCCCCCTCTATTGAGCAGCCCGACCATTGGGGAGACTTTGTTCATGTATCTATCGGTGGGAGATCAATCAGTAGCAGCTGTTCTGGCTCGAGAGGAAGAGGGGCTTCAGAAGCCCGTATATTATGTTAGCAAGGCTTTATCCGACATTGAAGGCAGATATTACAATGCAGAGAAGGTCGCATATGCCTTGGTCGTAGCCTCAAGAAAGTTACGAGCTTATTTTCTAGCTCACCCTATTATTGTGCTCACAAATGCCCTCCTGAGAAAGATCTTGCATAAGCCGGAAAGTTCAGGTCGCTTACTTAACTGGTCAATTGCTCTCAGTGAATTCGACATCGAGTATCGACCTCGAAAGGCATTAAAGGCTCAAGCCTTGACAAATTTCTTGATCGAGATGACGTTCACCAAGGGAGATAGCGAAGGAGAAAGCTAAGGGTAAGGAACCAGAGGCTCAAGCCGTTACTAGCTTACCCGACGATTGCTGGAAAATATACTCATATGGGTCGGCAATAAGGCATGTTAGTGGAGCGGAGATAGTACTGATCGAGCCAGAATCAGGGACGGTCTATGAGGAAGCATTGAGGTTCAAGTTTGAAGCCTCCAATAACCAGGCGCAGTAGAAGCGTTGGTCGCAGCCATCGAGTATGCCAAATGTTTTGGGGCGATCAAAATTATGGCGTATTGTGATTCCCAACTGATAGTCAACCAGGTCAGAGGAGAGTACGAGGTGTTGAATTCTACTTTAATCAAATACTGTGACCTGGTGAAAGAATTAATAAAAGACTTGGAGTTCTGGGAAATTCAGAGGATTGGTCGAGATGACAATGAATTAGCCGACCTGCTCTCAAAACTGGCTACTTCAGATGAGCCTCATGGAGAACCTATCGCTTACCTCGAACATCCAACCTACGAAAGGGTTCAAATCCAATGCTTGGAAGATGCTGGTACAGAATGGGCTTACAACAATGTAAGTACCCAAATCTGGCTCATGCCTTCCGGTTAATTTCCCCGGCAATTCCGGTAAATTTCCCGGTAATTCCCCGGACTTTCCTGGAGTTCCGGAACAATTCCGGAACTGTTCCAAATCATATAAGGGCTGAAGGGAATGCTTCCCAATTAAGAAACACGTTTTTCTTAATTTGGGAAAGGTTCTAGAATGGCCACCTTGCATGATTCTAGAAACATGCTGAGTCACAAGGGATAATGCCGCACGGCTGCATTAGCCAAGGATCTCTGGCCGCACGGCTTCATTGGCGATTCCTGCATCGCCTATAAATAGAGCCCTCCTCTACCCATTTTACATACGAAAAACACACACCACACTCCATATTCAGACTCAAAAATACTCCTAAATACTGCTGGGAATCCCAAGGGTTGAAGAAGCAAGCCAAGAAGCCACCTCCCTCCTCCTTGAAGATTTCAAGATTGGTCCTTCCACCTAGCTCAACCCAAAGAAGAAGAGGCCACCATTGGTAACCTCTCACTCCCTAACCTTGCATTTTAATATGCTTTATGTGAATTAAATTGCTCCTTGCATTCATATATTGTTATTATCTTTGATTGGGACTTGGTAGTTTTCATTAAAGATCATATCTTTATCATACCCCCTTTCCCCCTTTGCATCCTTTGCATGAATTAGGCATCATTTGTCATTAAAAATGTAATCTTTATACTCAAAGGTGCATCCTTTGCACCTAAAAACCCCACTTTTACATAAAAATGTCATCTTTATGCATCCTTTGCATAAAAATCATGTCTTTACATCAAAATGCATCCTTTGCAAATCAAATGCATCCTTTGCAACCCAAAAATGTCATCTTTTCACTAAAAATGTCATTTTTACATGCATTTCCCCCATGTCCCCATTAGCAACCTCGGAACGGACCGGTATAAAGATCCTATCTTCATATCGTTTCTTCCATTAAAGGTTCCATAATCTCTTTAGAAAGGGATTACCTTGAACCCTATATCTCCAATTATCACTTAAGACGAGCATGAAGCATTCATATAAGCTCGATCGTCTTAAGGTGTAGGATTGATGGGCTAATGACATTCCTTCCTAAAGAACCTCATTTTTGGGCTATAAAAGAGAGTCCTTCTCTCGATCACGCAAGTCCCGAGGTTAAAAATGCGATGATCACAAGTCCAAGATGAGGACGGGATCAAAATCCCGAATACATAAAATCCAAGAAATCCCGAGCGACAACCAATAAATGGTTTGTACGTCCGAAAGACAACTTGGGACATTCCCTCCCCTTTCATTCAAACACATGCACACAAGAAAGCACGCAAGCAAGCAAGATAAACGGAATCTAGGGAGACTTGCTACGGCAAGGCACCTTGGGTGAACGACGATCCGTTCTTCCAAGGGGTAACTTAACCTCCGAACCCATAAAATCCTTTTTTTCAAAGTTTTGAGGAAATCAAAATGGCGTGGCGACTCCGTTTTTCAAATTAAACCGGATGTCTTCAAACTCGCGTGAATCCACAAATTTGGGCACCCATTCACAGTTTGGCGACTCCGCTGGGGATATCCCAAAGGAGAAAAGCTTTCATTTTTAAAATAAACGATACTTGGTATATAGGTGAAAACCACTTAACCTTCCTGTATCTCTCCCTAACCCGGGGCTTGGGAGAAACGGTGGTTTAACAATCCCACGTACCGGTATCACTTTTCGAAAAAAAAGTAAAAGAAAGCTTTTCCCTTTGAGCGGGTTAGACTCCCATCGCGGATTCCGTCTATTTTGCTTGCTTTCTTTGTCTTGCATTGCATCATTTGCATCTTGGGATCTGTGCATACTTCGAACGGGAAAAAACCCGAAAAATAGCAAAGGAGTGGAACCTGGAAAATTGATCCATGTAGTCGTACGGCTCAATCCTCCTTGGATTCTGACCGGACGGCCTCAGTGGCAATTCCACCAGGAAAAATTATGGTTAATCAGCCTCTGGCAGCCTTGGGGCTATTCGGGCCCAAGACTCGATCGGGGCTCCTTAAAATTTACGTGCTTAATCAAGTTGCATTCTCCCCCGTCCCAAAACTCATTCCTTTAAAACACATTTATGAAAATCTCTGTTTTAACTCAAAAAGGAACATTTTTAGGAGACCGCACACTACGCGCACCCTATATATCCTGTACACTTTGCACGCACGTCCCTTTAAACCCGAGGTGGTTGTTCAGCTGCAGTCACGGACAGTCTTACGATGCTCCCGGGCGCGCACGGAATCACCCCAAACTCCCCATGGCAGCCAGTGTCGACCAATGCACAGTCCGTGTCACACGTTTCAAAAAAACCGTGACTTTTGGTTGGTTTTTGGTCTAGTCCGTGTCATATAGCCCAGTTGCATATCCCCGTAAAGGTCAAGCCTTAGTTCATAACGGAAGTCAAGATCTTTCGCTCAAGCGAAACTCTGCCAAAATTCCGACAAGGAAAAAATTGGTAGAACCTTGACTCCGACATTGACTTTGACCTTGACCTGCACGGAATGCGTAAGAGTCGAGACCGAGTATTTGCCAAGAAAAGTCCAAAGATCTTTTGCTTAAGCGAAGCTCTGCCAAAATTCCGACAAGGAAAAATTGGCAAGATCTTGACCCGGCATTGACTTCGATTTTGACTCACGCCCGGCGTATGCAACGAAGTTCAATGTGACACTGTGTCATCCGGCTTTTACCGCCCGACCCATGCCTATTATCTTCTCGGACATTACCGAAAAGTCAAAACGTCAATCGCGCAAGCGAAATTCTGCCAAAATTCTATCAAGGCTGAAAGACGAGACTTTCCCGGTATTGCCTTGACTATAATTCGCATCGCTCGTGCGTTAAAAGTTCCTATGACCCGCTAGACCCGTTAGGAGCGTTCTTCTCTCTCGGTCGGTGGGATCCGCGTGCCCTATAGGACCCTCGCCCGGGGCTGTCCACCCTGGAAGGTCGAAATACAGGTGGAATACGAGGGGCTTATAGACGTAGTGACGGAACCCACTGATCCAGGATCTAGAGTAGTTGCGAAAAAGAAGGGCAAATCCCCTTTTCCAACCAAATAGAAATTAATAAAAGACACTGTTTTAAGTAAACCGGAAGATTCCTAATTTGCATATTGCTTGATCCTTCCGCTTAAACACCTACCCCGAGTCTAGACCTCTCCTATCCCTTCCCGCAGCAAGAAAGAAATGGGTGAGAACACCGGGTCGCCGACTTGTTAGCGCAGAATTCTCGTACAGTTCGCCGTAATCCTCGCCTTGGTCGACCCGTAGAGTCGAATGGCCGATTCGACAGAGAACAGTACTGGTTTGGGTAACCAGATGACTAGGGAAGAAGAGCTAGCCTATAACCAATGCCTTCCTCCAGTCACATATAATCTGTTGCCAAAGACTGTCCCTTTTCAGTCTTTTCCAATATCCCAAGCCGTCAGGGTCCCGACACCCTCACCTCCTTAGATGAGACCTAGCGTCGCCACAGCTATCCCAGTCATGCAGCCTCTGCATTACCCCGTGGGACCCTTTCCCTCCTCTCAGCCTGAGCCAAATCTCCCTACTGTAAAATCCCAGTACCAGCCTGACCTTTCTAACTTTGTCAACGCCTGTGAATTTTCCTATCTCCTAGACAGTGGTAGTGAAGAATCAGTCGGAAATGAGAACAGGAATGGATGGATTTACAGTGATGATGACAGTTCAGTAGAAGGAATGAACTTGGAGTTGACCAAAGTGAAATTTGGAGAGCAAGATGAAGTAGAAAACCACGGACCTGGAATAGGGGATGGTATCACTTCAAAATGTGTCTGTAGCCTGTGTGAAGGTTCAGAAAGGAAAAAGGATGCGAGCTCAGATGAGGCAGCATACGAATTCTACATCCTAGAGTTCAATACTCCATACAAAGATTTGGTCGGTGAATGGAGGGACTTAATTGAAGCTTTAGCTGAAAGAGGAAAGTGGGCTCCCCCCGCCGATCTAGAACATGTAAGCGTCGTTGAAGCTAAACCCTCATCCGGAAGAGTAGACTCCATTGCAGTGCTGAGAATCACCCCTGAGACCTTGTCTGAAGAAGAGTGTATGGATGCCTTGGAAAGAGTCCTAAAATTTGAGGCGACCCCGGTCCCCTTTATATCCTACGATGACAGCGATGTTTTCTTAGTGATTCCCAAGTCAGAGGAAGAATCCAAGATGCCTCTTATATGGCGTCAAGTATCCCGACGTGCATTTGCCCTCAATGGTCATCAGATTCAAGATGAGAGTTCTCACGAGAGTTACTGTAGTGATACCGAGGAAGACACAGTCGAAGTGCCAGAGGAAACAGTAGAGGAGTGGTTAGCCCAGAAGCCGAAAAGCCCAGAGAACCTTCCCGACAGTAAAGAACAGGAACCCACCATGAGGTTTGACCCCACATAAATCCTTCTCGATGATGGAATTTCCCACTTCAGAAAATGTTTGGCCAATGTTAAGGATGCCGTCAGAAAACTAACCCCTAGAGAAAGAAAGGACATGCTTGACAGTGATGAGGAATGTGATCCCGCTCTATTGAAAAAGTTGCTAGGTCCGGATGAGGAAGCCATTCACCAGACTCCAAACTCTGAAGGTGATAATTCATGTTGCATGTTGACCTTGAAAAGCTTGAACGAGACTGTGAAGGCTTTAAATGAGGAAGGTGAAGTTGAAACCAGCCGACTGTTGGGCCAATTAGGGAGCCAGAACTCAGAAAAGGTCAGAAAGCCAGTAACCTGGGATCAGATTCGGGAAGCCTCTTATGCCTCCAGCAGTGCGGTTAATCAGATTAATCAGCAGAGTTGGACATATGCCAGCAAGAGCCGGCCTCTCACTTTGAAAGAGCTGACAGAATCCTCCAATAGGAATGATGACCCGGAGAAGTCTAATGTCTACGTGTTGACTCGGTCTGGACAGATGAGTATTGAACAGCCTAAGGGTGATAAAAGAAATGCCGTCTCTGAGCCGAAAACAGACAAAAGACCCTATAAGCCAGAAGCAGAAAAGCCAGACTCTGACAAGGAGGATCCAGTGCTGACTCAGTTGAAATGTACTCAGGCCAATATCTCCTTGTGGTCCTTGTTAACCTCTTCATACCCTCATAAGCTGAAGCTAGAAGAAAGTTTGGCCAAGACCATGGTGCCCATAGATGTCACCCCATATGAGGTCGTCCAAATGATTGGAAGTATCCACTATGGAAACATCATTACCTTCACCGACTTGGACCTGCCAAAGTATGGGGCTAGTCATAACGAACCCCTTTACATCACAGTCCAGTTGGAAGAAAGTCGGTTGCCACGGGTATTAGTTGACGGAGGGTCTGCAATGAACGTCCTGCCAGCAAAGATGATAGACTTACTGGATTTGAAGCCTACAGATTTGAAGCCTTCTAGTCAGACTATCAAGGCCTATGAATCCACTTCACGATCAGTCTTGGGGATTGCTACTCTCAAGTTGTGGTTCGGAAAAAAGGTCATGGACGTTGACTGCTTTTCTAGGGCGACCTTGGATCCACCAGATAAACGGAGTGGCCTCTACTCTGCACCAATGTGTCAAATTTCAGTCTAGTGATGGGACTATCACCACCATCTACGGAGATAGTGTCACGGTAGAAGGAACCAGCACTGGAGGTATCCCGATATTGGAGATTAAGCATGATGATGAAGGGTTCGCCTTGACTGGATTCTCTGTAGCTTCTTCCAAGGCGCAAGTGTGTTGCACTGACCTCACCGCTACTTCCGATAAAATTCCTCCAGCCATGAGAATGATGAGAAAATGGGTTATCTTCCGGGGCTTGGATTGGGCGTAAGACTCCGTGGTCGCAGCATACCATCATTGATGTAAAGGAACAGACTACCGTATATGGATTGGGATACAAACCGAACTCTCGGGATGGCGTAAAGCTAAAGGGGTCCAAACTCTATCCCTACAGCTTATCCCCGACCCATTACTTTACAAAAGGTGGGACTCAATACGATGAAAATGACCATCGACCTCCCCGAGGAGAACCCTTCGGAAAACCTTGAGAAGGTTAGGGGAAAACCAAAGCAAATCTGTTCGAAGGATGTTCCTTGACTTGCCGTACATTCCCTGGACTACCACTACCGTTCGTAACGAGTATGTCTTCAAAGAAAATTCAGCGGTGTCAAAGAGTCGCATTCGGGGTAATGGACTTCTCCGCCTTTGAGTTAGCTCTTCCGAAGATCGCCCGGATAGAAGCCGCCAAGTGAAGACAAGGAGTGGGGTTTGCGTAAATTGTTTGATGAAGAAGCACGAATCCCAAATTTGATCGACTTCACTCGATGATGAGATAGTTGCCGTAATTGGAGACGGTGGTGAAGATCCTTTTGATCCCCGCACTTTGGTAACTAAGACAGAGATGCCGTTGAAGAATAGGGAGACATTCTCGTGGCCGATAGCCACCGACAAAGAAATGATTGCGGAGCTTGGATTGGTACCCCGTCCTTCTCAACCGGCCGTGTCAAATACCCCGTTGTCCATACGGTTGAGTCAGGAATCTTTGAATTCCAGTCTTCTGAGTCATCCGAAGGCCTCACGCCTGAGGATTATCAATATGTAATCGATGTCATCTTTCCCTTTGCTTTGAATGAAATGACAGATCTTTCTGATTATCCCCTTATTGCCAACTTAACAAATGATAAATTAACTCAAAACTTAACAATGCTAATAATGAATCATTTGAACAAGATGCAAACACACTAAATGAACAATACATTAAGGAAATCTTTAAGCAAAGTTACGGAAAAGAGGAAAACCGGGCCCAAGCCGCGAGGAGGTTTTGACAAGTGTGAACTTGGGTACCGTCGAGGAACCTAAAGAGACACAGATCGGAAACTTCTTCCAGGGGTTGAACGGGACAGACCGGTTGATCTCGCTCGCAGAATACACGGACGTCTTTGCGTGGTCGTACAAGGATATGCCGGGGCTAGACAGCTCAATAGTGGAGCACGTAATCCCTTTTGCACCGCATGCTAAGCCGCAGCGTAAATTGAGGAAAATCAAGCCAGAGTGGTCTCTACAGGTCAAAGAAGAAATTGAGAAGCTACTGCGGGTAGGATTCATCAGAGTCACTGAATACCCGACATGGTTGTCCAATATTGTGACCGTCACTAGGGCCAATGGGAAGGTGCGTTGCTGTGTGGATTTCAGGGATCTGAACAAGGCCAGCCCCAAAGATGATTACCCCTTGCCAAACATAGACATCCTGGTGGACTCCACTGCCAACTACGAAGTCAAATCCTTCGTTGATGGCTTTGCAGGCTAAAACCAGATCAAGATGGCCGAAGAAGACTAAGAAAAGACAGCCTTCACCACACCGTGGGGAACTTACTGCTATACAGTAATGCCATTTGAGCTCAAGAATGCCGGGGCTACTTATCAAAAGGCAGCGACCGCGCTTTTCCATGACATGATCCATAAGGAGATTGAGGTCTACGTAGACGACATGATAATCCACTCCAAAGGCGAGGATGGGCAGCACTTTGTTGACCTGCGAAAGTTCTTTGAGAGGCTGAGACAACATTCCATGAGACTAAACCCCGCTAAATGCACCTTCTCGGAGTAATGACAAGGGGAAAAGTGCTTGGGTATATGGTCACGGAGCGAGGTATCGAAGTCGACCCCCGAAAGATCAAAGCCATTATGGATATGAGGCCACCTCAAACCTGCAGAAGTCAAGAGCTTTATGTGTAAACCGCAAGACATCGCCCGTTTCGTCAATCGTTGACCACTATGTGCGAGCCCATCTTCAAGCTTATGAAGAAGAATGTAGATACAGAATGGACCGAAGAATGCCAGATGCCTTTGACTGCATCAAAGCATACTTAGTACATCCTCCAAGACTATGCCCCCACATAGATAGAAACCTCTTCTCGCTCTATCTTACCGACACTAATACGGCAGCTTGGGGCTATGCTTGCTCAGAGAGAAAGGACTCTCGGGTAGAGAATGCCATTTACTTTGTCGCCGGAAGCCGCAGTGGAAGTGAGCTCAATTACTCCGCATGTGAAAAGACCTATGCAGACTCGTCCGGGTAGTCGGCAAGTTGAAGCATTATATGCAAGCCCACCCTGTGAATTTGGTCTAAAAAATGGACCCCATCAAGTATATCTTTGATAAGCCTTCCCTCACGATGCGTCTAGCAAAGTGCTCCTTCTTCTTAGCAGTACGACATCGCCTACGTGACCGTAAAGGCCATCAAGGGCCAAGCATTATCAGAACCATCTCGGCGAACTTCCCGCACGAGGACCATGGGCCCGAACCCCAATTCCTGCATGAAGGGATCTTCGCAGCCGAGTCCGAAACCGATGGCAGCTTTTCTTTGATGGAGCTGCTAACAAAAGAGGAAATGGCGTTGGGATGCTACTGGTCGATCCGAAAGATGAGCATACACCCATAGCCCTCAAGTTGAACTTCCCTGCCACGAACAATGTCGCCGAGTACGAAGCCTGCATTGCTGGTTTAGAAGCTGCCCTAGAAAGGAATGTCAAGGAGCTCGAAGTTTATGGAGACTCAGCCCTGATCATCAACCAGGTTTCCAACAAATGGAAGACTGTGGACCCTAATCTTCAACGGTATCATGCCCATATGGAGGAGTTGACTGGACAGTTCAGAGAAGTGACTTTCCACTACTTGCCAAGGGAAAAGAACAGATTTGCAGATGCCCTCGCTACTTTAGCCTCACTGGTAGAGATCCCCGAGGGAAAAGCTATAAAACCCTTCAGAGTGGGTAGAAGAGAAGCCCCAACTTTCTGGTGTGAAGTAGACCTGGGACCCAAGCCTATCAAGGAACCGTGGTACAATCAAATTTACCAGTTCCTCAAAGATGGAGAGTCAGCTTTCAAAGATGAAGAAGGTAGACCAAAAGAAGGTGTCAAAGCCAAGAGCTTGCAAGCCCTGAAAAGGTTGGCCTCCCATTATGTCATTCTAGGAGGCAACCTGTACAAGAAGCGGTATCAAGGACCACTCCTCTTATGCGTCACTCAAGAAAAGGCCAAAGAGTTGATGACTGAAGTCCACAATGGTCCCTGCGGTCCTCATATGAATGCTAGAGCCCTGATGCAAGTGATCCTCAGAATGGGTTACTACTGGATTTCCATGGAGACAGACTGTGTCCATGTCCGAGCGTGCGACAAGTGCCGCGGTTTGCCAACCTCAACCATCTCCCGCCTCATGACACATGCGCATGACGACTCCTTGGCCGTTTGCAACTTGGGGTATTGACGTGATAGGGAAGATAGCCCCGGCAGGAAGCAATGGGCATGAATTCGTGTTAGTGGCAGTCGATTACTTCACCAAGTGGGTAGAGGCCAAGTCCTACAAGGTCCTCACTTCCAAGAAGGTGGCCCAGTTTATCAAAGAAAACATAATGTGTAGATATGGGGTACCCAATGAGATCATTTCTGATAATGGGTCACACTTTGAAGGGGACTGCGGTAGATTGCTATCAGAGTTCAGGATTACTCGCCACAAGTCGTCCCCATACAGACCTCAGACTAATGGAGCCGTAGAAGCTGCTAATAAGACACTCGAACGGATCATCCGGAAGATGGCCACCCATGGTCGTGATTGGCCTGAAAAGCTGCACCTGGCACTCTGGGGCTACAGAACGTCTGTCAAAACAGCCACAGGAGAAACTCCCTTTGCCCTAACCTACGGGATGGAAGCAGTGTTACCAGTGGAGTTGGAAATCCCGTCATTAAGGGTCCTCCTGAAAAACAGTGTCAACGAAGTAGAATGGTTGCGTAGCCGGCATGATGAGTTGGCCCTGCTCGACGAAAGAAGGCTTAAAGCCATGGAGCATACCCGAGCCTATCGGAGGCGAATGGCCAGAGTATTTGACAAAAAGGTCAAGGCCAGGGACATCAAAGAGGGTGACTTAGTGCTGAAGGTAAAGCCCCCTACCAGAGACAATCCCCTGGGAAAATGGGAACCCGTTTGGATCGGCCCGTATGTGGTGCAGAAGATACTATTGGGAGGAGCCATGAAACTTGCAGCACTGGGACGGCAATCCCTTTGTCCACCCAAATAACGGTGATAAGCTCCGAAAGTACTATGTCTAAGAAAATATATATATATATATATATATATATATATATATATATATATATATATATATATATATATATATATATATATATATATATATATATATATTAGTGCAAAAAGAGTAATGCCCGGCTAGGCTGAAAACCCAAAAAGGGCAGTCTAGGCAAAAAACAGGATTGCACATATAAAAAAAAAAAGAGAAAAAAAATCTTAGTGCAAAAAGAGTAATGCCCGGCTAGGCTGAAAACCCAAAAAAAAAAAGGCTGTCTAGGCAAAAAACAGGGCTGCACATAAAAAAATAGAAAAAAGAGTTCACCAGAATGAACTACGAAGACCTGAGCCCCTTAGTCTTTCTTGTAAAAGGGGAACGTAGGCAGCCATTTATGGTTCGATCTAAACAATAAAAAATAAAGGGCATTTCAGTTTCCATAAAACAGGCCCCAATCAATAAGGCATCTGAAATTTCCATGAAATTGTGTCTTGATTAATTTCTAAGATAATATCTCTTGTTCATTACAAGTTTAAAACTTCTTGATGAGTTCAAGCACGGTCTACTCTTGACTCTGCTAACCTGCTACAAAGATCTAAAATACAATAAAATGCCTAATAAAACTACTGTGTTTGCAAAATGGCAATAAGGGAATCCTAAGAAAAGATCTATCAGTCGTCATTCGCTGAGTCTTCTTTGGTCTTCTTCCCTTTACCTCGACCCCGTCGAGTGTTCTTTCTCTTCTTCTCTATAATGTCGGTCTCCCTCATTCCGATCTCAGGTATCCTCACTGGAGCCTCTATCAAACCCGTGTCAATAAGTGCCCTCTCTACCCGAGCACGAGTCCGCACTTCCTCCCTCTGAGCCTCAGTCAAGGGAGCGACTTCAGAAAGTCTCTTGTATCGAGCCTCCATATCTCTGATCAGGTCACCCGACTGGTTATGGCGACTCGCCTTAGCCTCAGTCTCCCTCAGAGTCCTACTCGAGTCGCAGTCAGCTCCCAATAAAGCCTGATGTCTCTCCCCCAAAATGACCTGAGTCGCTCCCATCTCCCTCTCATACCAATCCAAGTAGACAGTGGTCAAGATGGTACTCTTCCTGCTCCTGAAGATAGCCCTGGGTGGAAAAGCAGTGTAAGTCCAAGCCCTCGAGAAGAATGAGAAGCTGGCTGGATCCCTCATATCTAATGGCACCACCTCCATGGTACGGATGTCCTCCCAATCGCTCAATGGCTCCTGTAAGGCCCCGAACTGCCTGGATACCAAGCAGGGTATGTAGAAGGACGACCAGCAGAACCCTGGAATCCTCACTATGTAGGACTCCTGAAATATCCTCCCGGGTCCGCAACCTCCAGCTGGGGTACCCACCAGCGGATGTCCGAAGTGGATAACCTAGTCATCATCGGCTCCCGGCTACCCCGGTCCCGCCGTCGAGGTGCACCTCTCCGAGAAATCACCCAAGGGCACCGAGTCGGCAAAGCCCCTAGCAAAGCCCCAAGCCTCTCCCGCAGCCCATAAAGTCGGCATGCCGGCACCTGCACCTCATAAAATGGTCTCCCCTAGCCATCCTGTCAATGCCATGAAAGGTCTCACCCAAAACCAGTGGGACAATGTCCTTCCCAGCCCTGCAATCTCTGATCATGTCTAAGAGACCGCCATGACAGATCCCCACGGACTCAGCGGTGAACAGAGAAGAGAATACGCAGAGGATAAAGGCATCCATAGCCATCGTGGTCGCAGCCATGGCCGGAGACCCAAACCTGCCCGGGATATCAGAAAGGTCAATCCTGTCCGGGGCTATCATCATCCTCTCGGCTTCTTCCAGAGAAATCTGCAGAAAAGATGCAAGCTTTGCCGCCACCGGCACGTCTTCGATCAACGGAATCGATATAGCTTCAGTTTCTGGACCCCCAATCAAGGCTCGGAAGTCTTCATGCGTTGGGACAATCTCATTGTAGGAAAAGCAGTAAACGTGTCTCCGGACGTCCCAAAACTTTGCTGCTGCTCTCAAAAGGTCCCAATCGGGCGGGAGATCCCTCAAATGCCATAAAGACTTGATCTTGAAGGAAGAATCAAGCAACCCCTTGTGAGATTGAAAGTTGTATCTCACCCAAGACTGAAGATTGGACAGAAAGCGGTCTCTTTTCCCCCTTTGCAATCTAACGGGCTTCTCCATCGCAAAATGATCAAAGGTGGTGTCTTTAGGTCCAATATGTGCTATGGGAACAGTTGGGACAAGTCTAAGTTGAAAATGAAATGAAATGGCCAAGCCTTAGTTTTATTTTGAAAATAACCAGTCCAGACAAGACTGTAAGCCGCACGGCCTCATTTGCCCTCAGGTCCAGACCGCACGGCCTCATTTACCTGATGTAAGTGACAAATCTACAGCAACCAAGTTGCTGCCCAAAGGGAGTTTTCACCCCACTTTTCCAACCAAAACATGTACAAAAACATGTTCAAAGGCCATCCAAGCATTTATACATCATTATATATCATTTTGGCCCGGCCACCCGATTCCAAGCAAAAAACCGCCCCAAGGCTCAAGTAATATGCAAATTAATAAAAGCATAAATAGAAAAGCAAATAAAATAGTATTACATTGTTTTCGCCCCATCGGCGCCCAAATAAAGCAAAAAATAAACAAAATGTGCATAAAAACGTGTTCATTGTTTGTTTTCTTCCTAAGTCAATTCAAGAGACCTCCTAGGCCTCCGATTCTTCTTCTTCATCGCTGCTCAGCTCATAAATGCTAGTCTCCCTCATCAAGTCCTCCGCGTCGCTCACATCAGACAGATGGACATTATCAAGCTCGTACTCAGCCAGCTGCTCCAGGATGTCAGCATTGGGTCCCCGTCCTCGAGGCATGGCACTGGAAGAGTACTCCAAAGTCGATGAGGTGGATGTTGTGCCCCCGACATGCCTTCTCTTGCGTTCGGGCTCCTGTACGTCCGATGCCGCCTTTGAAGTGCAGGCCAGCTTCCTCAGAAGGGACCGGCACATGTCCTTCCAGCCCCTATTCTGCCTGACCAGTCTGTCGTAAGTGCGAACTGGAACCTGAGAAAAAGAGAAGAAAATCTCAGAAAATCTCAGAATTGCAAAAAGCAAAGAAATCTGAAAGAGGGAAAAGACCCTAAAGTATACTTACAGTGCTGTCTGGCGGCAAGGTATACTGGGGCTCCCTAGCATCGGGGACAGGTATCCTCAACCTCCTCGGTACTCCGTGGACCACATATGAAAGGTGCGCAGGAGGGATCGGCGGATCAGAAGGCTCGTCCTCCCCATATCCCTGAGTGACCGCCAGCTTCACTAGCTTCTGTGGCATCCTCAGTCGCTGCTCCACAAACACAGCGTATGGGGTATCCATATCAAAATACTCCTCTGCGGCCACGCCTGCCTGATACCTCTCTATCTCATCCGCCTGCCAATCCCTGGGCTGTAGCATCCGTGCTGGAGGATCCTGAGGAGTAATGGCGTCCAATGGAGGGACATGGCCATGCTGCCTGGAAAATCGGTCCCCCAGATAGATGACATCACATGTCAGCCCTGTCAACCATCTCCTCTACCTCGTCGCCTCCACGGCCTCCCCTAGCAAAATCTCCGGATACCTGCCCCACGGGTAGAAGTCCACTCGATCGTGCCCATCCTTGTTGATAATTGGCCTCACCATCTTGTAGTCAAAGGTGATCCGGGTCTTCCCAGTGAACTTATCCCTCGCATCTCCCCTCCAGCGGATCATAGCGAGAAAGATGGTGACATCGCTCTGTTGGTTCCACGGAAAGAACCTGATCACCTCACAAAACCAGACCTGCATGTTCAAAACATCAAAAGGGTCATTTCTCTTTCATAAAAGTCTCAAAGACAGAAAGTAAAAGAGAAAAGAAAGTGATGCTACCTCGAGAGCAAAGGAGAAACAATCTATGGAAGCAGCCTTGTTCCGGCTGTACATATCCAGAGAGAAGTACAGCTCTGCCAATCCGGCCTCGCCCCATGAGACCGTCCCAATCCCACCAACATCCTCCAGAGAATCGAGAAGGCAAGTCATGGCCAGAGTCCCAGAATTTGCAAAGATAGTGACCGACAGCATCAACCACACAAAGGCTCTAGCAAGCTGGTGGGCAGTCACCTCACTAGCGGCAAAATCCCGTATGCAGTTCTGGACTGCCACCTCAACGTTTCTCGTCTCCATTCCAAGCCCCTTGGGAATCAGCTCAAACCCAACCAAAGCCCTGAACTCCTCGGCAGTGATATGGTCCCTCCAAGTCACAGGCCTCCCGCTGAACTGTAAGCCCGTGATAGCAGTAAAATCGGCCGGAGTCACCGTCAGCTCCCCCCAGCTAAGATGAAAGCTGTGGGTAGTGTCCCACCAAAACTCAGATAGGGCCTGGACCAAGCCCTTGCTCTTCGAGGTAATATGGATACCTCTGCTGATGGCCTCAATAAACAAATCCAAGCCGGTAGCCCGCACCAGCTGCTTAGGGTTCGCCCCATTCTTCTCAAAATCGGGCATCCTCTCCCATAGCCTGACTGCAATCTCCGAAGGCCCTCTAGACTTGTTCTCCTGTAGACAAGCGCAGCAAAGAAATGTGTCAGTCCTTCATCTCATTTCAAAAGCATGCATATATTCAAAAGTGCACATATTTTCAAAAGAAAAACATTCATAAAAATTTTTCTAGCATCCTATGCATAGAAAACACGTTTTTCATCACTCGAAACACATCATGTCAAGCACATTACTTTCCTAAAGCACAAAATCACAATTTTCAAAATTATTTGCACATAAGCATTAATTTTTTCTCAAAAATGGCATGCATGAATCCTTTTCATCTCCCAAAATCCTGTTTTCTCATCTATGATTCAGATTTGACCTAGTTTTAGCACATGCAAGAACTTCGTCACATTTTAGACAATTATTTCTCTTACTTTATTTTCGAAAAAAAGTGAGTCATTCTCATTATTTTTGTCAAAAAATTTGCACTTTCATCTTTTTAGCCTCATAGGTTAATCATCAAGATCTCTAAATCATCCAAAAATCCTAGGAAAATTCGAAAAATTCCTAAAGCTTGGATCAAGCCCTAAATCAATCAAAATTCAATCAAAATCGACGGAATTGAGCAAACTAAGAATGCTTACCCCAACCGATCGAGGGTTCGTTGATTTATGCTCCCTTCTCCCCGAATAGAGCTCCGATGGAGGCGTAAGGAAGTCATACTTCCTCTCCGTCCGAACAAGATCCTTCCTGTAAGTACCCAAATCTGGCTCATGCCTTCCGGTTAAATTTCCCGGCAATTTCGGTAAGTTTTCCGGTAATTCCCCGGACCTTCCTAGTGTTTCGGAAATATTCCGTAACAGTCCCAAATTAATTAAAGGCTGAAGAGGAGCCTTCCTAATTAAGAAACACGTTTTTCTTAATTAGGAAGAACCTTCTAGAATTTGCCACCTTGCATGGTTCTAGAAATGCTGAGTCACAATGGATAATGCCGCACGGCTGCATTAGCTGGAGTTCCCTAGCCGCACGGCCTCATTGGCGATTTCCAGACTGCCTATAAATAGAGCCCTCCTCTACCCATTTCAACACACACAATTGAAACAACAAAATCAACTCACAAAATCATAATACTCCCAAGAGGCTGTTGAAGATCCAAGAAGGTGAAGAAGAAGGCCAAGAAGCTCCCTCCCTCCTCCTTGAAGATCCAAGATCAACCTCTCCTCCTAGCTCTATCCAAAGAAGAAGGAAGCCATTGGTAACCTCGCACGCCCTAACCTCGCATCCTAATTACTTTATAAATTGCTCATTGCATTGTCTTTATATTGCTTGGGACTTGGTAGATTAAAGATCACATCTTTATATTCCCCCTTCCCCTTTTGCATGCATTAGACATCATTTATCATAAAAATGTAGTCTTTCCCCATAAAGGTGCATCCTTTGCACCTAAAACCCCCATTTTCCAATAAAAATGTCATCTTTATGCATCCTTTGCATATAAAAATCAAGTCTTTTCAATCAAAATGCATCCTTTGCATTCAAAATCCCTTTTCCAAGCATCATTTGCTTTAAAGACCATGTCTTTACCATAAATTAGCATCATATGCTTTTTCAAAATGCAATCTTTATGCATCATTTGCATAATGAATGCCAAGTTCTTCATAAAAATTCATCATTTGCATAAAAATCATATCTTTATGCATCATTTGCAATAAAGATCATTTCTTTGAATCAAGTGCATCCTTTGCAACCCAAAAATGTCATCTTTTCATTAAAGTGTCATTTTTACATATATTCCCCCCATTCCCCCATTAGCAACCTAGGAGCAGACCGGTGTAAAAGATCCTATCTTTACATCGTTTCTTCCATAAAGGCTTCATAATCTCTTTAGAAAGGGACACCTTCGAACCCTATATCTCCGATTATTACTTAAGATGAGTATGAAGCATCTATACAAGCTCGACCATCTTAAAGTGTAGGATTGATGGGCTAAGGACCCTCCTTTTCTAAAGAACCTCATCTTTGACTACAAAGAGAGTCATTCTCTCGATCACGCAAGTCCCAAGGTCTAAAAAATGCGATGATCACAAGTCCCAGATGAGGGCGGGATCATAATCTCGAATACATAAAATCCAAGAAATCCCGAGCGACAACCAACAAATGGTTTGTACGTCCGGAAGACGACTTGGGACATTCCCTCCTTATTTTCAAACACATGCACACAAGAAAGCACGCAAGCAAGCACGATTAATGAAATCATGGGAGACTTGCTCCGGCAAGGCACCTTGGGTGAACGACGATCCGTTCTTCCCAAGGGGTAACTTAACCTCCGAACCCATAAAACCTTTTTTTCAAAGTTTTGAGGTAATCAAAATGGCGTGGCGACTCCGTTTTTCAAATTAAACCGGATGTCTTCAAACTCGCGTGAACAAACACAAAAATTTGGGCACACATTCACAGTTTGGCGACTCTGCTGGGGACATCCCAAAGGAGAAAAGCTTTTATTTTCAAAAAAAAATAATCGATACTCGGTATATAGGTGGAAACCACTTGCCTTTCCTGTACACTCTCTGATGTGGGAGTTGGGATAACCGGTGGTTTAACAATCCCACGTACCGGTATCACTTTTTCGAAAAAAATAGAAAGAAAGCTTTTCCCTTTGAGCGGGTTAGACTCCCGTCGCCGATTTCATTAATCATGCTTGCTTTCTTTACCATGCATTGCATCATTTGCATCTTGGAATCTGTGCATACTTTGAACGGGAAACAACCCGAAAAATAGCAAAAGGAGTGGAACCTGGAAAATTGATCCATGCAGTCGTACGGCTCAATCCTCATTGGATTCTGACCGGGCGACCTCAGTGGCAATTCCACCAGGAAAAATCATGGTTAATCTGGCAGTCCTAGCAGCTTGGGGCTACTCAGCTCCATGACTGACTGGGGCTCCCATAAAATTTACGTGCTTATGTGTTGCATTCTCCCCGTCCCGAAAATCATTCCTTTAAAACACATTTCTGAAAATCTCTGTTTTAACTCAAAAAGGAACATTTTTAGGAGACCGCACACTACGCGCACCTGATATATCCTGTACACTTTTGCACGCACGTCCTTCAAACCCGTGGGTGGTTCCAGCTGTAGTCACGGATAGCCTTACGATGCTCCCGGGCGCGCACGGAATCATCCCAACCTCCCCATGGCAGCCAGTGTCGACCAATGCACAGTCCATGTCACACGTTTCAAAAAACCGTGACTTTTTGGTTGGTTTTTGGTCTAGTCCGTGTCATATAGCCCAGTTGCATACCCTCGTAAAGGTCAAGCCTTAGTTCATAACGGAAGAAGAACTCTGCCAAAATTCCGACAAGGAAAAATTGGCGAGATCTCAACTCCGACATTGACTATTGACTTTGACCTGTACGGAATGCGTAAGAGTCAAGACCGAGTCTTTGCCAACAAATCAAAAGATCTTTCGCTCAAGCGAAGCTCTGCTAAAATTCCGACAAGGAAAAATTGGCAAGATCTTGACCCGGCATTGACTTCGATTCTAACTCACGCCCGGCGTATGCAATGAAGTTCAATGTGACACTGTGTCATCCGGCTTTTGCCGCCCGACCCATGCCTATTATATTCTCGGACATTACCGAAAGTCAAAACGTCATTCGCTCAAGCGAAAATCTGCCAAAATCCTATCAAGGCAGAAAGACGAGACTTTCCCGGTATTGCCTTGACTATAATCCGCATCGCTCGTGCGTTGAAAGTTCCTATGGCGTCAAGTATCCCGACCTGCTTTTGCCCTCATTGGTCATCAGAGTCAAGACGAAAGTTCCCGCGAGAGTTACTACAGTGATACTGATGAAGACACGGTCGAAGTGCGGAAGGAACAAGAGAAGAGTGGTTAGCCCGAAGCCAAAAAGCCCAGAAAACCTTCCCGACAGTGAAGAACGTAAACCCGCCATGAGGTTTGACCCCGCAGAAATCCTTATTGATGATGGAATTTCTCACTTCGTAAAATGTTTAGCCAATGTCAAAGATGCCGTCGAAGGCGACCCCTAGAGAAAGAAGGGACATGCTTGACAGTGATGAGGAATGTGATCCCACTCGTTGAAAAATTGTTGGACCCGGATGAGAAAGCCGGTTGCCGGGCTCCAAACCCCGAAAGTGATAACTCCTGTTACATGTTGACTTTGAAAAGTTTGAATGAGACTGTGAAGGCTCTAAACGGAGAAGGTAAAGCCGAAACCACACCGCTAAGCCAATCGAGAGTCGAACCCCGAGAAGGTCGAAAGCCGTTAACTTGGGATCGTATTCGAGAAGCGGCCTTACGCCTCCGGTAGTGCCATTAATCAGATTAATCAGCAGAATTGGCCATACGCCAGCAAGAGCCCGCCTCTGACTTTGAAAGAGCTAACAGAATCCTACAGTAGGAATAATGACTCGGGAAAATCTAATGTTTATGTGATGACTCGGTCTGGACAGATGAGTATTGAGCAGCCTAAGGGTGACAAAAAGAATGTCGTCTCGGAGACAAAGATAGATAAGAGGCCTTATAAGTCGGAAGTAGAAAAGCCAGACTCTGACAAAGAGGATCCAGTGTTGACTCAGTTGAAGTGTACCCAAGCCAATATCTCCTTGTGGTCCCTGTTAACCTCTTCATACCCTCATAAGCTGAAGCTGGAAGAAAGTTTGGCCAAGACCATGGTACCCATAGATGTCACCCCAGATGAGGTCGTCCAAATGATTGGAAGTATCCACTACGGAAACATCATTACCTTCAATGACTTGGACCTGCCAAAGTATGGAGCTAGTCATAACGAACCTCTTTACATCACAGTCCAGTTAGAAGAGCGTCGATTGCCACGGGTATTAGTCGATGGAGGGTCGGCAATGAATGTCTTGCCAGCCAAGATGATGGACTTATTGGACCTGAAACCGACAGAGTTGAAGCCTTCTAGTCAGACTATTAAGGCTTATGACTCCACGGCACGATCAGTTTTGGGGATTGCTACTCTCAAGCTATGGTTTGGAAAAAAGGTCATGGACGTTGATTTTCAAGTGATTGATATTTAAGTTTTGGGGATTATTACGATTTCCTTTACTGCTCTCCTGGGACGACCCTGGATCCATCAGATAAATGGGGTAGCCTCTACTTTGCACCAGTGCGTCAAATTTCAGTCAAATGATGGTACTATCACCACCATTTATGGAGACAGTAATTGGTTCACCAGAATGAACTACGAAGACCTGAGCCCCTTAGTCTTATTTGAACATAGGTCGTCTCAATATGAACATATTGAGACGACCTACCTAGGGGCAACCTAGATTCCCCTGGGAAACACATTCTATTCCTAAGGAAGGAAGGTTTGTTGAAATCTTTGACATAGAACAGTGAGATATGATCGAGTAACTCATGGAAAAGATGAAAAGACACTACATAGGGATCGTCAATTCCTAAATCCCCCAAATTCTCTCCTATGGGCAATCCGATTTCACTGAAAGTTAGTCCCCACCTGGTCAAGATGGAAGCACAATCATTCAAAGGCATCTCTCTCCATACTCCACTCATATGCTTGTAAACTCGGTGATTGATAGTACAATACCCATACCAGACCCCAGGTTCACAACTAAAGGTCCTAGCCATGGCGAAACCAAAGAAAACATAAAAATTAAACCCTAATGTTAAAGGGTGAGAGGAATACCTTAATCGATTTGAATGAGGAAGGACTTTGGAAGAAGACGAAGGCTCAGATTAGCTCGATTGTTGTTTCGTTGCTGTCGTCGGAGGTATATCAGAGCTTGAAGAAGAGTAAAAGTTTGAAAAGGAAAAGGATTTGGGTATTTATATTTTCCGTAATTGAAAAGGAGAAAAGAAAATCCGAACGTTTAATTTCCAAATTAAATGTGTCTTGGCGGTTTTAGAGGCGATTTCCAAACGTCAAAACAGTAATGATTGCAAAATACGGCGCTTCCAAAGATCTTGTCGTTCAACAGTCAACGCCCCGGATTGAGCCACGTCACCAATAGTTGAGTAAACTTCAACTCAAACGTCGACTTGCGGGTCAGTTCAAGCTTCATAAAAAATTTCTCTTAACTTCCTGGTCGACAAAGTCAACTCAGAAAGTTGGGGGCCACTGAACAGAATAAAAATGATGAGTTAGGCCCACCGAGTAAAGCCCAACCATTTATCTATTATTGCCACCACATTTTCAGTGGGCTAGGCCCAATTATTATCAAGCCCAAGTCCCATCACTATGATCTGTCGACTTAAGATCATTGTCCGACCTCCCCAGGTCCTGACCTAGCTTGGTCCGACTCTACGATCCATATACGGTTCAGCCCTACCCGTCATTCAGATCGACCTACACCCCTTAGTCGACCTCGACCTACATATTTACGTCGACCTGAAGAGTCCAGGCGTATTTACAATTCTTAGCGTGACGAGACTTCCTACAAATCAGGAGTTATTTATGGATCAGATCTCTAAATACGTATCTGTTTCTCAAATTAAGGGATTTCATGCAATCCTACTACAATTATATCTCTCATCAACAACTATAAATACAAGACAACATCAACCGTTCCAAGGTAATTGATTTTTGATTATTTGAGAATACATTGTTCCTTATAATTATTAAGCTCTCATACACATACTTACTCTCACGCCCGAGAATCTTCGTCGAAGACCATTCCGGCTAGTCGTGGGTTTCGTGTTTCAGGTCAAGGAGCCAGGAGATTGATCGTGCCACGTGGACGAAGATTGATCAGCACGATTCTTGTAGCATCAATTACTTAGTCACTAATAATTTAGTTTAGAATTGAGAACTCTCTTAAAAAGTACTCCCTCCGTCCCTAAAAGATTGTCCTGTTGTACATTTTGCAATTATTAAGGAAGAGCTTCACCTTCTTGTACCTTAGTAGATTTGCACTAACATTCATGTCTAAGTTTAGAAATTGGACATACTTTTTGGGACAAGTCAAAATAGCAAATGAGACAATCTTTCGGGACGGAGAGAGTAATTGGTTACGGTAAGATGAAAGTAATTAAAGGATGGAATTGGGCAATCTGCCGTCTAACTTTAGAACAGTCTATGAAAATTGAGGATTAAAGTTAAATCTAGAGCAAATAAACAATCTCTGGTGTAGGTGAGAGAGGGGGCGAAATTCGCAAAATGACCAAAAATAAATAAATTATAAACGTATTCATAATTAATAGCAAAATAAGAAGAAGAAAAAAAAATTGCTAATGTATATTACATAAACAAAGTCATATCAATTTTTTCTTGGAATTTCTTTCTGTTTATATACATGAGATGTATAGATATAAACTACTGACAAATAACTCCCATGAACTGCTAATTGACACCATAAAAATATGTTAGGACAGACACACACTGAAGCCTATTCAAGTTCCTCCATGCTAAAAGAACACAATACAGCAAGATAAGTGTGTAGCTACAGTAAAGATAAGTGTGTAGCTACAGTAAAGACACAATACAGCAAGATAAGTGTGTAGCTACAGTAAAGACACAATATAGAGAAAACTT
Source organism: Adenophora triphylla var. japonica (assembly GCA_022495995.1). Classification (NCBI taxonomy): domain Eukaryota; kingdom Viridiplantae; phylum Streptophyta; class Magnoliopsida; order Asterales; family Campanulaceae; genus Adenophora; species Adenophora triphylla. The sequence goes on from JAFEMH010002470.1 coordinate 264,281, forward strand.
AATTAGCCTGCAAGAAGATTTACTCTCATATGATCTCCAAAACAGAAGCCTAACATTCATGATCTTCAAACCGGAAAAAAAAAAATCAAACAAAGCGATAATCAATGATCAACCTTAAATACAATCAATAAGAAATCGTCCTTAAATACAATCAATAAGAATCTTGGCAGGAGCAGCTGGAGTATAGAGAAGGAAAATACTGAATAACTTATTTTATTCATTCATTATTGAGATATATATATACATGCCTTTGGAGAGTCCTAGTCCTATATGGAAAGAGTATATACAGAATCCTATTCTATTGTAAATACATTGAGTAACCATAATTGTAGAGTTCTATAAGGAGAGAATATACAAGAAATAATAGAATACAAACTAGGATTCTAACGTATATCTATCATGCCCCCGCAAGATGGACGGTCGGGAGAAAAGTCCAATCTTGGATAAAGCTGTATCAAAATGTGAACGAGGAAGTGGCTTAGTAAGAATGTCCGCAAGTTGATCTCTGGCCGAAATGTGAGTGACTCGAAGAGTGTTATCCTGGACATGCTGTCGCACAAAATGATAGTCAAGACTGAGGTGCTTCATCCGGGAGTGGAACCGAGGATTCGCAGCAACATAAGTCGCGCCCAGGTTGTCACAGAAAATAACTGGAGTAGGGGTGTGAGGAGCGGATAGTTCTTTGAGAAGATTTTGAACCCAAAGAATTTCCGCAGTTGTAGCTGCAACGGCTCGGTACTCAGCTTCAGTGGAAGAACGAGCTAGGGTTCTCTGTTTACGGGAGCTCCAAGAAATAGGATTATGACCCAAATAAACAATGTAGCCAGAGGTAGAACGGAAAGTGTCTCTATCACCTGCCCAATCCGCGTCTGTGAATGCATGAAGATTACTCGAAGAGGCACGTCTGATAAGGAGACCATGAGAAGAAGTACCCACAAGATATCTGAGAAGTCTTTTTAGGGCGTCCCAATGATCCTCAGTGGGATTCTGCAGAAACTGAGAAAGGCGGTTCACAGCAAAAGAGATATCAAGACGTGTAAGAGATAAATATTGTAAGCTACCAACCAAGGCCCTATATGCCGTGGGATCAGGGAGAGACGGGCTTGAAGTGGAAGTGAGTTGTGGGTGAACAACCATTGGGGTGGGAACCGGTTTAGCATTGCTCATTTTTGCTTTGGAAAGAATATCAAGAATATATTTATGTTGAGAAAGCAGAAGACCATGAGGATGAGGAATGACTTCAACACCTAGAAAATAGGAGAGTGTGCCAAGGTCCTTAAGAGAAAACCGAGAGGAGAAGGCAGAAATGAAGGAGTTTAAGAGAGTAGGATTAGACCCGGTGAGGATGATATCGTCCACATAGACTAAGAGATAGATAATATCAGACTCATGACGAAGAACAAAGAGAGAGGAATCGGAGACACAATTTGTAAATTTCAAGGAAATGAGGTAGGACTTGAGTTCAGTGTACCATGCACGGGGGGCTTGTTTAAGACCATAGATTGCTTGACGAAGTTTGCAAACGTGAGTGGGAAGAGAAGAATCAACAAATCCGGGAGGTTGTTGCATGAAAACTTCCTCGGTTAGGGAGCCTTGTAAAAAGGCATTATTGATGTCTATTTGACGGAGAGGCCAGTTATTCATGGTGGCTATAGAAAGAATAGTCCGAATGGTGATAGGTTTAACCACGGGACTAAATGTATCAAAGTAGTCAAGGCCATGACGTTGATGGAACCCTTTGGCCACAAGGCGGGCCTTATGGCGAGAGATGGTGCCATCAGGATTGTATTTGGTGCGGAAGATCCATTTGCACCCAATGAGATTTTGAGAGGGAGAGGAAGGAACCAAGTCCCAGGTATGATTATAAGTAAGAGCGTCATATTCAGCTTGCATAGCCAGGCGCCAGGTGGGGCTTTTCAAGGCTTGGGTGATGGTAGTGGGTTCGGAATTTAGGGGTTCAAGAGAGGCCTGAAGATTGAGTTTTTGAATGGGCTTTATGATGTTGTTTTGGAGGCGAGTGACGGGTCTATGAGTGACATTGGGAGGTGTAGTGGGCGAGGAATTGGGTGAAGAAGTATCAGACTGAGTGGCTGGGGGAGTTTCGGCAGAAGGGCTGGGAGAGGCATCAGCTGGAGCATTAGTTGTAGTAACAGAAGAGGGAGGAGGTTCCAAGGATGTGATGGTTTGTGTAGTTGTCGACAATGGTTCAGGTGCAGAATGCGGAGCTGAGTGGACAGCAAAATTTGGTGGGTGGGCAATATTTGGTAAGATAGGGAGGTGATGAGTGCACCATTCAACTGGGGTAGTGGGGGAGTTTTCTGGTAGGATAGAAGAGCTGTAGGGAAATTTTCCTTCCACAAATTTGACGTGGCGGGAGACATATATTTTATGGGTGAGTGGGTCTAGACAGAAATAGGCACTCTGAGTAGATGAGTAGCCAACAAAGACACAAGGTATCGACTTGGGAGCAAGTTTGTGAATAGCATAGGGGCGTAACCATGGGTAACATAGACACCCAAAGCTCCGTAATTTGAGATAGTTCGGGGAAGTGTTATGCAGTTTTAGGTAAGGAGATAGAAGACCAAGAGTAGGGGTGGGCATTCTATTTATGAGGTAACAAGCGGAAGCAAAGGCTAAAGACCAAAACTTTTGGGGCATTGAAGAGTGACTGAGAAGGGTGAGCCCCGTTTCAACAATATGACGGTGACGTCTTTCTGAATATCCATTGTGTTCAGGGGTATGAGGGGGAGTAGTGAGATGGGAAATACCATGAGAGGCAAGAAAGGGGCGGAGCCCAAGATATTCGCCTCCATTGTCACTATAGATTGTGAGAATGGGGCGTTTGAAGTGTTTTTCAACAAGTAACTTAAAATGTTTGAAGATTGACAAGGCATCATTCTTATGTTTTAAAGGATAAAACCATATGTATTTGGAGAAGTGGTCAACGAATATGATGTAGTATTTGAAGCCATCAAAAGAGTGGAGGGGGGATGTCCAAACATCGCTGTATAAAATATCAAGAGGACCATTGGAGGTAATAGTATTATCATGAAATGGAATTTTATGACTTTTATTGCAATCACAAGAATTACAATTGGAAGAAATAAATGACGGAATATTTAAATTGAACGTTTTGCTGACATGACGCAAAATAGGAAACGACGGATGTCCTAATCTATGATGCCAATCTAAAGCCGAAGTTGAAGAGGAATGGATAGTTGGTGAAGAAGGAAGCCACTCATAGACACCGGATTTACATGGACCTTGAAGAAGGATTGCCCCCGTGCATAGATCCTTCACAACAAAAGATGATGGTAAGAAAGTGATAGACGAATTATTATCACGACAAAATTGAGATATATAAATTATATTACGAGATAAGGAGGGAACATGAAGAACATTATTTAAAAGAAAAGTAGATGAAGAAGTGGAGAAAGAGCAAGAACCGGAGTTGGCAATGTTAAGACCGGATCCATCCCCAATAAGGAGTTCCTCCGTGCCATTGTACGGAGAATGCATGGCAAGAGTGTCAAGATCATTGGTAGCATGATGTGTAGCCCCGCTATCGAGGAGCCAAGCAGGGAGATTCTGAGGAGCACAAGATGTGTTATATGCCGCAGGTGGTTGAGATCTGGTGGTTGGCCGAGGGTTGTTGCTGAAGTTGGGGTTTGGTGCTTGGGCCATGGGATACTGTTGTTTGAAGAGAGGACATTGAGTAACATAATGTTCTTGGGTTCGGCACCATTGACATTTTCCCTTGAATGGAACCGTAGGCCTGGGATTGTTGAAGTTAGTCTGAGCCTGTGGGGTTGGAAGAAGGCCATGCTGAGGGTTAGGAGAGCGAGGTGGATAGGGAAACCGAGATGGATGTTTGTTGGTAGCATGAACAGAGGCCGGGAAAGTGGGTGAGATTTTTGTGGTTTGTTTGATGGTGAGTTCTTTAGTGATTAATTTTTCATGGAGCTCATCAAAAGATATGGGATTTTCTCTACTTTGAACCGCATGAGCTATGCTATCAAAGTCGGGATCATTGAGTTGGTCAAGGACTTTATCAACAAGATCTTCGGGATCTAGAGGTCTTCCTAGAGAGGCAAGTTGGTCGGCACAATTTTTAAGGTCATGCATGTATTCAGTTATGGTACGCGGACCTTTAGTGATATTTCGGAGGCGATCTTTTATCTGTTTAAGGTGCCCTTTGGATGGATTGGCATAGGTTTTGGACAAAGTTTTCCAGGCATCAAGAGAGGTGGTACATTGAGATATGAGGGGAACTAGGGATGGAGAGAGAGTACCAGCCAAGGCACCTAGAAGGAGTTTGTCTTGGCGAAACCAAGTAGTGTAGGCGGGATTGGTAGGCTCGGAAAGGGGTGGCCGTTTTGGTAACAGCGGTGGGGTTGGTGGTGGGGGTGTCCGGGGTATTGGGTGGTAGGTGTTTTGGTGGGGCTAGGAGAGTGCCATCAATATAGTGAAAAAGGCCATAGCCTTGTAAGGTAGCTTCGATTTGAATCTTCCAAGCGATGTAATTCGTGGAAGATAGTTTTAGAATGTGAGAAAGGGATACGACAATGAGAGGTTTGTCTTCCTCAGCGGTGTTAGGCAGGAACAGTGGGGAAAATTCGGCTGCCATGGGAAGATGAGAAGGAGGTTGACGAGAGAGAAGGAATTGGGGCAAGACCTAGGTTTGATCTAGGGCTCTGATACCATATAGAGAAGGAAAATACTGAATAACTTATTTTATTCATTCATTATTGAGATATATATATACATGCCTTTGGAGAGTCCTAGTCCTATATGGAAAGAGTATATACAGAATCCTATTCTATTGTAAATACATTGAGTAACCATAATTGTAGAGTTCTATAAGGAGAGAATATACAAGAAATAATAGAATACAAACTAGGATTCTAACGTATCTCTATCATGGAGCAGCCAATTGATGTTGTAAGAGTGATGTAATTGCCTCGGCAGGAGCAGCTGGAGCAGCCAATTGGTGATGTAAGAGTGATGTAAATGCCGGGCTCCCTTGGGGCTCTGGAGTATAAGGGGTACTGCCACCCTGGCTGTATAGGGCACATCCCGCGATTTACCTCCACCAAGATCTTGTGGGGCCCGCAGTGGTCAGGATTAGTCCGACGGCGGGAACCTGGGTATCAAAAAAAAAAAAAAAAAAAAAAAAGAAATCGTCCTAATGTGGACTAGGCTTTAATTCAATTACTTGGGGGATATTTATCATACATGTTGGCTGCACGAGACAGGTTACGTACCTTTGCTTGTGATTAAGTCGCCGATGACCGTTTGCAGTGATGCTATGACAAACAAGTTGGGTGACAAGACAGGCTACGGGTTGGAGTTTTTACTTCCCTTTTATATACCACACGGGATACGTAATAATTAATGAGCGAGTATTTTATTAGATAATTCCTCATTGTCCAATAAATATATTTTTGGTTAAAAGAATTTTTTTAAAAATTATTATTTAAAAATCATAATAATGATGTACAATGTAAGATAATCACCTGTGATAAATATGATGGAATAAATTATACATAAATCCTAGAATGATGCGGAATATTTATTCTAGGATAATCATGCTTTAAGTTATCAAAGATTATGGAACGATAGACAAACCTGAATTCATAGCAATATTTGGAGAATACTTGATGAACGATTATTGTCTTCCAATTGATCCTTAGGGTTCTTGGAATTCAATTGACAATGGGAATCAAGAGAATAAAACCTAGGTAGGTCAATTGGGGACCATAACCCTATATTTATAATGACCTAGTATGTTAGCCAGCCCATCATAGATTAACAACTAGACCCCTTAGGTATCTACACATATTAATTATAGATATCATACTTATAAAAGATGACTTGGGCCCCCTTCAACTTTAGTAGATCACTTTATTAGGCCCAAATACTTTAATATTTAATGTGACATATACAATTAATTATAGTGCACATACGTCTATGTGCCCAAAGACTTTATTTATTATACTAGTATATGTAAAGTCCATAGAATATTCCAACAATCTCCCACTTGGACTTACACATGTACATAGTATAATACCTTAGTTTAATTGCATATCACATTATAAACCTTAACAGCAATGCTTTACCAAATTGCGTCATCTTAAACCAATCCGGTCCATTAGTCAAATCAACATAAGGATCAAAGAGATTTTCGTCACTATTAGCGCAACTAGACCCATCAGTGGTCACATATATTAACTCAACTAAATGACATGGATCAAGTATGGATGTGTAGCATGGAATAACATGTAATGTGATCTTCACATGTCTATTCTCAACTGGTCCAACCTTATTTTGAGATCAACCAAATATTCGAGTGCAAAATAACTTTATTAACCGAAAGCTGAAAAACCAAATATACTTATAACAATAAATGTAAGAGCAAAATACAAAACTCCCACTCAATCTAAGCATACTCTAGTGATACAACACCCATACAAGCAAACGGTGTGCTCGTGAAAAACCTTCGGTGTTACACCCTTAGTAAGCGGATCCGCGACCATGGAGTTAGTCCCAATATGCTCAATACAAATCTGTCCACTCTGAATCCGTTCCTTAACAGCAAGATACTTAATGTCTATGTGCTTAGACTTAGACGAACTCTTGTTGTTATTAGAATACATAGCGACTTATTATCACAAAATAACTTTAATGGCCTTTCAACGCCACCTAATATGCGCGGCCCAGTGATAAAATTTCGCAACCAAATTGCGTGATTTGATGCCTCATAACACGCCACAAACTCTGCCTCCATCGTAGAAGTAGCAACAAGTGTCTGCTTAACACTCTTCCAAGAAACTGCTCCTCCACAAAGTAGATAAACGTAGCCTGAAGTAGACTTACGACTATCTTGGCATCCCGCAAAGTCGAAATCCGAATACCCAATGATCTCAAGTCTATCCGACTTTCTGTAAGTGAGCATATAATCCTTTGTTCTCTGGGCGAGTGCAAACCTGAGCATACATCAAGCTCCCTATAGCTGAAGCATAAGGGATGCTATTCATTTCCTTAGATTCAATCTCATTCTTGGGGTACTGAGCAAGATTGAATTTGTCACCTTTAGCCACTGGGGTGTCACCCATTTTACAATCCTGCATGCCAAATCTCTTAAGTACCTTATCGATGTAACTCTTTTGTGACAATCCAAGAATACCTCGAGAACGATCTCTGTGTATTTGAATTCCTAATACAAAAGATGCATCTCCCAGATCTTTCATCTCAAATTTCTTTGAGAGAAATTTCTTAGTTTCATGCAGTAAGTCCGTATCATTTGTGGCTAGTAGGATGTCATCCACATATAAAACCAGAAAAATATATTTACTCCCACTGAACTTGTGGTAGACACAATCATCAACTGTATTTGTCGTGAAACCAAATGATAATACAACTTGATGAAATTTGTAATACCACTGACGGGATGCTTGTTTGAGTCCATAGATGGATTTCTTGAGTTTGCATACCATATCCTTTGAATCTTTTGAAACCAAGGTTTCTTGTTGCACCATATAAATTGTTTCTTCAATGTCTCCATTAAGAAACGCAGTCTTAACATCCATCTGATGTAACTCTAGGTCATAATGTGCCACTAATGCCATAATGATTCTAAAAGAGTCTTTCGAAGAAACCGGAGAGAAAGTCTCTTTATAATCTATTCCTTCTTTCTGAGTAAATCCCTTAGCGACAAGACGTGCCTTATGTCTTTCCACATTGCCCTGTGAATCCCTTTTGGTTTTAAATATCCATTTGCAACCAATAGGTTTCACTCCTTCTGGCAATGGGACAAGATCACATACATCATTGTCTTTCATTGATTTAATCTCATCATCCATAGCGACTATCCACTTTTGAGAGTTAGAACTACCAATGGCCTCATGAAAGTTGATTGGATCATCTTCCAATTGACCAATGTCTACCTCTTGTTCATTTAGAAATACCAAGTAATCATCCGAAATGGCACTTCGTCTCTCTCTGAGCCGGATCTTCTTAAAGGCACTTGTTCTTGAGGTTGTTGAGCTTGTTCCTCATGGACAACTAGAGGGATATTGACAATGCTTCTTGATCCAATTTTGTTCTTGAACCACATCAGGATTGAGATCCAAATCATGGTCAAGGACAATTGTAGGAAGAGGAATGGTAACCGGAACCTCTTCAAAGACAAAATCATCTCTAACTTGTCCCCCCACAAGCTCAACATCCTCAAAGAATTGAGCATTTCCCGTGTCAAAAAAGTTTCTGGATTTGGGATCGTAAAACTTAAAGCCCCTTGACCTTTCAGAGTAACCAACAAAGTAACTACTAACAGTCCTTGAGTCCAACTTCTTTTCACTAGGCCTGTAAGGCCTAGCCTCAGCCGGACATCCCCAAATGTGTAAATGCCTTAATACAGGTTTCTTGCCTGTCCATAGTTCATAAGGGGTTTTGTTAGCAGCCTTTGTGGGTATCCTGTTAAGGAGATAAACTGCAGTCTTTAATGCCTCTCCCCAGAGTGAGTCTGGTAAAGTAGTATGACTAACCATACTTCTCACCATTTCCTGTAAAGTTCGATTTCGTCTTTCAGCAACACCATTCATGCTAGGTTTGCCTGGCATGGTGTACTGAGGGACGATACCGCACTCCTCTAGGTATTTAGCAAAAGGCCCAGGACGTTGTTCACCTGATCCGTCATTTCTGCCATAGTATTCACCACCACGGTCAGATTTGACTTTCTTTATTGTTTTGCCATGTTGATTTTCAACCTCGGCCTTAAACTTTTTGAACATATCCAATGCCTGTGATTTTTCATGGATCAAATATAGGTAACCATAACGAGAGTAATCGTCTATGAATGTAATGAAATATTCTTGACCATTCCACGAGGGTGTAGGAAATGGTCCACATATATCCGTATGAATTAATTCCAAAACATTCATAGCTCTCTCAGCTTTTAATTTGCTTTTGTCTGTTTGTTTTCCCTTAATACACTCAACACATATTTCATAATCTGATTTGTCAAGTGTTTCAATAATTCCGTCTGACACAAGCCTTTGCATTCTCTGTTTTGATATATGTCCTAATCGCTTGTGCCATAATGACATGGAATTATTGTTAGTAAATTTGCGTTTAGTACCACGTGTTTCCACATGCAGGTTTTCATGATATGAAGCAACAGTATCCAACATATAAAGATTATCATAAACCGATAAAGTACTAGATCCAATAAACTTAGAATTGTACGAGAAACGACATTCACCATTTGCAAAGGAACAAGTAAATCCTTCTTTGTCCAAAACTGAAATGGAAACCAAATTCCGTCTAAAAGACGGTACCACATGTGTCTCGTACAAATCTAAATAAAATCCAGACTTTAATAATAATCTAAAAGTTCCGATTGCTTCAACTTCAATAGAATTGCCGTTCCCCACATAGATGAATCTTTCAGCATCACTTGGCTTTCGGCAGTTCAGGCAACCCTGCATAGACACACTGATGTGAGTAGAAGAACCAGAATCTAACCACCAAGTGTGTCTAGGCACTGAAACCAAATTAACCTCAGAACAAACAAAAGCAAGAGATATACCTTTCTTTACACGCCATGCGTGATATTTAGGGCAATCTCTCTTCGTATGATCCATTTCCTTACAGAAAAAGCAACCTGGATCCTTATCTTGTCCCTTGGACGTTGACGTTGCTAAATCCTTAGCTTGTCCCTTCGATACTTTATGTTGCTTTTTCTTTGGCTCATTGGCCGCAGTTTCTTTAGCCTTCCTTTTCTTGTTATAGCCCGAAGAGGAAGCCACAAAGTGAGCACTCTCAGTCTTTTCAGACTTTAACCTTGATTCCTCTTGCACACACAGTGAAATGAACTCATTAAGAGTCCACTTTTCCTTCTGGCAATTGAATGTTACTTCAAATTGCCCAAACTGTGGTGGAAGAGAGATCAAAACCATATGAACAAGCATGTCATCCGACAGCTCGAACTTGAGAGCCTTAAGTTTAGATGCCAAATTGGCCATCACCATAATGTACTCACGCACGTTTCCTTTACCTTTATACCTCATGGCAACAAGATTACGCAAAAGCGTGCTTGTTTCTGCCCTTTCATTTTTAGCAAAACGCTTTTCAAGCTCTGTAAGGAACGTCATTGCAACTTTCTCATTATCTATATCGCCTCTGAATGATTCTGGGATGCTTTTCTTCATGATCATAAGACACATGCGATTTGAGCGTTCCCACTTTTCCATATCCTTCTTAGCTTGAGATGTACTCGTGCTAGTCAGGTCAGCAGGTTTTGGCTCCCTTAGTGCAAGGTCTAGATCCATAACTCCCAGAACAATCAGCACATTTTCTTTCCAGCTCTTAAAATTCATCCCATTCAGCATGGGAATCGAGTTGATGTTAGCAGATACATTAGAAGCTGATGAATTAACTGAATAGAGAACAAAAATAAAACAAATAAGCTCACATATAACTTTAAGCAGATAAATGTTTGAAATTAAAATTATCCCATTACAAGAAAATCGACGCAACATTAATTTTAATCTTTGGATAGAAAATTAACTTGCAAGTGATTTTCTTGATGTAGAAATCAAATATTAACAGCAATAAATCTGTCAAATACCAAGCCTTTCTTTGGACCGACTCAATATTCACATGGACACTTAATAACTGTTACATATTTATCTCCACAAACGAATTTGAATTTCTGCCAGATAATAGCCTTCCTTTGGGCCGACCATTACCCGCATGAAAAACAAAACGCTAAAAACTTCAAATAATCATGTATTTTAAATTAAAAAATTTCATAGGAGAGGTTACTTTGGTAACATGCTATGAAAATTTAATAACATAAAATACAAGATGTGTTCGAATAAACGAACCCAAAGTAATTTCAAACATGGGCATAACTTAAACATTATTATTGAAATTTAAAATTATTAAGTCCATAATAATAATTTCAATAAATAACATTTACTTAATCCAAATAACACATAATAATCATATTACCAACTAACAGTTATTAACAGGTAATCCAAATAGCACATATTACAAGATGATTTTAATATGTCGCGAATCGAATTAAAGGGGTACTAAAAGTGGCCAAAGCAAGCAAGGCAAGCAAGTCAAGTCAACGTCAATATGAGGTCAATGTTGTGTGGTCTAGCTTTTAATGGCTCCAGGCCTTTAGTCCATCGAAACAACCCGACCCGACTAGGGTAATCCCCAATTACGGCCTGCTGCGCTCATGGGAACGGCGTTCACGCGCGGTCGACAAGCGAGGTCATAGCGGCCAATTATACATAATCAAAACAAATAATTATACAACCAAACCTCAAATTACACATGCATCAAACGGATCTAATCAACAAAGGACAAGTCAAACACCAAATCAAACCCACATAAAATTGAGATTTCCGAAGGATTGATACAGATCAGCATACACCAAGGTTTGCCGTGATATCCCCAGGTGACGAAGATTGCTTTATCAAAGCAAAAACATATTGAACAATTACAGGGTTTGAGTACCCAATAAATTCAAACAACCTATCAAAAAAAATTGTAAGCAAACGTTGGAACGGAAGCGATCCAAAGGCTTCAAAATTGATTTGGTCACAGAGGGAGATGGTGCGGCCGACATAAGGGTTTTGGTTGAATTAAATCATAAACAGCAAAATCTATTCGATCCAAATAATCCCAACAACAAAGCAAGATTCTGGCTCTGATACCACTTGATGGAATAAATTATACATAAACCCTAGAATGATGCGGAATATTTATTCTAGGATAATCATGCTTTAAGTTATCAAAGATTATGGAACGATAGACAAACCTGAATCCATAACAATATTTGGAGAATACTTGATGAACGATTATTGTCTTCCAATTGATCCTTAGGGTTCTTGGAATTCAATTGACAATGAGAATCAAGAGAATAAAACCTAGGTAGGTCAATTGGGGACCATAACCCTATATTTATAATGACCTAGTATGTTAGCCAGCCCATCATAGATTAACAACTAGGCCCCTTAGGTATCTACACATATTAATTATAGATCCCATACTTATAAAAGATGACTTGGGCCCCCTTCAACTTTAGTAGATCACTTTATTAGGCCCAAATACTTTAATATTTAATGTGACATATACAATTAATTATAGTGCACATACGTCTATGTGCCCAAAGACTTTATTTATTATACTAGTATATGTAAAATCCATAAAATATTCCAACAAAATATTGCACTTTTTTTTTATTCAGTCACAAAATAAATATTGTATATCTTTTGCTTCTTAATATATGTACACTGCACCTAAACAATCTGCAAGACTAGTAAACATGGTTACTTAAAGAACAAGATTTCAAATATGTAAATTACCTCTTCTTATTCTTCTTCTCCTTCGGCTTCTCTTCAACATTTTGCTTATTTATCTCACTAGCTTTACCATGAACTTTGACATTCCTAGGGTTTTTTCGTCCAATCCATACCAAATAAGCTTATGGTCATTACAAGTCAGTAAAACATCTTCCCGACTCTTTGAACAAGCAATTGGGTACACCCACATATAAGGGTCAACATTGTGTGGTCCAACTGATAGCAGCTTCACCCAAGACTTCCTCACCCCATATTCCTTCATCACCCATACAGCCGTTCTCGGCCCAATATAAGCTCCAAGAAGACAAAGGCATCCATCCGAAACTTCTGTAGTGATACTTGTTAAAGGCGAGAAGCGAGAAGCGGGCGAATGGTATCGAAGCGAGGCGAAAAGCGAGACGAGAAGCGAGCGACAAAAAAGCGAGCAATTCTGAAAAATAGGAAAAAAAATAAGTTAGAAACAGGAATATGAACATATATACATTGTAACACAAAAAAAGAGTTTAAAGTTTTAAACCATGTTATTAACTAGAATAAAACAGTAAATAAATATCAAAATTTCACGCTTAATAGTATCATTAACCAAATGAAAACCCCAAAGTATGAATTCCAAGACAAAAGACACACAATTACTAGTATTATGATGTTCAAATTAACAAAAATAAGTACTAGACTGCTAGTTTGAGATTGAAAAAAAAAAGTCAAAGATTGTAAAAAAAAAAGTCAAAATTAGACGAAAGTAAACAGGAAAATAACATTGGGAGTAGAAAAGTGCTATACTAAACAAATAGGAAAATAACAATGGCTGCTGGGATAGAAAAGAGTCAAAATTGGAAAAAAAGTCAAAGATTGTAAAAAGCAGAGAGAAACGAACAGAAGGAGAAATCTAACCTGGAATCGCTGTCGCCTATGTGTCGTCGGCTGCCCGGCGACCGATCGCCGTTAGAAAAGACTCTGTTGCCCGGTAAAAATGTAACCCTTCAACTACCTCTCTTCTCGTCTTTTTTCATTTATAAATCGACTGCTGTTTAAAAAAAAAAGAAACGATGGAAAGACGGAACGACTTTTTTTAAGTATCACGCTTTAAAAAAAAAGCGACGCTTTTTTCTTTACGCTTTTTTCAAAGAAGCGTCCGCTTTTCTGAAAAAGGCGAACAACGCCCGCTTCGATGGCAGAGAAGCGACGAACCCGAAAAGCGACAAAAAAAGCAATGCAAGCGACGCTTTTAACAACCATGGATCCGCCACTGGTGATAGCACACGATTTCAGATCCCAAAACTCTGGTGGCTCTACAAGGTTAAATGTCTCAGATCCCAAAACTCTGGTGGCTCTACAAGGTTAAATGTCTCGTTTCCAATATCAAAACCACATACTCCCTCCGTCCCACCAAAACTGAGACCAAATTTCTGGGCACGCGAATTAAGGAAAAGTAAGAAAGAGAAAAAGTGAAAGAAAATGTTGTGAGTATGAAGAATTAAATAGGAGAGAGAATGAGTGGGAGGAATAGTTAGGAGAGAGAATGTTGTGAGTGTAAAAGTGAAATAGGAGAGAGAATGAGTGAGGTAAATAGTGAAGATTCCTTTGCTATTTTGGGCAGTATCAGTTTTGATGGGACGAACCAAAAAGGAAATAAGTATCAGTTTTAGTGGGACGGAGGGAGTATAATTTTTCTCACAGGATTCTCCCAAGTTTGCTTCACAATTGAATGAAAAATCCCATTAACTTGAGCACCCCAAACTCGTTTCCTTGGTACACAATAAGGATAATCATGTACCCTCTTCCACATATTTAATTTCAAACTATAAACCCTAGCCTCTGAACTAAACCACTCTTCAGTATAAGTATATCTTACTAAATTCAACAACCCTAACAACTTTATAATCATCATTCTTTGAATCATACCCTAACCCGTACAATTTGTAAGTAGGACCCAATTCAGAATTACAAGGGTAATCAATAGGTGTATCGGGTAGCTCAAAGAATTTCTCGTTAATGGATTTAAGAAAAACAAATCTTTTGTATCAGCATTTTGTAAGAGTAATAAGCCATTACAATTACCCACAAGCTCAATATAGCAATCAGAAGATCTGTTGAAAAATGGGGTTTCAATTTTTCGGGCCGAATAAAGGAAATCAGAAGATCTGTTGAAAAATTGGCTCCAACAATGAGGGATTGAGCGGAGGTGTTTGATATTGATTACTTGAGATGAAGTTTGATGAAATCCGGGGCGTTGATTAGAGCACACCAGGGTTTTGATACGCTACGGAAACATGTAGGGACTTTACCGGCTGGCGGAGAGTATATCCCCAATGATTTCCGGTGGGAGGTGCCGCCGCAGCATATTGGGTTGGGTTGGGTTGGGTTTACTCAAAAGAAACGAAGAGGTGGAGTGTTTAAATGGTGAAAACCTAGAACCTGGAAGGAGGGGCGTTAGGATTCCCGCCATTTCGAGGGTGTAATATGGGCCGGGTGAAAAGGTTAAAATGTACAAAATGGACTGTTGGGCCCATTCGTAGCTGTTCAAAGATCTGGCATGCAGTACGATTTTATAGCAATTGGATTTTACAATAGATATGTGATATACTCCCTCCATCTCACGTGAATGGACACTTATTTCCTTTTTGGAACGTCTCACATGAATGGACACTGTCCAAAATGAAAACAAATATTCACTATTTCACTCACTCATTCTCTCTCCTACTTCACTTTTACACTCACAATATTCTCTCTCCTAACTATTCCTCCCACTCATTCTCTCTCCTATTTAATTCTTCATACTCACAAACACCTCTTCCACCTATTTCTCTCTCCTATTCTATAACTATATAAAAGCTGAAGTGCAAAGCACTTCAGCACACCCACTTTTTTTCCGCTCAAACTAGCACCTAGACTAAAAAAAAGACCAGAATCATTATCCCCTAATGTCATTTATTAAACACACTCCCTTTAATAAATCAAAAATACCTTGCAATCAAAAATATTTATTTCCCAAAATTTTGACTGTATCTCTTCTACTTCCCTCCAGTTTCATTCTCTCTCAATCGCTTTCTCTCTCTCTAGCGTACCAGATAAGCTAAGATGCAAGCGGCGAGTCCTTTCCTATTCCATACTTCTCTCTCTATACTCCCCTCCTTTCCGCATTTCTCTCTCTCTCTCTCCCACCCTCCGCTACGAACGTCGTCACCGCGCCTCCCCATCTCTCTTCCGCCATGATTGCTATCGCCCCCTTTTTTCCATGGTCGCCACTGCACTCTCTTTCTTCTCTGTTGCTCATGATTCTCTCTCCCGTCTGATGGTCTCGATTCTCTCCCTATTTCTTAAGTTCTGGACAAAATGGTGGAGTTCTAAATTATGAGGTACACTCTTTCTCTCTCTACTTATGTGAGTATGGGATATGTTTTTAACTGTAAATTCATGTCCTGATATCATAATTTACATTATAGGTGAATTCCTCCATTCCAATTTTCACAGAAAATTCCATCTTTAAAACATTAAAATTGTCCACTCTCAATTTGGTTTGTCAAATTAGTGCTATGTTAATCAAAATCAAGGGAGAAAGCAAAAAAAAAATCTCTCCTTCTAATGTTGAATGTAAACTGTTTGTCAAAATGCCTCAATGAAACGTACTTTTATGCTTGCCCCATATTTGAATGTGTATTGGCTATTGATGCCTACATTTTCTCCATTTTTATGTTATTTTTAATTGAAAACATTTTCTTTTAACATTTGAAATTGTTAACCAGGGTTATGCACTTCAGCAAGTGCTTTTGTATACTTGTAAAAGATCAGCTTGGGAGGCACATATTCGTCACATCAGCAATAGCAGCAAGCTCCATCAATAAATGGCGACGGTCCCTCCTATCTACAAGCAAACAACCAGGATCACCATTTTCATGGTTATGAGGTAATGTTGTCTAATATCCATCTCGAAATGCCTGTTTCATCCTCGATTCCTTAAATTACCCATATTCGTAGTATGTGGATTATTATCTGAATGCTCATATAGTGTTAATCGCTTGATCTCTATGTTCAAGTTTTTTTACGTATGTGACAGTTATGTCGCCCCAACTTTTATTTATATGTGTTTACATGCATATACTTGCTGTTTATGTGTGTTTTTTCGTACCATTTTCCTTTAATCGACTAATAAATGAAAATAGTCTTTATTCTGGTAAATGAGTGTTTGCCAACAATCATAATGTTTCTTCTCTGAATATGATGTTTCTTACTCCGATCAAGAGCAAATTTGAATTTTTTTGGACATTCATTTTGGGACAAAGGTAGTAAAGATCTCCTGCTGTATTGAATTTATAGGTAATTTGGGTTCTATTTGTGCAGCCATACTGGCACTGACCAACTCAAACAACAGGATTGACATTGCAGAATTTCAAGAGTGTCATTTAGCTAAGATGCAGCTTGAGTCAAAGTTTGATTTTGTTGCCTCCAACTGGAGCTCAAGGGAGGAGGAGGAAGAGGATATATCGAAGAGCTTGAGACACTTTGAAATGAGTAACGAGTGTCGTAGAAGTGTTTTGGAATCTAAAGCTTGTGCTTGGGAAGAAGAAGAAAAGACTAAATGCTGCTTAAGGTAACAGTTATGGATATTGAGCTCTTTATATTATAAATTCTCAGAATAATAGTGTTGATTGATAGACAGTCTTAAAAGACCATGTCTTTAAGCATTTTCTACATGTGATTTTTTTTTAATAATAAAAATGGTTGTTTGGACTCATTGTAGGTATCAGAGAGAAGAAGCGAAAATCCAAGCTTGGGTGAACCTCCAAATTGCAAAAGCTGAAGCTCAATCGAAAATACTTGAGGTAATCATTTACTCCCTACGTCCATAATATATGTCGTACTTCCTTTTTGGTCCGCCCCAAAATAAATGACAAAAGCATCTTGCTCTCTCAAGCTGGAGAGTTGCAAGTGTCAGCATTACTGTGAAGCATTAAAATTTTGAAGAAGTCAGCATTATTGTCATTATTATTACATTACACTTTACGTAATGACAAGCATGAGTTCTTCAAATTCTCCATCATCTAGGGACGCTCAACCGATTGAGAAGTTGAAGGCAGCTTATACGAAATTTATTGCACGTTCAATGAGAAGACCGAAAGAGAGTGAGGTATCCTTATACTTTTCCAACTCCCTGATAGGTCTAAAGTCGCACGCTTACAAATTAATTAATTACCAAGACTATAGTCGCACGCCTACAAATTAATTAATTACCAAGACTATACTCGGCTACAAAAACTGCAGTTAGGACAAGTCCAGGGTCGATCCACTGAAGAACGGTTATTCGATTGCACAATTGTCACTTGACAAGATTGGGGGATTTATTTGATTTTAATTAAATTCCTAAAACAGAAATTAAGAAGACTAAGTTGTAAAACAATTAACGGGAAACACTTCAGATTTGTCTCTGTCCCCGTTTATTAATTCAACATCATTGGCACAATTTCTCTCCCTTCCTCCCTATTCACTTGATCCGGAATATATTTCAACCCCTATTTCTTTCTTATTAATGGTTATAAGCAGTGACACACTCACCTATTCCCCTAATCAATACCTAAACCTAACTGACACAGTCTAGATTCACAATATTGATTGATAAAGCTTTAAGAAATTAAGATCAAGAATTTCACTATTCTTTTTCAAATAAATCTAAACCTAGTTTTACCCCCTTTTTAATTTACCACGACACGTGCATAAATCTCAAAGATGCTACTTGTGAAAAATCCTAATCTGACACAGACTTAAGATTAAACTAGCAAATAATCAATTAAAACAAGTAAAACTATGAATAGGGATTCAGAAATAAAGAAATCAATACCTCAATTGAATTAAACAAACGGTTCAGGATTCAAATCCGAAGCAAAAGGTTTAAGCTTCCATGAAAATTGCTGAAAACTCTAAAAAATAATGATAAAAAGTCTAACCCTAAAACTGTAGTTGAAACAAGTATTTATATTTGTTCCAACCCCTAATACTAAACCTAAAAGGAAACAATAAAGAAAAAGGAAAAGAAAATAAAAATCATACTAATAATAATAATAATAATAATAATAATAATAATAATAATAATAATAATACTACTACTACTATTCCAGCACTTCCATAATTTTCCCTCGGTCAAACTCCTTGCATTGGTCAACATCCTCGGTCAATGGCCTGTATTCAATTCTCGGTCATGGCCTGTCAAAGCATTCAATTAGGAAACTTTAATTTCCAAATCCAATACTACTTTGTACTCTTTTTTTTTCCAATTACATTACTTCCTTCAACTACTTCACACACTCACACACGTGCACACTTCAATTTAAATTTCTTTTCTTCCACTTTAGTCCCTGAAATCTCAGCTTTTTTCTTCTGGTCCTCAAACTCTGCTGCTTTGTAAATTAATCCTTGAACTTCAGCTTCTCGCAGTTTGGTCCCTGCACTTCTGATAATAGCACTTTATCCTTCACATTAATAAACTTTTGCAGGGACAACACAAAATTACTCAAAATGTCTCACAATTACAAATATTTCCCACAAACTCGCCAATTCATAGTTTACTCAAAATTACATCAAAACTAGTCTAAATTACATCAAAATAATAATAAAATGTCTAAAAAATTAGGGAAATAATATATATAAAATCCACCACATCAAATTCCCCCACGCTTAGACCATTACTCGTCCCTGAGTAATATCCTAACCCCACTCTAAACCAAACCTCCTACGCCAATAGTAATCAATCCTACCCTAGGCTCCAATCCTCCCTTATGCCTTCCACCGGTGATATAAGTAATAGAAAGTGTTTCACTCACTCACCTTTTTCCTAGGTGTCGTTTCCGATTTTCACCTAGACTCTCATTTTTTTTTCTATTTAATTTTATTTTCTTTTTTTTTTTTTTTTTTTCAAACACACCCTCTCCTTTTGCCTAAGTGCCCTCTCGAGTTTTCACTTAGCCTCTCTTTTTTTTTTTCAAAAACGAAAACAAACATATACAACAACCAACATACACCCCACCCCCTCCCTAAATCTTGCATAGTCCCCTATGCATCACAACAGTATAATATAAGAAAGATAGGGGTAGGGATACCTCTCGGAGCTACTGAGGCGGCCTGAAATGGTAGTCCCAAGGACCTTGCTGACTGGAGCTGCTCGCTGGGAATGGCCACCTCTGCCATCTCCCGTCATCATACTGTGGTGCCATGCGCACCATATAATCGTGAAGCTGATCCTGCCGATCCATAGTAATGGCAAACTGCATATCCATACGGGCTATCAAACGATCTACATCTCCACCACCCATACTCGCAGCCCCAGAACCAACATCCTCGGCCTCCTCCATATAATCATCATCATCATCGTCGTCCTCCTCTTCAACATATTCAGCTTCCTCCTCCAACTGCTCTTCAACAATTCTAACGTTCATTCCTCTTACATCCCTCTTATTGCTTTCCAGGGAAGCTCGAGAGATGGGCCTTATAATCTTCACTTTGTCACCCCCAAAATTCCACTGCACCCCCGCAGCTTTTACCAACCCGGCAATCAATGATGGGTACGGAAATCCATTCCGTTTATTCTCTCCCACAGCTTGCATATTATCTGAAATGATGTGTCCCAAAGAAATCTGTCCTCCGTTGATAATCAAATGAATCAATAATGCATGCTTCCGCGGAACTTTCACATGCTGCGCTGTCGGGAGGATCCTATAGCATACCAATTTATTCACCCCCTTTGCCACTAGATTAAACTGCGTCTCACTCACAAACTTGGGCGAACCATTCGGGTTGTAGGTCCATTGGAGTCGATTACCCTCCAACGTCCTAGCCACATCCTCAAAATATATCCTCCAATCCCCATTTGTTGCTTTAAAATACTCGCATTCCTCACGTTTCACTCTAGGAAGCCCATAAAATTTATTAACATCCTCACTTCTGAATTTTATCGTTTTACCCCTCACAAAAGAATGCTCTCGATCCATGGGGATTTTGTTCATATTCGAATAAAATTCTTTCACCATCAAGCTATTACCCTCCCCCTTAGGCTCATCACAAAACTGTTGCCACTTCCGAAATCCAAATTTATCAATAAGCCCAAACGATACGATGTTAAACTGTCTCTCCGCGATTATGCCCCTATCCGTATGGGAATAGAAATAATTTTGGGACATGTAATAATTAAACCTTGATGAATCATGAGGATCCTCACACCGGAGAATGGTTCTGAGGGGCGGGGGAGGGACACTAGATGAACTCTCAACAACCTTTTGCTTTTTCTTACTTCCCTTTTTCGATGGCTCTTTAGTTTTACCCATATCAAACACTATATCACCCACAACAAAACAATTCCCAATAACAGTAATCAACTTCTCAACACAATTAATTTAAGTAACAATACCCAACTCTCTCAATATAAACTGAAATCGCAAATAAGACGGGGGAAGAAGTAATTTCGAACCTTGCAATATTCTGAAGAAGAACTGTCCTGATAACTCAAGCAAGAGACTCGCCGGAATCTGCAAACCCCGCCGAAAAACTCAAACAACCGCCAGAAAACTTCAACCACAGCCGGAATCTTTTAAGGGTTTTAGAAGAAGCACCCCGGATTGGAACAAGGATTGGCTAATCTGAAGGTATATGGTGAGGGGATGAATATTTGTGAAGGGGTGTAATGAGGATTTAGAGTGAGAGAGGGAGACTTGGCTGGAATTAATGGGGGGATTGGCCGGATTTTTTAGAGGGTTTAGAGAGAGACGAGAGGAACTGGTGAGAGTTTGTTGTTTATGAGGGAATTAATACCCACTTTCCTTTTATTCTCGACCCGATCCAATTGACCCGACCCACTTCATCATTCAATGGCCCGAATCTACAACTGCCGGGTTCGCGAGGCGTGCGCACGGAGATCAGTGAGGCGAGCGCCTCATACACCGAAACTTGGGCTTGGATTGCTCAAAATTGAGGCGGGCGCAAGAGAGTCCCTGAGGCGGGCGCCTTATACTCCTCTGTGTGGCCTCAAATTTGCTTGATTGGGGCGGCCGCCTGGGTATTATGATGCGGGCGCCTGAAATACCGTGGATGGCCTTGGTTTTTGAGCAACATGGTGCGGCCGCCTGGAATAAATGGGGAGGGCGCCTCATACTAGCCTGTTTTTGGCCTGTGCTTGCCGGCTTGGGGCGGGCGCCTGAAATTTTTATTTTATTTATTTATTTATTTTTTTTTTTTTTACAGACTAAAGAAATAGACCCAAGCTGCAAAGCTGATTTTGCTCCTTCCCAAGCTCTTTCCTGCGCAACACCACCAAACAAAAAACCTTTAGTAGCACCAATTCCATACAAAATAAAAATGTAAAATAACAAAGAAAATAACAACGAAAATGAGAATCCCGGGTTGCCTCCCGGTAAGCTGCCCTTCTTTACCGTCTTTAGCTAGACCAAATGCCGGGTTTAATGCCCCCGGCGTAGCATATGGCTCAATCATAATTAGGATCGTAGAGATCCATCATCTCCACATCTTCCACAGTAACATTGCTCCCATCAAAATAGGGCTTCAACCTTTGCCCATTTACCTTAAACTCTTGGTCACCGGAAAGACTAGAGATCACCACCGCACCATGTGGGAATACCTCCCTCACCAAATAGGGACCGGTCCACCGGGACCTCAATTTACCGGGAAACAAGCGCAAGCGGGAGTCAAACAGGAGGACTTTTTGACCAACTTTAAATTCTCTCCTTAAAATCATTTTATCGTGCCACGCTTTTGCTCGTTCTTTATAGGACAAATTATTTTCGTAGGCCTCTCTACGGATTTCATCTAGTTCATTCAATTGTAATTTCCTCTCCTCACCAGACCCGTCTAAGTTCATATTGAACTTTTTAATCGCCCAAAAGGCTTTGTGCTCTAATTCCACGGGCAAGTGACATGGCTTCCCAAACACTAATCGATATGGGGACATACCAATAGGTGTCTTATAGGCCGTACGATAAGCCCATAGAGCATACTCTAGCCTAAGACTCCAATCTTTCCTATTCGGATTTACGGTCTTTTCGAGGATCGATTTAATTTCCCTATTGGACACCTCGGCCTGGCCATTTGTTTGGGGATGATAGGCGGTAGAGACCTTATGAGTGATGTTATACTTTTTGACCAAGGCCTCCACCATCCTATTGCAAAAATGAGTTCCCCTATCACTTATCAAGGCCCTAGGCATCCCAAATCTAGACACAACATTACTTTTAAAAAAACTCACCACCACTTTAGAATCATCGGTGCGTGTAGGGATCGCTTCGACCCACTTGGAAACGTAGTCCACTGCAAGCAAAATGTACACAAAACCAAAAGAAATAGGGAACGGACCCATAAAGTCAATTCCCCACACATCAAAAATTTCGCAATTCATTACGATGTTTTGTGGCATCTCATTGCGGCGTCCTATATTTCCAACACGTTGACACCGGTCACAAGACTTACAAAAGGCAGTGGCATCCATGAACAACTTTGGCCAAAAGAAGCCACTGTCTAACACTTTCCTAGCGGTATTCTTGGCACCAAAGTGACCACCGCATGCATACTCATGACAAAACTTTAGGATAGAGGCCATCTCATTTTCCGGGACACATCTACGAATGACTTGGTCAGCGCAATGCTTCCACAAGTTTGGTTCGTCCCACACATAATACTTAGCCTCACTGCGGATTTTGTCTCTCTTGGATTTAGACAACAGTGGGGGTATTTTATTAGAGACCAAAAAGTTCACCAAATCCGCATACCAAGGAAACACTTCCTTCACCGCCCACAAAGCCTCATCAGGAAACTCGCCCCGAATAGGGGCTTGTTTATAAGGCTTGTCATCTTCTCTCACCAAACGACTCAAGTGATCGGCCACAACATTTTCGGCCCCTTTCTTATCCTTGACTTCAATGTCAAATTCACTTAACAGAAGGATCCACCGAATGAGTCTCGGTTTCGCCTCTTTCTTAGACATCAAATACCTAAGAGCAGCATGATCGGTGTACACAATGATTTTGGTCCCAAGCAAATAGGACCTAAACTTTTCTAATGCAAATACCACCGCTAACATCTCTTTTCAGTAGTGGAATAATTCTTTTGTGCCTCATTCAAAGTCATAGATGCATAATAAATCACATGAGAGGCACGATCCACTTTTTGACCCAAAACTGCCCCCACGGCATAGTCACTCGCATCACACATGATCTCAAATGGGAGAGACCAATTGGGGGCTTGAATAATAGGGGTAGATGTCAACCTCCCCTTCAACTCATCAAACGCTTTCTTGCAATTATTATCAAATTTAAAATCCACCTCTTTTTGCAACAAGGTGCATAGAGGTGATGCAATTTTCGAAAAATCTTTTATGAAGCGACGATAGAACCCCGCATGACCAAGGAACGACCGCACTTCACGCACATTTGTAGGGTAAGGAAGTGTGGAAATAATATCAATTTTTGCTTTATCCACTTCAATACCCTTTTTCGAAACCACATGTCCCAACACAATGCCTTGAAGTGACATTTTTCAAAATTTAACACCAAATTTGTTTCAACACATCGGTCTAACACCAAAGCAAGGTGAGCAAGGCATTGGTCGAACGAGTCTCCATGGACGGTGAAGTCATCCATGAAAACCTCCATAAAATTTTCTACAAAATCGGAGAAGATGCTCATCATACACCTTTGAAAAGTCGCAGGTGCATTGCATAAACCAAAGGGCATCCTTCGATAGGCAAAGGTGCCGAAGGGGCAAGTAAAAGTGGTCTTCTCTTGGTCTTCCGGTGCAATTGGTATTTGAAAATACCCGGAATAACCATCAAGGAAACAGTAGTACGCCCTTCCGGCAAGCCTTTCCAACATCTGATCAATAAATGGGAGGGGGAAGTAATCTTTCCTAGTTACCTCATTCAGCCGACGAAGATCAATGCAAACACGCCATCCCGTTTGCTCCCGGGTTGGCACCAACTCGCCCTTGTGGTTGATGAAGACAGTGATTCCACCCCGCTTGGCTACACATTGAGTAGGACTCACCCACTCACTATCTGATATGGCATATATGATCCCCATCTGCAGCAACTTCAATACTTCCTTCTTCACCACCTCCATCATACGTGGGTTCAACCTCCTCTGCGGTTGCCTTACCGGCTTAGCACCCTCCTCTAGCAAAATCCGGTGAGTACATAAAGAAGGACTTATGCCCTTGATGTCGGCAATAGTCCACCCAATCGCTTCTTTCCGCTCCCGGATCACATCAACTAATTTATTCTCTTGCTCCTCCGTCAGAACACTAGAGATCACCACAGGAAGTGTCTTCCCTTCACCCAAGAAAGCATATTTCAAATTCTCGGGAAGGGGCTTCAATTCAAGAACATGTGCCTTCTCAACAGATGGCAAGGGTTTCTCCGGTGGCATCTCCAACTGTAAACGACCATAACTCGGTTGTGAGACATACATGGGATCCTCAGAAAGGCTCATCACCGCTTCCTTCATCTCATCGGAGATGTCAAACTCTAACCCGGCATATTTCAACGCATTCTCCAACACCGACTTCATGTCATCATCTCCTCCGCACACCTCAAACACCTCTTGAGCTATGGGCTCAACTACATCAATGAAGTTCACCGAGTGCACATCCTTAGGATACTTAATGGCATCAAAGATATTGAACTCCATTTGTTGCCCATCAAACTCCATAGTCAATGACCCATTCGTGACATCCAACTTGGTACGAGCAGTCGACATGAAAGGCCTCCCTAACAGAATGGGAGCCTTAGGATCCGTATCCATCTCCAAGACATAAAAATCTGCAGGAAAAATGAGCTTACCAACCCGAACTAGAACATCCTCAATCAACCCCTTAGGGTACGCATTCGATCTGTCGGCAAGCTGTATAATCACCCTAGTATCCTGTAAAGGTCCCAACTTTAGGTTCTCAAACAACGCATAAGGCATGAAGTTGATTGAAGCCCCCAAGTCAAGCATAGCCATATGCTCCGAATCATCCCCTAGCAACACCGGAATCACGAACATACCCGGATCACTACACTTTTTCGGCATCCTCTTCTGATAGACTGCAGACACATGCTCACTGATTTTAACTTTTTCTGACTCCGCTCCTTCTGATTCCTCTTCATAGTGCATAACTCTTTCAAGAACTTGGCATACCTTGGAACTGACTGCAGAAGATCAAGAAACGGGATGTTTACCTCAAGCCTTTTGAACGTGTCAAAGATAGCCTTATCAGGCTCCGGCTTTCTGTCCTCCCTAAATGCATACGGAAACGGGGGAACAGGCTCATATACAGGAAATACTGGTGCAGTACTCTTCTCCTTTTCAGGAGTCTTCACCTCAGGTGTAATTCTCTCAACCACTAACTCGGGCTCCTCTTCGATAACCACTTCCTCTAGCTTTTTCCCACTGCGCAAAGTCATTTCACTAACATTAGACTTCGGATTCGGTTCCGTTCTAGATGGTAACTTCCCCGAATTCTGAGCCTCCAACCTACCCACAGCATCTGCAATCTGCCCCATCTGTCTCTCAAGACCGCTGATACTCGTATCTGTCCTTTGCTGATACTGCTGAAAACCGTTGGATAAGGTGGTCATACTCTGAGCCAGCGTACGGAACATATCTTCTGTAGACTGTCCCTGCGGCTGCTGCTGCTGTCCAACAGGTGGTCTGTACTGATTAAACTGGTTGCCCTGATACTGCTGACCCTGCTGAAATCCCTGCTGATTGTTGAACGGCTGTCTGAAACCTTGTTGCCCCTGTGGTGGACCATATCTAAGGTTCGGATGAACATTATTCGCAGCATTGTAATTGAACTGCGGTGGCCTCTGACCCTGCTGATTGAACCCTATAGCATTGACATCTACCACCTCCTCAGTCTGAAGAGTAGGACAAGAATCAGTCGGGTGGGTCACATCATTACATATACCACATGCCCGAGGTTGTTGACCCAAAACCAAAGTCTTCAACAGACTTTTAACATCTTCCAACTCAGTCTTCAACTCACTCGTTGCATCACTCGATCCTGCAGCACTGACTTGTCTAACGCTAGACCTCCTCCCATGAGTCCTTGTGCTCTTGGCTAATTCCTCTATCAACTGCTCTGCATCCCTGGTAGTTTTGTTCAAAATACTACCTCCACAAGCAGAATCTATCCACCGTTTGTCCTGCACAGTCAATCCTCCATAGAAGTATACAATAAGCTGCTCATCATCAAAACCATGATACGGACAACTTCTGCAGAGCTTGTAGAACCGGTTGTGATAGTCATATAGTGATTCATCGGACCGCTGCTCCATGTTGCTGATATCCCGCTTTATGACATTAATCTGATCAGGAGGGAAGAACTCATCAAGGAACACCTCCTTCAACTGCTGCCAAGTTGTAATGCTATTCGGTGGCAAGTGGTAGTACCATGCATTCGCGTTATCCTTAAGAGTAAAGGAAAACGCCCTCAACAATAACTGCTCAAGAGGCAATGTAGCCGGCTTCATGCTCTTGCAAATCTGCACAAACTGGGAAATATGTTGATTCGGGTTCTCCCCTGGTATACCATGGAAATGGGGCAACTGGTTCAACAACCCCGGCTTCAACTCAAAAGTAACCCCGGTGCAATCCAGGAAATAGCACTGCTTGCGGTTGCTCATTCCAGTTAGGAGCAATCCTTTGCCTCAATGTCCGAGGTGGGGGATTGTTATTGCCTCTTCCGTTACCCCCATTGTTCACAACCTACGGACCATCATCGTTCCCACCGTTATTATTATTCATCTCGTTCCGCTGCAAATTCCTCCTATACCTGAAATATCTTTCAATTTCTGGAATAAAAGAACTAACAACTTGATTAGCAGAACGGGTATGGACCATAAAAGGTTCCACACCACAGACAACAATGATAGTAAAGCTCAATTAATAGGAAACAAGAAAAAGAAAAAGAAATAGATTAAGAAAAGAATAAGAGTGCAAACAAATAAAACCGTTCCCCGGCAACGGCGCCAAAATTTGATAGGTCTAAAGTCGCACGCCTACAAATTAATTAATTACCAAGACTATACTCGGCTACAAAAACTGCAGTTAGGACAAGTCCAGGGTCGATCCACTGAAGAACGGTTATTCGATTGCACAATTGTCACTTGACAAGATTGGGGGATTTATTTGATTTTAATTAAATTCCTAAAACAGAAATTAAGAAGACTAAGTTGTAAAACAATTAACGGGAAACACTTCAGATTTTTCTCCGTCCCCGTTTATCAATTCAACATCATTGGCACAATTTCTCTCCCTTCCTCCCTATTCACTTGATCCGGAATATATTTCAACCCCTATTTCTTTCTTATTAATGGTTATAAGCAGTGACACACTCACCTATTCCCCTAATCAATACCTAAACCTAACTGACACAGTCTAGATTCACAATATTGATAGATAAAACTTTAAGAAATTAAGATCAAGAATTTCACTATTCTTTTTCAAATAAATCAAAACCTAGTTTTACCCCCTTTTTAATTTACCACGACACGTGCATAAATCTCAAAGATGCTACTTGTGAAAAATCCTAATCTGACACAGACTTAAGATTAAACTAGCAAATAATCAATTAAAACAAGTAAAACTATGAATAGGGATTCAGAAATAAAGAAATCAATACCTCAATTGAATTAAACAAACGGTTCAGGATTCAAATCCGAAGCAAAAGGTTTAAGCTTCCATGAAAATTGCTGAAAACTCTAAAAAATAATGATAAAAAGTCTAACCCTAAAACTGTAGTTGAAACAAGTATTTATATTTGTTCCAACCCCTAATACTAAACCTAAAAGGAAACAATAAAGAAAAAGGAAAAGAAAATAAAAATCATACTAATAATAATAATAATAATAATAATAATAATAATAATACTACTATTCCAGCACTTCCATAATTTTCCCTCGGTCAAACTCCTTGCATTGGTCAACATCCTCGGTCAATGGCCTGTATTCAATTCTCGGTCATGGCCTGTCAAAGCATTCAATTAGGAAACTTTAATTTCCAAATCCAATACTACTTTGTACTCTTTTTTTCCAATTACATTACTTCCTTCAACTACTTCACACACTCACACAAGTGCACACTTCAATTTAAATTTCTTTTCTTCCACTTTAGTCCCTGAAATCTCAGCTTTTTTCTTCTGGTCCTCAAACTCTGCTGCTTTGTAAATTAATCCTTGAACTTCAGCTTCTCGCAGTTTGGTCCCTGCACTTCTGATAATAGCACTTTATCCTCCACATTAATAAACTTTTGCAGGGACAATACAAAATTACTCAAAATGTCTCACAATTACAAATATTTCCCACAAACTCGCCAATTCATAGTTTACTCAAAATTACATCAAAACTAGTCTAAATTACATCAAAATAATAATAAAATGTCTAGAAAATTAGGGAAATAATATATATAAAATCCACCACATCACTCCCATTTATTGTGTACTTTATATGTTTGATGTACTCCCTCCGTCCCACTATACTTGACACTTTTTTCCATTTTGGGTCGTCCCACTATACTTGACACCTTCTAAAAATAACCAAGTTTTTATATTTTTATATTCACTCTACCCCACCACTCATTCTCTCTCTTCATTTTCCACCACTCAATTTATTCAACCAACACTACTATTTACCCCACTCATTCTCTCTCTTCATTTTCTACCACACATTTTTTTTTATTTTATTCTTTTTTCTTAGTTTTTGAACCCACCCCTTGGGTGTCAACTATAGTGGGACGGAGGGAGTATATATTTTCTTACCGAGACAAACTTTATAATATGTAGGAGTCGTCAACTGAGAATCTTGGTATACCACTACGAAGTTTTGGAACAGTGTTGGCTTGGGGAGAAAATCGTAAGTTCGTATGCTGTTAATTAATCCTCTGCAAACTGTCTGAACAAAGTTGTTTTGCGTTTTTTTTTTGATCAGAGAACAAAGTTGGTTTGCACTCTTGCAGGAACCCATGCTATGGAAGTTCTGATGTAGCTAGGAAAAAGTTGAAGCAAGATCGGTGAGCACAAAGTTATCTTCTTAAGTACTCATAAATGCTCCAGTGAGGTCATTATATGCTTAATGAAGCTTGCATAAGAGTCAGATAAGATTTATCAATGTTGTAAATATACTTTTAGGGCCAATGGAGTTTCACTTGCTATTTACAATGATACAAACACCAGTACCACCTTAGGCCATCAAACATAGTTATCTAGCTCAGACTCCAGACCTTGGAGCACACTAGGAGCTCGAGCATAGAGAAATAAAGAGAATAATGGCGCCCCTGCTAAATGGACATCAGCCAAGGTTAACATAAAACTCACAACACCAATCAAATTACTATTCCCTAGCTCATTCTCTCTCCTACTTTACTTTTCCTACTCACAACATCTCCTTCCACTAATTCTCTCTTACTTTTCCTTAATTCTTGTGCCAAAAAATTTGGTATCAAGTGAAGTGGAGCGGAGGGAGTATATAATATATATAGGAATTATTTATTTTAACTTGCATTTCATGTCATTGGTACTCTGGTTCAGTTTACTTTAAACTACAAATTGCAGATTACTTAGAGACCTGGCCATAGAATTGGTGCAGTAGCCACCACTCCTTGTGTTGAGGTGTTTGTAGATGAGGAATGCACAGAGTGAGTACTTAAAGCTCTCTTAACTATTCAGAACTGCATAGGAGTGATGCCAATATGGGCGTTTGCATAAATGTAACTAATATATTGTCCTCTCTGACAAAATATTTTTTTCTGGGAATAATCTAGAAGTAACAAAGTGGAGAAAGAGAGTGGGAAATCTTCGACTCTGCAGCTCAGAAACGGAAACAGTCAAGACCTTAAGAAGTAAGTATTAGATTATGGAAAGAAAAAGTTTGATTAGTCAAATAAATGTAGCTACAATTGTTTATATGATATTTGTACAGGGAAAGGAGTTATTAAGGGAGAACCCGCTGCGTCATTTTCCAGCTAGCAGTATGCCAAGATGATGTGTGTGTTGTTGTCTTTAAAGCTTCATCTCCGGTTGATTGAAACTCTAAACATGTTTGATTTCTTTCTTAAACTTTAGTTTTTCATCTCTAGATTAATTAATTTGATAATCAATACTTGAATTATGAGCCTCAAAGAGTTGATTCGTTACAGATCAAGAGTTTAGTGCTCTATCTCTTATAAAAAAAATATAATAAAAAAATAAATGGATTTTAGTGCATCATCATTATAATTCAAAATACATATGAATTTGGAATCTCAAATTTCTGAAGATGCCTTTGCTTTTCCAGGGTGCTTGTACAAAAGGATGCACGTCTTCTACGAGATTTGATCATAATGGCTTATTTCAGACAGTGCTTTCCAAGTGACATGAACATCACTGCAATCAAGTAACTTGCTCGTGCATTGGCTGCTCACCCTCCTAACGAACTTTCCATATCATTTGTGAAGATTAAGCACATTCACTATGAGGTTAGTTCAGCTATCTGGAACTTTATGTTTATCTTGGCAGTTAATATACGTTTGGTGCAATTTTCACCATTTTTTCCATTTGTAGAATGCATGCCTTTCAGATTTCCCTTGGTAAGGGAAATATTCCAAATGAACCATGGATTGGGAAAGTCCAGACCTATATCTGGGAAGGTAGCTCTCAAATTTGGCAAAACTTGATATGTGACCCTTTTTCTTAGCCTCGAGGAGTCATTGAACTTACCACTGTGGACCGGTGTTTCTTTGATATTTGATAATATCGATTTCCTATTAATGTAAGCTTTTCAAATTTTCTTCATAGAATCTGTTTTTAGTATTTACTTTTGTTAACGATTTGGAGCTTCATGTAGTGAAATATCTCTTATGCAGCCGCCAAGCACTGAAATATTTTACAACTTGAATGCGACTATAGTGGGATTGGGGATTGAATCTGAAGGTTCTGAGCATTTATCTCACTGTGTTGGCTTGGGTAGGTTACTTTTTCGTCATGGACGCACTTGCATGTGTGGATTCATTACTTTCTGATTTTATTCATCCTCTCCCTATTCAAAATATTAGCTGGGATCTTGGTTTTGTATTAGTTACTTTTCTTGGTTCAGTCTCTTATATTTTTTCAATTAGTTGTTCATTGCATAGCTTATTTTTTAAATGAGTGAGCATACTTATACGATTTATTATGGCACACAATGATTCCCAGTTGGACCTTTCATGTACATTTTGGCTTTAAGTAATACTCCGTATCAAAAGATTACCTAATAGAAATGAGTATTCCTACTTCTGCAGCTGCCAACTCAGACCAGCACACACAAACAAAATTGTTATTTTTATTTATTTGATGCAGTACTTTTGTATCTTTGCTTAGGAGTTAGATCAAATAGGGAAATAGTAGCAATAATCATTTACTTGACTTATTTCTTTTTTTTTTCTTCCTTAACTTGATTCTTTATGAACCAGGAATTGTGAGGGGCATTGACACTTTAAAAGGGTTCTCTATCTAATAACACCTGTTCCGCAAAATGTTTTGGAGAATGTTAATATCTTGCTACAAGGGTTTATTCAAATTTCTACTTGTTTATTGCAGGTAAAAATTGCGAATATGCAAATTTTGTTTACAATTCCTCATTTCTTTGTATTCATGATTTCTGTTTGAGTGCTTTTGCCAAAGGTTAACATTAAATTTTGTGAGACGCAGTATTTTTGGAATTGTATCCTCTTCTCTTTCTCGCTGTTTCAATGTTGAATACATCTACCAGATCTGAAATGTTAAAGATAGAAATCTCTTTTTGCTGAAATGTTTATTTTTATGAGATGTTTATCAATTTTTTTTTGTGTCTTTTTTCTTTACCTTCTAGGAGTTAGAACCTAGAAAAGTTTTAAAGTAATAGTTGACTTAATTTTGTGAGTGTAGAAACTCTGTGGTTAGAACGGATCGTAATTTCAGATATTCGTTCTTTCAATAAAAAGGGCAAATCCTGGCGCGCCAAGCGCTCCCCGCTAAGCGGGAGTCGAGAGAGGCAACCATTTGCTAGAGCCTTCCCTTGACAATTGCCAAGAGGCTTTCAAATTTTTCTTACTTTCTGTTTAATTTATAATTAATGTTGATGTAAAGAAGTTGCTTATAGGCAACTAAATTGGATAAACAAGGCCTTTCAAAGTGGTTTGTTGATAATCATGCAAATTCAGGAAAAATTGTGGTAAGACTTATTGTCAGTTTAGTTTTCTGCTTAATGCTTATCATCTGTGTTTGTGGAATAGTTTGTGAAGGCCTTTACATCACTTACAATTAACATAATTTTGTGTTTTTTTTTTTTACATAAATTGACATTTTGTAAATAAAACTGTCCCTAGATGTTACTTAATAAAAAAAAAAGACAACTAATCATTATATACTTGAAAAACTAGATGTTTAAAAAGTGGATAGTTTGTTTCAAAATAAATAAATAGTGGATAGTCAATTGACATAAATTGATATTTTGTAAATAAAACTGTCCCTAGATGCTATTTTAATAAAATAAAATAAAAATGACAACTAATCATTATATACTTGAAAAACTAGATGTTTAAAAAGTGGATAGTTTGTTTCAAAAAAAAATAAATAGTGGATAGTCAATTTTTTTTTTTTTTTACATTTTTGCCATTATATCCTAAAAAATTATATTCTAAAGTAACTTTTATATTTATTGCAACTCCTATAATTTAATTTCTACTATTTGTCAAAGTTTTTTGGCCGTGCGTTTAACGCACGGGTGTATCACTAGTTTTCCTTAATTCCCACACCCATAAAGTTAGTGCCCATTCACATGAGACGGAGGGAGTATTATTTTCTTTGTTATGAAAAATTTGTCTCATTTTAATTTTGATGGTCAAGTTAAATAAACTTTGACAATGATTTTATGAAATTTATTTATTCTTATACAATTTTTGAAAATTGTTATTCATACTCCCTCCGTCCCTAAAAGATTGTCATGTTGTACATTTTGCAATTATTAAGAAAGAGCTTCACCTTCTTGTACCTTAGTAGATTTGCATTAACATTCATGCCTAAGTTTAGAAATGAGACATACTTTTTGGGACAAGTCAAAATGACAAATGGGACAATCTTTCAGGGACGAAGAGAATATTATTCTTTGTGGTTTATCAAAAACAATTTTTAGAATTGTATATAAATAGATTTTTTTTTTAATTTTGGTCAAAGATTCTTTGAGTTGACCATAAAATTTAAAATAGAACAAAATTTTCGGGAGGGAGGAAATATAATACTCCTTTGTATCAAAATGTATGCCCAAATTTTCTTCGAATTTTCTCTTATCAATTTTTCTTATCAAGAACTATTGACAACATTTAGACATTTATTTTGGAATAGAGGAAGTAATATGGATTATATTTTACGTGTACTCCCTCCGTCCCAATAAGTGCTTCACCCTTTTGGATGGGCACGCAAATTATGAAAATGAGAGGGAAAAAAAAATGTTGTGAGTGTAATTTAAAAATAGGAGAGAGAATTAGTGGAGGGAATAGTAAATTATAATGGTGTTGTGAGTATTAAAATAATGTAGGAGAGAGAATGAGTGGAGAAAATAGTAAAAATTCTTTGCCAAAAAAGGAAAGGTGAAGCTTCTAATGGGACGCCCTTTTGGGTAATTAGTGAAGCTTTTATTGGGACGGAGGGAGTATTTAAT
Organism: Adenophora triphylla var. japonica; assembly: GCA_022495995.1. Classification (NCBI taxonomy): domain Eukaryota; kingdom Viridiplantae; phylum Streptophyta; class Magnoliopsida; order Asterales; family Campanulaceae; genus Adenophora; species Adenophora triphylla. Next base: position 298,343 of record JAFEMH010002470.1, read on the forward strand.
TTTACCAAAACATTTAAAAATGAATTATATTTTTAATTATAAAATATATTTATAATAGACAAAATTCGACTGTTGTATAGTACGCTGCACAATGGGGATGATAAAATCGGAATCGGAACCAGCCCGGAACTTTTGAACCGGCCCGGAACTGGAACCGGCAAAACTGAAACCGACGTGAACTGGAACCGGTCGAAACCGTAACCGGAAGTTTAGCGGTCCGGTTTTTCCATCAGATACTGTGAATCATCGGTTCCGAAACTGCTGAACTGAAACCGAAATCATTGTCAAAATAGTCAAATTTGTCAAAAAAATTCGTCAGAATTTAGCAATTATACACGTTAGCTAACGAATATTTGACAAATAAATAGTCTTTGATCCTTTTTAAAACCAGTTTTTAGTCCACAAAAAAATAAATAAAGAATATTTTTGTTATCTTAACATATTTCCTCAACTATAAATACCACCCTCTCCCCTCACAATTTTTTCACACAAACCCCATTAACTCTCTCTTAACTTTTCTAACGAATTTCGTTAATTTTTTTGATTTCCAATTTCAAATCGTAAACTAATTCTCAATTGTGTTAAGGTTTAGGGTATGGGGTATATGTATAAGATTGAGTGATTCGGTTTATAGGTATATATGGGAGTTAGGTATATGATTTAGGGGTTAGATTATGGGGTATTGGTTAAAGTAGATGAATTTTTTTTTTTATTTATTTTTTTGTTTTTTGAAAAATCAGGATGACACCTGAAAATTTTATTGATATAAATAAATTTACAAGGATGAGAGGAATACTATCCCAATTTTACAACCAAATCCAAAAGGAAATAATTAAAACCACAAACAAAGCCAAAATAATCAACTCTAGGCCAAGTTTAGGGTTTAGGGTATGGAATATATGATTTATATTTAAGGTTTAAGGTAGATGAATTAGGGTTTATGACAGAAAGTTTATGAGATTTAAAGTTTAGGGTATAGGGTATGTATGAGATTAAGGTATATGTATTGGGTTTAAGGTATGGAGTGTATGATTTATATTTAAGGTTTAGGGTATATATCATATTAATGTAGATGAATTAGGGTTTAGGATATAAAGTATATGATTTTGATTTAAGATTTAGGGTATATATGAAATTGAGGAATATGAATTGAGTTTAGGGTATGGAGTATATGATTTAGATATAAAGTTTGAGGTATAGGGTATATATGAGAGTAAAGTAGATGAATTATAGTTTAGGATATCGAGTATATGATTTAGATTTAATGTTTGGGGCATAGGGTATATATGAGATTAAGGTAGATTAATTGGACTTAGGGTATGGTGTATATGATTTGGATTTAAGGTTTATGGTATAGTGTATATGGTTAATGTAGATGAACTAGTACTAACCCCGTACCAAGGGCACGGAGTGACGCCTACTCGCTCGCGGTTTTACTAAATTCATTTTTCTCTTTTATAATCGAAATCGTCATGCTAGTAAAAAAAATTTATATCCCAAAAAAGCAATTTAAACTAAGTTTTTATTTATTATTATAACAAAAAGTAAAAAATAAAATGTTAAACAATAAATAATAAAAAATAAAATTCAAACTATTGCTATTGATATTTATGAGATTGATAAGTAAAAAATAATTAAAAAAACAAATTAATAAAAAACTCATGTAGTAAATAAAAGGGTGTGTGAGGGAAAGTTAAAAGTCATGTTTGGGAGGAGAATGTGGAGAGTTATAAAAATGGGAGTGAGAAGGTGAAATATTTTGATTAATTCAGGCCGTCAATCAATTTTCTAGAATTAATCTCAACCGCTTTATATCCCGACGGTTACGACGGTTTTTCCCCATGTGTATTGTATTATAGATTAGGGTTTAAAATTTAGAGTATATGATTTAGATTTAAGGTTTAGGGTAAGAGGTATATACGAGATTTAGGTAGATGAATTAGAATTTGGGATATGAAGTATATGATTTATATTTAAGATTTAGAGTATATGCTATATACCAGATTTAGGTATATGATTTAGGTTTAGGGCTTGTTTGGTAATCAAACTAATCTTTTAATTTGGAACACTTTAAGAGATTAAAAAATTAAACTTGTTTGGTAAGGTATATTCAAATCAATTAGTTAATTAAGATTATCTTAAAAAAGGCTATTAATTTTAAAATGTAAGGGTCCGCTTCCAAGTTTTTAATGAAGAGAAAACAAAGTGAGGAGAGGAAAAAGGAGAGGAAAGAAAGGGAGGGGAGTAAATTTAAATTCCTTCCAATGTGTTTTCGAGTTAGGAATGAAATGAAAGGAAAAAACAAAATTTTCTCTCCTCATGCTTTCGAGTTTTGAAATGAAATTAGATAAAATAAAAAGAAAATGGCTTCTATACCCTAAAGCTTCACAAGTCGGTTGACATCCCAAACCAAGTGATCACCCGCTTGTTATCAAACACCACCACCAAATCCTACAAATAATCAATAAAATCGCCGTTAAAATGACACCAAACGACAGAAAATTTCACAAATTTCCCATAAAACCCTACGGAAAGTCAACAAACTCTAACAATAAATCCTATGATCATCATGAAGATGGTATAAATATATGAAGTCTACATTTGTGTTTCAAAAGACCATCCCAAATCAACCAAAATCACCATAGAGCAGGGGTGGAACTATGTTATAGAGGGGGGGTCAATGGGCCCCCCAGAGTATTTCATTTTTGCCACTTTACCCCCCTTATACATTTATGAAATTAGGAACTTAACCCCCCTGAAAAAATACAAATAACCCCTCAATATTTACATTAATACTCACTATATAAACCTAACAAGGCTGAGGGTTAATTTTTGTCTTCTTAGTTCACGTTTTTATTGTTCAATTGCGATTTCCAAAGTCGAAATTGCGGCAACGAGCGACGTCGAAGAGACGAACCGACGAAGAAGAAGACCAAAGCCACCACCCAGCCACCACGTCCGCCGCACCGGTTTTGCCAACCAAGGTATTTCGATTATCTCCTTTCATCGACTTTTCCTCTCTCTCTCTCTCATCTCAAATCCCCTAAATTTTTAAATCCCTAACAAATTAGGGTTTTAATATTCGAAAACTCTTTTGGAAAGCAGAAGAACGGTCGGAATTAGTAGTAGTTGTGCTGTGTGTACGAGAGAGAGAGAGAGAGAGAGAGAGAGAGAGAGAGAGAGAGAGAGAGAGAGAGAGAAAGCTTATGAGAAAGCATCTGGGTGGAGTTGTAGGTGGCCGATCGGCGGCGGGAGAAACAGAAGAACGGTCGGCATTAGTGCATGACCGCCTGAAAACCCAACCCTGTTTTTTACTACCTCAATCCCTATTGAATGATTAAAAAAATGTTTTTAAAATAAATTTCAAAATATTTTTTGTCATTAGTTTTTTGGACTTTTGAATTCTTATTTGTGTATATTTAACATTCTGTTTAATTTTAAAATCAGTTTGGGATTTTGGATTGGTTCCCAAATGGGACCTCCACCTCAAGATTTGAAGAGATCCCGTGGACCGACTACTTCAGGCTCTAAATTCAACGAGGTTCCCCGTACCGGAGGTTAGAAACTTTGAACTATAGTCTTATTTATATTTATATGATTAATATGAATTTTTGTCTTGTTGTTGGTATTTGTTTGATATTTTATTGTTATTCACATTTTAAATTATTGTATGTATTTTGAAACAGTGTTGGAAAACTATTTCAAAAAATTGAAACCTTTACAAATTAACGAAGAGCGTCAAGCTCAAGAGTCTGACATCCCCGATCATAGTGCCCAAAATCCAAATTCTGAAGTGCCTAATGCTCGAGAGCCTCAAGTTCAAGAGCATATAATCCCCAATCCTAGTGTCCGAAATCCAAATCCTGAAGTGCCTAATGTTCAAGCTCAATAGCCTAATATTCCAACATCTAATTTTCAAGAGGCAGATGGTATGCTTGAACTTGTGTTTGATCTTGGGTTGCGACCTTCGATTTATAGTCTTTCTCGTGATGGAAAAAGGCTGGATAATATTCGAAGGGCATATTTATTGAAGGGCCCATCTCAACCAAAAAATCATGAATTCAAAAAGTCCGAAATTTCAGGAAAAAATTACAAATTTGATACAAAATGGTACGTGAGGTATGAGACTTGGTTGGAATATAGTACAAGCAAAGATGCAATATTTTGTTTGTATTGCTATCTATTCAAGCCTGAGTCTGGGAAGCAAGGAGGAGGTGGAACATTTGTGACTGATGGGTTTAGAAATTGGAAGAAGATTTCAAAAAAGTTGATGGAACATGTTGGAGATGTTAATAGTTCTCATAACAATTGTTACTTTTTAGGTCGGGAATTATTGAAATCGATTCAGCACATTGATCACAATTTGGCTAGAGTATCTGATAAAGAAGCCAAAGATGCCAACCTTCGTCTTCTCACTTCTATTAGAGCAATACGATATCTTTGTCGTCAAGGTTTGGCTTTTCGTGGTCACAACGACGTGGAGGTCATGGAATCACCAACTTGCACCGTTATCGTGTTGAACTGTTTAACATCGTGATTGATCATCAACTTCAAGAGTTGAATAGTCGTTTTGACAAGACTAATGTGGATTTGCTTCTTTGTGTTGCCTCACTTGATCCAAAAAATTCCTTCTATGCTTTCGATAAATGTAGATTGATTCAATTTGCCTAATTTTATCCGTCAGACATTTCAGAAAGAGAACGCGGTGACTTTCAAATGAACTTGAAACATACATTATGGATATGCGTAGCGATCTTGAATTTGCTGATGTGAAGGGGATTGGTGAGCTTGTTGAATTGATGGTGGCAAAGAGAAAGAATATTGTTTATCCTTTAGTTTATTTACTACTCATACTTGCATTACTCTTGCCTGTCGCAATGGCAACCGTTGAAAGAGTATTTTCCGTGATGAAGCTCATTAAGACACCTTTACGTAACAAAATGGGAGATGCTTGGTTGAACGATTGCTTGATGTTATTTATAGAGGATGAGTTTTTTTTCAGAAGATTGAAAACGAAGATATTATGATGTATTTTAAAAAAAATGAAGAATAGGAGACAATCAATGTAAGGTTTACATCGTAAACACTCTTCTTATTATCCAAGACCATGAAATTTGACTTTTTTGTTTCAATAATTATTTTTGTCTTTAATAGCGAAATTTTAATATTTTTTCGTTACGAAAAAATTCGACCCCCGACCTTAAGTCCTAGTTTCGCCACTGCCATAGAGCCAACAATAATCATCATAAAGATTCAAGCAGGATAAAATACTACATTTTCTAAACAAAAATACGATGATAACGAAATCCTATAACAGATAAATAAAATGGCCCAACTTTAACACCGACATTAATGAGCATAAACCCTAAATTAAACGGATTACTTGAATAAAGCCGATCTGGATGACGAATTTGGGATCAAAATGAGGTGTAATTGAAGGAATGAATTAATACTTGAGGGTATAAGCAAGTATTCAAATTTTGTTTCAAAATTGAAGGAATGAATTAATAATAATAATCAAACACCACCACAAATTTCTCTCCTCTCATGGCGGTGAAACTATCATCGCATAGAGAGAGAGAGAAAACGCAGAATGCGCATAGAGAGAGAGGGAGAAGAAGAATGCGTGAATTGAAGCAGAGGTACCGATGAATGTGTGAATTGAAGGCAGAAAATAGATGGACATACCTTTTCTAATGAGCTTGACAATGGAGTATTGGTTGGCTTGTTCTAGGGCACTGTTGTGAGATGAAAAAAAATGAATGAACGAGGAGGGGCCAGTAGAATTTTGATCGTTGAATATGATCAGACTATACAAGGGTAATAATGAGATTATAAAATATATGTGAGGATAAAAGTGGGACACTTTCTTTCCTTCCATTTCCTCTCAATTTTGAGAGGAAAATTTTGGGAGGAAAATTCGAAAAATTTTCCTTCCCTTTCTTTCCACTTCCTCCCTAAAAAATCTCGGAAGCACGCTAACGAAGGAAATTTATAAAAATTTACTTCCCTTTCTTTCCCTTTCTCTCAATTTTTAAACTCGAAAGCATGGCCTAAAGGGATGTCTTAACAAAGTAAAAGTAGAAGGAAAGAGAAAGAAAGGGAATGAGTTCAAATCCACCTATCAACATGTTTTATTTATTTATTTATTTATTGCTAGTTTCTTTTGTTGAAATATTCTTTTTGTCATCCAAATTTGACCAAAGAAATATTAAAATGTATTTATTTTCATATTAAAAATTTTGATTAATAATATTTTTGATGAAGGACCAAGTACGGGGAACTAGGTTGACCTTGCTGTCCGGAGTATCCACTCACTGTCATTGCAGACACATTAATTGATTAATATATTATTGTTGTTTTGCTAGCGTGTAGCGAGTCAAGAGTTGACCGTGCTTGAACTCATCAAAGATTGTTTTAACCGTAATGAATTTGTAGGTTAATTGAAAAGAGTTTTTCGAAACACAAGCAATTGATGTTGCCTACGTTCCCCTTTTACAATTGGACTAAAGGGCTCAGGTCACCGTAGTTCGACACTTTAGGTGAATTTGAGAAAAACAAAGACAAAAGAAGTGCGACCCTGTTTTTTACCTGGATCATTGTTGGGAATGTATCCAGTTGGGTATTACTCTTTTAGCACTTTAATTTTACTGAGGGATGGTGTATGGGGAAGGAGAGTTGACTCGTGCTCTTTCTCAAACGAAATATCTGCGAAGCTTGCTTCCATTCACGGGGTTAACGAAAGGGTTCCCGTCCAAATCTGCTAACTTCATGGCTCCTCCGAAGAAGATTCTTTGTACCACGAACGGGCCTATCCAGATAGGCTCCCACTTTTCCGAGGGGATTGGTCTGCGTAGGAGGCTTTTCCTTTAGCACCAAGTCGCCTTCTCTGATGTCTCGAATCTTGACTTTCTTTAAAAAAAAAATCAAAGTTCAGTTACATTAGGCAAATTATAAAGTCACTGAAATTATTCAAATAATTTTTTGAATGTTGTGTTGAAATTTTGAGTAAAATAAGATGTTTGTGGTTTTTCATTACCAAACAAATTCAAGTGTTAAAGAAATTAGCAACTTAATGATTTCAGCTCTATATTTTCAATTCTTAATTTTCAGTTTTATCAAACTGGGTCTTAGTGTATGAGATTTACGATTTAATTTTTCTTTAATATAATTTCTTTTGTTTATTTTTCTAACATTTTTTATATAACTTTATGGAAAAAATTCAGTAATAAAAAAGTCTAAAATATTTTTTCTTATTAAATAAAGAAATTAAAGGGTATCGTTCGTCTATATTTTCTTTTAAATACTATCATTTATTTAATTTTTTCTAACATTTTTTATAAAACCTTTTGGGAAAAATCAATAATAAAAAAAGTCTAAAACAATTTTTTCCTATTCAATAAAAATATAAATTAAATGGTAGTCCGTCCCTATTTTCTTTCATATACTATCATTTGTTTAGTTTTTTCTGTCTTTGTTATATAACTTTTTGTAAAAAATTTAAGTAATAAAAAAAATCTAAAACATTTTTCCTATTCAATAAAAAATAAAGGGTAGTCCGTCCCTTTTTTTAATATACTTTCATTTGCTTAGTTCTTTTCTATTTCTTATAAAACTTTTTGTAAATATTTCCAGTAATACAAAATATTCTAAAATAGTTTTTTTCTATGAAAAAAAAAAAAACCGTTGAACCGCATGTTCGAAATCAGATCAGTGAATCGATAGTTTACCGATCAATTTCAATTTTGCCTTTTCTAAAACTAAAATCGACGATTTCAAATCGAAAACAAAACTGTATTTGATCATCCCTACTTCACAACAAGCCACAAATATGATCAACGTCGAAGTCCTAGCCGTATCTCCCCGAAGTCATAACGTGCATCTTTGGCGATAGTTCCAATTTTGAGCAACAATATTGCACTGGGCATTGTATGAAAAATCATGTCTCAATGCACTTTCTTTTTTCCGGTTGTGTGCGATAGTGCAATATACTCTTTTGTCTCGAAATAAATATTCAACACATCAAAATTTATTGTTAGTTAAAAAAAAAAAAAGAAAGATTTTTTTGGTCATGAGGGAAAATATATTATGTCCAGATAACTCCACTTTAATTATGATTGTCAATTTATTGATCTTTGATTAAAAATATTAAAAGAAATACTTATATATATATATATATATATATATATATATATATATATATATATATATATATATATATATATATATATATATATATATATATCTATAGTATAAATTAGAGTTGTCCACCTAAGCCAATGAACAGTTGAATGAATAGTTTCAATGGCCGAAATTTCCATTTTGCCCTCACTATTTTGTTCCTTTCCCATTTTGCCCTTAAAATTTTGTTTTTAATTAAAAAAAAAAACGTGTCCTCGGACACGGGCTTAATTAAAAAAAAAAAAAATAACGCGTCCTCGAACACGGGCTTATTCTAGTATATATATATATATATGAAATTTCCTAAATTGTTATTGACATTATTATTAATGATTGTTAATGGTGGATCAATAACAATTTCTACAATCTCGTTATAATAATCAATTTTTAATCAAAAATTTTTAGTTGACAATCACATTAAAAATTAAAAGTGAGACTATCTAAAATGCATTAATTAGCTAGTAGTAGCATTTTACAGAGTATTTTCATTTTACTAGTAGGTAACCCGTGCTTTGCACGGGAAGCTAATTTGTTAATATCATAATTTATTTTTTATATTATAAGTATATTATAAATGAATCAAAACATTAACATTTATAAAGTTAGAAAAATTGTGTTCAATTTTAATAACTTTGTTGCACATAAGTTTAATAGGAATTGCATTGTGACTAACAATGTAGCAATTTTTGCTATTTTATTTTTGATGTTCATACTTTATGTCATTTATTTTTGATGTCATAATTTATGTCAGTATGCAATATTTTTTATGGAAGTTAACAAAGTGAATAAAAAAAGTAACGACCTATTTTCTTTTCAAATTACAACATTTTAAATACAATGTATGGGGTTTTAACCATTAACCTTCCCGAGAAAAGTACGTCTTTAAGCTAAATGATCATTGGCATTATTAACAACCTACATTGATATATATATATATAGTAACTATTATGATTAACTAATATTATTAATAGTAATAGTTAACATATATTGTAACTATAATACTATTACTTAACATATATAGTAAATTAATACTATTTATAATAATAGTTAACATATATAGTAACTATTATAGTTAATTAATACTATTAATAGCAATAGTTAACATATATAGTAACTATTATAGTTAACTAATACTATTAATAGTAATAGTTAACTTATATAGTAACTATTATAGTTAACTAATACAACTAATAGTAATAGTTAACATATATAGTAACTATTATAGTTAACTAATACTATTAATAGTAATAGTTAATATATATATAGTAACTATTATAGTTAACTAATACAATTAATAGTAATAGTTAACTTACTATTATAGTTAACTAATACTATTAATAGTAATAGTTAACACATATAGTAACTATTATAGTTAACTAATACAATTAATAGTAATAGTTAACACATATAGTAACTATTATAGTTAACTCATACTATTAATAGTAATAGTTAACACATATAGTAACTATTATAGTTAACTAATACTATTAATAGTAATAGTTAACTTATAAAGTAACTATTATAGTTAACTAATAATATTAATAGTAATAGTTAACCTATATAATAACTATTATTATTAACTAATAGTATTAGCTAATAAAGAGAATACCAAAAGTTATATAGATTTTGGGATAGTGATGACGTGGCTTCTCCAAAATCAAGAGTTTGCCTCAACTTGTCCACGTGGCGAAGCCATAGCCCTCCTCACCAACTTTAATATATATATATATATATATAGATTTTTAGAGGTGATCTCCCGTGAGAACAAAGGGATCCGTCTCATGCATGAGATGGGTCGACCCATGACCCATGGGGCATGACCCGCCATGTGGCAGCCTTTTATAGGCCAATTTTTTTTTCTCCAGGACCTGAACTGTTTCCATGGCGCGACTCACGAGGTACACATCCATCGACAATTTGAAGTTTTAATTGTTACGTCAAAGGTTGATGAGAGAGAAAATAGAAAGAGAAAGAGAAACCACACAGTCGCAGGGTGCGTAAAGAAAAGGAAGAGAAAATTCAGGAGGTGAAGAATTCTCCATTTTTCTTGCAATTTGTCTTGGCAACCAAACAGTTTTCTGATTCATTATCCCCCCCCCCCTTTCTTTTTCTAGGGAAAATTTCGTTAGAATCGAATATTTTACCATTAGAGTGCAATGTCTGAAGCTGTTGAAAACCAAAACAGAAAGGTTTGTGCCCTCAATTTCTTTTATTTATTTTTTTTTGCTTTTTTTTTTTAGTTTTTATATTATATTTTCGGCTTTTCAGTGGTTTAGAAAAAGTAATAGTTACCATCTCTTAATGTAATGACTGTATACATATAAAGTAACATTGTTCAAAGTAAACGTAATACCTGTTTTAAAAAAAACAAAAGCTCGTTTTCACCCATTTTTTCAAATGTAATACAAACTATATGTATTACATTTGAAATGTAATAACTTATGTATATGAATGTAATAGTTTATACAAGTAAATGTAACACTTTGATAGATGAAATTGTAACATATTTCTATAGATAATGTAATACTTTTACATGTATCATGATAAATTTGAACTCATTGTAACTTATTGTTTGAAAACATATAGATATCTATACATATGTGTTACAATTATGTACAAATACTATTACATATAAATAACACGTTTGTTACATTTTAGTTATAATAAGTATTACTTTTGCCAAACGAAGAAAACATAGGAAAAAATACTATTACTTTTCTGTATATATGTATTACTTTAATGTATACAAACTATTACTTTATATGCATACAATCATTACATTATGTTATAGTAACTATTACTTTTCACAAACCGAAAAAAAAGCAAAATTTAAAAATTAAAATTTTTTTTTGGGTCAAATTGCAATTTTGAAAAATATGGGACAAAACTGACATTTGAAAGTTCAAGGGCCAAAACGTAAATCTTGGAAATTCAGGGACTAAATTGGAAATATAGAAATTTTGGACGAATTTGATTTATAAAAATTCATGGGCTAAAGTGAAAAATAAAATCTCAAAGAGCGAGGTGCAAAGGAATTTTTTATAGCGACCAAAGTGCGACGGTACAATTGCGGAACGAACCGAATCAAAAATGGTACCAAACTAGGCCACTGTAAGGGACATGGCCGAGGCAATACAGGCCAAAACTAGGCCATGGCTGGGCGAAAATGTTGTTGCTGGCCGAGGAAAGCAAGCAAATGGGCAATGTTGGCTGAAGGATTGGGCCAAGGCAAATGTGGGATGTGACAATCTTGGGCGGCCTCTGATTCCAGCTTGGGCGGGAGGGTCATGGGTCATGGATCCGACCCGTCTCATTCATGAGACAGGTATTCTTGTTCTCATATAAGTCTTTGTCTTATTTTTAATGGTCAATTTAATTATGCTTTAATAAAAAAAATTAGGAAAAACTAATGACATTATAAAACATTACTTATACACCATTAAAATTATTATCAATAATATTTTTAGACTTTTACTAAAATAATTAAATTATTATAAACTTTTGGTTAGCGTTCAATCAACTTGATTATTATTAACAAAATGAAACTATTTTCCTTTCTAGGATGGAGGAAGTATGATTTTAAAAATCCTCTCAGGGTCCATTTGGATACACATAATTGAAATTGAATTGAAATCACAATTTTATGGAATTGAATTTCAACATATTCAAATTTCATAGAGCTTTAATTCTATTGTTTGGCTATTCTATAGAATTACATTAGAATTGATTTACAATTTCAATTCTATTGTTTGAATACTCATGCAGTCTAACGGAAATGAATTTGTCACTTATATGTGTTTCCTCTTATATTCCCTATAATAGAGTATAAAATACAAAAAATTAACACATTTTAATATAAGACCAAATTATAAAAAAATATACATATAATAAAGAACCACATAATTCTAATAAACTAACAAACACCATTACAAGATCAAGTTGCATCAAATCATAATGTGCCTTTTCAACTCATTTGGAAGGCCGACCAATGTCTCAAATTTCCTTTGATCATTCATGAATAGATCAACTGCTTTCAAAAGCATGGTCTGATTCAAATCTTCCACTTTAGACAACTCGTCCAACACCATTTGTGTAGTAGCTTTAGGAGCGTCAGAGTTCATGAAGCGGTCAAGAGATTCCGCCATACGAGAGAGAACATCGTATAATGCTTGGAAACCACTATGCTTCCGCTTTTTGGGGCGAGAAATAGATGATGATGAGGCATTGGACTTTCCTTGTCTACTTTCCCCTCCGAGTGAATGCATAGCATCATCTTCTAAACTTCTCACCTTTCCCTCGGTGGTCCCAATGGTCTCCTCTAAGTCAAAAGACTCTTGGTTCACTTCCATTTCTAATTCTACTGCTGCTACTGTTTGAGCACCCTCACCATTAGCACGGTCTTGAGCAAACAATTGACAAATGTCTTCCCAGTTGTCAATAACAATTCTTGTCCTATAAGGGGCAGCATCAGGATGAACTTAAACAAGAACAAACACAATAAAAAATATGATAATGACATGCGTATGTAAAATGATAAATACACTATATCGTCAATGCAATTAAAATAGATGGCTATATCATTAAATAGAGAAAGTAGTCAATTGTTGTGACATAGCACTGTACAGATTATCATTAAATAGAGAAAGTTATCATCTTCTAAGTTCTAACTAACTATATAATAACTAGACAATCTAGACCTATTGACATGAACAATTCCAGAACACTCTAAAATTGAAAAAGATTCAAGTTCCCACCATAAATTGAAGCATTTTCTTGAGATTTAGCTTAAAACTCTAAAAATGAAGTTGAACAGTGCCAGATCTTACTGATAAATGAAATAAAAAAAAAGAAATGACCAACCATATTGAACCAAACATTCCACAGAGCAGCAGATCAGGGAAACAAGACCCACAACACAATCCAAAAATTAAAAAATGAAAAAAAAATCTCATACCGGCCTTTGATCCAATCCAAGAAATAAAACTAAATACAAGAAACCCATGAAAAAATCAGCAGAAAGTAAGGAAATTGAGCAAGAAAGATAAACTTACAGAGTGACAAGAGGAGGGTTTCATTTGAAGAGAAAACTATGTTCAATTGCTAATTACGACCACCCAAAATTATTAATGAACTCAATTTCTGTCAAAATCAATCAAAATCCCCCACGCTCAGGTAGCAGAATGTGGGAATTCACAGACCCCAACTTTTAGCCATGCAATTGGGATTATTAGAGAGTAAGCAAGAAAGTGTTTGTTTCTGAGCTCTATCTTTTGAAAACCAAGTAACCATATACTCTTTTCAGTTTTAATAAAAAAATCTGATAATTCTGGATTTCATAAATAATTGAATCTTATGGAGTTCAATAGCAGCAAAACCAGATACTCTTTTCAGTTTTAATCTTATAAGAAAAAAACAATTACTACTACTGACCAATCATTTCCATGGAAAATGCAGTATTAAGCTCAAACATACCTTCACATACAAACACAGCTTAAAAATAATATGGAAATGAATGTGGAAAGTTTAATGATTATTAGAAAGTCATACCTTCACATACTCGTTCCACACACTTTCAGTCACATCTACTCTTCCTTTCAAGAAATCCCAAGAAAAGCCAGATTGACCAAGCATCTTACTCACTATATCATAGTGCTTCTCGCAGGTCTTTAGGCGTGATTGAATGTTCTGCTTGGTCACAGTAATATCAAGTTCTTTGTTCAGAGCATTTATAGCTGTTGTCCAAGCTATCGATTTCCATGCACATTTTTCATCTAGCCTATTGCCTTCGTTTAACTGATTGATAAAAGCTTCCGGCAGAATCGTATCCATCATTGGGGTCCATGTAAAGTAACGTTTTTTCACCTCCTTGTCTTTTGAATTAGAGGAGGACATGATTGGGAGGGGAAATCTAAGAGCATGAAAAACATATAATATTATTTTTGAGATACTATATAGAAGGCATGAAATAGAGGAATACTACGACGCGAACAAATATGTAAACTAGGGGAGTGTTCAACAATATAAAAGTAATCCCACATAAAAACTAAAAGAAAAGTTCATGGATATAAAGTCAAGGAAAGTCCTTGCATTACTGCAACAATCTCAAGAATAAGTAATTGAGTCAATTCATATTGAGTGGGATGAAGGGAGTAAAACCAATAAATGTCAAACAACTCATGTAGCATAGACACTGAATGGAACCACTCCCCTTAGTAGCAAATAACTTGTATTATGGATCCTTAAACTCGGGCATGTCTAATTTGATACTCAACAAACATTGCTTTTGCTAATGCATCCCTCTTTTCAGTCCATGCATGGGTTGTTCGGACTACTCTAATCCTATTCTCATTTATTGCATCAGCAACTGCAACATGGTCTCCATCGATCCCATTTTCCTCCTCATCATATACTTCATCTTGTTCATGTTGATCTGGTTGTTGTTCATGTAGATCAGCTTCAACCTCATCCAATAAAGGATCATTTGGTTGCTCATCTAGTATGAAATTGTGGAGGATGACACAAGCACTAATAACACATATGTGTGTTTTCACTTTAAAAGATGAGGCATCTCTTAGAATGGCCCACCTTTTCTTTAGCAAACCAAAGGTCCTTTCAATCACATTCCTCGCACTAGAATGACGAAGATTAAACAATTCTTTATATGTTCTCAGATTATTTCCACATGTTGCCCACTCATTCAAATGATATCGCGTTCCTCTATAAGGAGCTAAAAATCCCGAGCAATTTGTGTATCCCGCATCAACGAGGAAGTATTTTCCTACACAACAAGATGCATACGATTTTTCATAAGAATATAAAAGAAAAAATAAATTATTATACTTCTCTTGCATAAAGAATCACTACACACCATTAGGGACGATTAAAGGACACTGCCTTATCAATGCATCTCGAAGAATCCTACCATCAGCAGCTGAACCTTCCTAACCCGGTAAAAAATAAGTAAACTTCATATCACAAGAACAAATTCCTAACACATTAGTTGCCATGAAATTTTTCATATTCCTATATCTTCCTTGCTCTTCAACTGAAACGGTTAAAGGCACATAAGTCCCATCTAAAGCTCCAAGGCAATTTTAAAATCATACCCATTTCTCGTCTTCAAAACCTTCAAGTTCTTAATTGGGCTGGTCCAAGTAGTCTTTTTGCAATTTGATTACAACCTTTAAAACTGCTTTGAAATGATGACTAACTGTCTCTATGGAGCGCATGAAATTGAAGCCTACCCCTCGAATCTTTAGTCTATATGTAAGTACCCAAATCCGGATCGTCAAAATCCGTTAGAAGTTAACCGAAATCCGTTAACTGGCCCGCTCCAGGTTAACCGGAACCCGTTACACTCCCCGTTCTCAAGCCAACGAGACGTCTCGGGACTACCCCATGCATCCCAACGTCAAAGCATACTCAACACACGTCGTCTCACGTAAAAGTACGGCTTTCCCTAAAAAATGCACTTTCTGGGGGCATTTCGAACATTTTCCGGACAATTATTTTAAAAACGGACAAAACCGGGAACAATAGCACGAACTCCCACGAGCCTGGTGAGTCATGGGACACGTGGCTTGCATGCCACAGCTCCCTAGTCACCCTTCAATCAAATTCAGAATGAAAAGACAAAAATACCCCTTGTATACAGTCTCAGTCTGGCCGGACTCATTTGCAGAAAATCCAGAATTGCCAGCAAGTCCCTCCAATTTCCAAAGTTTCACAAAACCCCCTGATTTTTACCCTCAGTACGTCCAGACTGATTCTGAAATTTCACCTATAAATAGAGAGGCTGTCAAAGCCATTTATAACAAGAAAAATTACTCCCTTTCACCCAAAAGCCACGGCCCAACTGAGTTTCACCCCTTCCCGAGCCCCCGTTTCGCCTCGATTAGCGTGAAAACTCCGTATTTCGATCAAATACAACCCCCGGCACCTCGAAACACCGTTCCAAACACCTTTTCATATCCCGTATATGCCCACCGAGCCAAAGAAGCTGACCCTAGCCATAGATAGCTCCCTCTCTCTTTAAACTCTCGTTCCGTCTCGGTTTACGCGCCAGTCGCTACAACCGTTTCGGACGAACGTTGTTGAAATGTAGACGTCATCGTCTAACGGGGTCCGATACGTTTTAGTCCGCGATCCTCTTCTCTTCCCGTAAGAGAAGTAATCTCGGGTTAAAACGGCGTTCCGGCCACGTTCCGTTTACTTTTATGTCATTTACAATTCCGGATCGTTTGATCCGTCGATCGTCATTTACTTTTACGTCATTTACAATTCCGGATCGTTCGATCCGTTGAACGTCATTTACTTTCATGCAACTTTACCATTCCGAGCCGTTTGGCTCGTCGATCGTACTTTACAATTCCGGGTCATTTGATTCCGTTGATACCGCACTTTAAATACTGTCATTTACAAAGTCCGACCCTTTTGGATCGTGATAGTATTTACTTTTCAAAGTCCGAGTCGCAACCCGATTCGTTGATCGCATATCTTTTAATGCTTTTTTCCCGTAAAAATGCTAACAATGTAATGCCCGGTTCAAAACCGGAGTTCGACCTTCGAACTCTCTTTCAAAACGCGCGAAATGACGTTTGGCATCTAAACGCTCATCTTCAAACTTAAAAGCCGCCATTTGACACTCAAATCATTTAATGCTTTTTTCCCGTAAAAATGCTAACAATGACATGCCCGGTTCAAAACCTGAGTTCGACTTTCGAACTCTCTTTCAAAACGCTCGAAATGACGTTTGGCATCCAAACGCTCATCTTCAAACTCAAAATCTGACGTTTGACATTCAAACGCTCTTTTCTTAAAAGTCAACATTTGACACTTAAGATAAACAGTTAAAATCAGCATTCGCGCCACTTTTCCTAAAAACCTCCAAAACCGACGTTTGTCATTCAAACGCTCGCCTTTTCAAACAAGATCCCATAATCAACGTTTGACATTCAAACCAAGATTAAGCTTGTCATTCAAGCCCCCATTTCAAAATGCAAAAACACACACACACACGCACACGATTTCGAGAAAGGTAGAAAGACTCGTCATACGAGGCATTTCGGGTGATCTCAATATACTCTTCCCGAAACGTAACGTGACCTCCGAACCTAACAATCTCTGGTACTAAAAAGCTTTTTACTCGTTTTTGCTACCAATAAAAATGACACCCCATTTTCAAAGCCTTTTCCTAAGTTTTTGCTACCAATAAAAATGACACCTTTTTCAACCAATAGCCGTTTCTCAACGTTTGGGCTCAAAATACAAAAACTGCGTGGCGAATCCTCTCCTTCCCGAAAAACGAGGTCTCAGACACCAACCCTCCGCGAAAGACAACCAGATTTCGCCCGCCGTGCGAAATCCCGGGTATTTTCAGTTGGCGACTCCGCTGGGGACTTGGATACTTTTTTCAAAACTACCGTCGTATTCAAAAAAGCCTTTCGAGGGTCAAACTTTCGTTTACCCTTCCTCGTTTTCGTGTGCGTGTGTTACTTTAAACCTCGAACGGTTTTTTCAAGGGCATTACATTATCATCTTTTCAAAATCATAACATGTTTGTGCATTCCCGTTCATATTTGATTTTCATGCTATATTTTGAACTGCTCATAAAATTCTTTAAGATACATTCTGAAAAATCTCTGTTTTACGCAGAAAAAAGAATTTTAGTGACCGCACACTACTTGCACTTGCTGCCTTGGTACACCGCACTTCACGTGCACTTGCTGCCTCGGTACAATGCACACTACGACCCGTAACCCGGGATGACCGTTCAATTGCAACTCGGTTGGTCTGCCAGACACCTTTCGAGTGCGCACGGGGTCGTCCCAAACAGCCCATCCTAGCCCGTGTAAGCCATGCACTCCGGTTGGTTTTTGGCTTAGTACGTGTCATAAAGCCTAAGTGTATGTTTTTTACGCCGGGTTCCGCCACGAGTCAAGCTCGAGAGGTTGAGACCGGAGGTCGTTCCCGACCCGAAGTCTTGAGCTTTTCAGCCTTGACTTTGACGCGGAGCTCTGCCGAAAAATATACCCGAAGGTTCAATGTGACACCGTGTCACCAAACCCTCACCGTATGCACCGTGCCCGCCACAACTTGGCCAACGCCAGAAGCTAAGGCCCCTCACGCAAGCGAGTCAGGAGAGGTCATGCCGAAATTTTGGCAGGATCCCCGCCTTAACTTAAGGACGTTGACTTTGACTGTGGCCCGTGCGTCACATACGTTGGAAGTTTGCGTGATCAGCTAGCCTTAAGTTCACTTTTTCTTTTGTCAGTGGAACTCGCTTGCCTTATAGGACCCTCGCTCGGGATAGTCCATCCCGAGAAGATGATCTACAAATGGAAACGAGGGGCTTATAAACGTAGTGACGAGATCCACTGATTAGAGCCTTAGGTTAGTTGCGAAAAAGAAGACACGCTCTTTTCCAACCGATTAGGACTCTGAGAAAATGCGTTTTAAGTAAACCTTAATCGGTAACTGCACATTGCACAAGCCTGAAACCTTGAGCCAAATACCCTTTTCCGAAGCCTAAACCCTGCCTTTCGTTCCCTGCAGCGAGCAGAAAGTGGTTCAGATTTTCGGGTCAGCGCCTCTGTAAGTGCTCCAATTTGAGCTTGTTAGCATTTTAGTTAGAAAATTAACGAAAGTTATAACATTACTAACATTCCTAACATTCCTAACTTTTCTAACAAAGTAAGGGTAAAATGGGCATTGCCATTTAAAGTTAAACCAAGAAAAGAATCTCAAAAAGCAAAAGAAATAAGAAAAATCCGAATTGGGCAAGTTGAAAAACATAAACTGCTGGATTTTTGAATTTTATTCTTCCTGTCCAAAGCCTGAAGCTGTAATTAATGAACAGTGCACGCTGTCAATCATATCCGCGCGGACATGTTTGTCAATTTCAGAGGGCTATAAATTGAACCCTCCTCTCTCAGTTTACACAACACAATTTACATACAGCAACAAAACTCTGGCGAAATATAGAGAGAAAACAGTGGGAATCCTTAGATTGCCACCATTTTCTCTCCAATCTTTCCCAAATCTCACTCACTCACAAACACTTCAAATCACTCTCATACATACTCTCATACATACACCAATCCAAGCTCAAATCACCCTATAGGAGGAGGATTAGAGAGAAAACATAGAGGACTTCATTGTTATCTACTTGTTTTCTCTTTAACCAACTCAAATCATCAACCCTAAACACCCTCAAACACTCTCATATTCAAGCCTTAAACACTCTCACATTCAAGCCTTCAAACACAAAACACAAGGAAGATAGGTATAACCTCCCTCTCCTTACCCTAAAATTCATCCATGCATGCATTTTCAAGCTACAAAATGTAGTTTATTCATCTTCTTGCTTTAGATCCAAGAAGATCACCATGGAAGTTCATCTCCATGGATGATCTTCTACAAGGATCTACATTATTTTCAAAGTGTTCTTACTTTCTTGCAAGGAAAACTCATTTTCAAAACCCTAAAAACCATTTTCAAGCATCAAATCTCATTTTCAAAGGATAAAAATCCCCTTCCCAAGCAAATGAAATGCTTAGTCCTAATGTACCCCAAGGATGGTTTGGTATAGTTGATTCACCACTAAAATGTCTAGTGATCACTAACCAAAACCTAGGGAAATGGGGACAAGCATGGATGCAAAACCCCCCTTTAAATCATATTTTCTCTCTTGGGAAGTTGCTGTCCAGTAGCAATTTTCCCAGACCTCAGTCCATTATCTTAATTTTTGGACACAGATAAATGTGGAATTTGGTGTTGACTACAAAACACTTTTTGTAGCCAACATCCAGATCTTTCCATAAATATTTTTACTTTATTTTTTGGGTGAGTAAAACTCCTTTTTTCAAATTTTCTTTTAAAGGTCAGTTCATCAGTCTCTGGAAATCCAGATTTCAGATCTGAGATTTCCAGAAGTTTTTGACCCCTCAAATCATCTCCAAAATGAAAAGTTATTTTACAGAAACCTTTTTTAAGGTGTTTTGAACATTTTTCATTCCCGGACTTTTCCCAGATTCTGGAGTTTTCAAGCCCTAAAGTCCATTTCAAAGTCAAGGGTCAACTGCTTTTTTCATTCTGGCAGAAATGGTTTTTAACTTCCAAAAATCTTTTGAGTTCCAAATCTCAACCCAAAAATCACCCAAAAAATCATGGGATCAGTTTAAAGTCTTAAAAAGATATCCCAATTTTTACTTTTCTGAGTTTCAAATTATTTTGGCCAAAACACACACACACACACACAAATGATTTTCAGCTTGGAAGACTCGTTTTACGAGGCATTCCGGGTGCACACTAACGTCCTTCCCGGCGTGTAACATGACCTCCGAACCTAAATCTCTGATCTCGGGCTTTTTTCAAAGTTTTGGCCCTCAAAATAAAAATGGCGTGGCGACTCCGTTTCGTTGATTTTTTCAAATAAAAATGGGAAAATTTTCGGATGCACATCATCACAGTGGCGACTCCGCTGGGGATAAATAAGCTTTTTCTAAAAAAAAAAATGATATTTGGTATATTGGTGGAAACCATTAAACTTCCCGTTATCGCCTCCTAACACGAGTCGGGGATAAATTGTGGTCTAACAATCCCACGTACCGGTATCATTATTTTCAAAAAAAAGAAAAGCTTTTTGAGGGTCAAGCTTCCGTCTCAACATTTGAAAATCCTTTGCTTTGTGTGTGTTGATTTTTGCACAGTTTTCGTGTTTGTTTTTGGCCGCCTCGGAAAAGTCAAAATTTTGACTGTCGGAATAATGTCCCTAACTGTCGGAATTTTTGTGCTTATGTGCTTATGTGTTCATAAAATTTTCAAAAAAAAAATTTCAAAAAAAATAATTCAAAAAAAAAATCATGCATCATGCCTTATTAAGACACATAAAAAATTTCTATTTTTCTCAGAAAAAGAAGATAGACTGCTTGCACACTACGCGCACGTGACCTTACACTGCACACTACGTCCCTAACCCGGGGAAATCCTTGTCGCGGTCCGTTTGGTCTTATTACGCCTCTCGGATGAGCACAGGACTACCCAAACATCCCATGGAGCCTCGTGTCGACCATGCACTTGTCCGTGACACACTTTGTCCGAGACCCGGTTGGTTTTTAGTCTGGTACGTGTCATGCCCTGTACTGTGTATAGACCTTTCCTTTCAAGCCTTTGTCGGCATACCGACTCAATATCTTTCGGGTCCCTAATCGATCGAAGTTACTGCCGGTTTTCCGCCGCGAGACTTTGACCAAGATATTGACCGGCGCCTTGACTTCGGCTCGGCGGCACAAATTATACATTGACTCCCGGCATTGACCTTTGAGTCATCAAGGATTAATGATTATTCCATGCCTAATTACGGCTTAGCGACGACAAGTCAAGATCAATTGTGGACGCTTATCGGTCCAAATCATGCCGACTTTTCGTCGAGCCCTCGGATATGATCTTGACTTTTGACGTCGGCTTTGTCCGTAATTTACATCGAATGCTCGTTAAGACTCGATTACCCGCCGAGACTTTTAGGATCGTTTTCTTTCGGTCGGTGGGACCCGCTTGCCCTATAGGACCCTCGCCAGGGCTGTCCGCCTGGGAGGTCGAAATACGGGTGGAATACGAGGGGCTTATAGACGTAGTGACGGGGCCCAGCGATCCGAGAATCGAGTAGTTCGCGAAAAAGAAGAGCAATCTTTTCCAACCGATTAGGTTAATAAAACATGTTTTAAGTAAATAAGAACAAATAAGCTGCATGTTGCATGAGCCACTAAGCCCAAACACCAACTGTTTCGCTTTCCAGAATCGAACCACACCCTTTTGTGCCTTCCACGGTAAGCAAAGTTTGGATCGAGACCCCGGGTCATCGTTTGTTCGGCTCGGTCATTAGAAGTCGAGATACTTCATCGGTTTCCTCCTTCGCTTCGGCTCAAAGTTTGAGAATGACCAACTCGAGAGGAGAACGGTGGGGACGTACAACTCCACACCTCGAAAATCCGCAAAATGCCGAACAATGGAATCGAGATGTTGGAACGAGATAAGACAAAATCAAGAGGCTCGAATCGATCGGTTATTGGAAAGTATCGAGAACCCGGGGCTAGCAATTGTTCACCACCCTAATGGAACCTTTACGGTTGATGCGAAGATGGAGCTAATTACCCTCCCGGGCATGCCAACTACCATCAAATGCCCTGTCCCCTTTCGTGTGGAACTACTAATGGGCCAAGCATCCCCAAGCCTATCACTCGGCCTGCCTCTCGGCCTCATCGTATCGATCTTGGTCAGCTTCCCCAGAAGCACCTCCCGAGTTTTTCACCTTTGGGTTTCAATCGGCTTGGAATGGGTCGGTTCGTTACTCCAAAACCTCGATCTGGCCCGGGTCATCAATGCAGGAATTGGTCGATTCGGTACATCTCGGCCCTTCTTGCTCGATACTCCTCGACGGTCCGATCTAGGTCAACTTGCCCTCGGTGCCTCTCGGGTCTCACCACCGGGATTGAGTCAGGTTGGCTTTCGCCCGCGGCTTGGAAGGGGTCGGTTTACTCTTCACAACATCGGTCTGGTTCGGGTCATCGGCTTGGAAGGGGTCGGTTACTACTTCACCGCATCGGTCGCTCGGGTCACCATCTCGGAATGGGACGGTTCGTTTCTCGGGCTCCATGGTTCGAGAGGGGGCCGGCTTGCTTCCTCCAATTCTCAAAGCACACTGGCCCCTATGATGCTGCAAGATCACGTGGGCCACCGTGCTTTTATCACCACTTCATCGAGCTCTACCCCGCCCCTCCGGTTGGGAAGTCCAGACAAGGTCAAATGCTCCTCATCAAATTCTCCACCCGGCCGTTACGCAAGTTGCTCACCTTTCATCAAGTACAGTATACACATTTCCCTTGCGAGTCATGTTCCTCGGTGCGGTCAAGACACATTCAATCCCTCTTTGTTACGATGCCTCAAACCTCATGTTTTCGGCGGCCTTACGGATCCGCACTCACTTTGCTCCACAGTATCCACCCATTACGAGCCATATATCTTCATCTTCGGCAAGCTTTGCCGAGGCCTTATGAGGAAGATTACGGTCACGCTTTTAATGCTCGAGTGTCATTCCTCCCACCAGTACTTCCTCTTGTGGTTTCGTTTGCTAATGCCAATCTTGTGGCGGGGTCATGCAATCCTAATGTTCCTATTGACTCGTCCAATGGATTATTGGTAGAACCAATTAAGAAGGTACAAGAAAAGCCTAGCAACGAGAGTATCGACGATCGCTCGACTCGGGCCATCTCACCATATCAATCTTGTGTATCGACACGAATGAAGTTTACAAAAGGTCGAATCTCGACGATTACATTGATGATTACATCAAAAGGGTTCGTGCACGGGAAAAGACTACGAGTGCGAACATGTCTCGCCGCTATAAACCTTACCCTTCCAACACGGCTCCGACATCCGGTAAAGGAAAGAAGGCATTGTGTACAATTGACGGCCCCCAAAGCAACCAAGAAATGGTGGTCCTTTAAGGCAACGAGAACGTTTTGATGATCTTGGGATGCCCGTGGGCTTAATTTTCAAGGGCTTAGTAAGGGTAGGCCTTTTGGAGCCTCTCGAGGACTACCATCCAAGGAGCTCAAATGCACCTCTCGACATGAGTAAGCACTTTGCGCCTTCCATGATCATTATGGCCACACGGCCGAAAGCATGCATAGTCTTGAAGAGAGCGGTTGAGTTAATCGAAACGGGCAAGCTTGAGCGCCCCGATGGACCAAAACCGGCAAACCCTGTTCGGAATGGTGACCAAGTCAATGACCAAATCTCGAATCTCGAATCCAGGATTTGGGTGTTCCCTTAAGCAAAGTTTTAAATAGCTTGCTAGAGCGGGTCTCCTCGAACCCATGAGAAACTATCGGCCCAAGGATCCCAAAATCCCTTTTGACACCACTAAGCATTGTGCTTTCCACCGATTACCACGGTCATACGACCGACAAGCTGTCTGACTTTGAGAAAGGCGATTCAGGGGATTAATTAAGAAGGGCAAACTCGAGCGCCTCGGTGATCTCAACCCCGCCAATGATCATTTCCCAAACAACGCGAATGTAAACATGATTGAATTTTATGATTCAAACTACGTGAATTCAACGAGACTCGACAAGCCGGATGATTTAGTCGCAACAAATGTTGAGAATGGATGGTTTGACTGCAACAAGCATGTGGCCATGGCAAAGCTGGATTTGGTGAAATGCTTTGAACTCTCGCCCTCAGATAAGTTCACGGCGACGCCAAGGTTAAATGGGATGATAATGATCGATGGCGGATTTGGCGGAAAGCGATAAGGATACAAGAAATCCGATGATTAGGAAGGAAGAGTTAGTCCTGGCTTTGGAAACGCCCATAAGATTCATGAAGAACAGTGACCACTGCTCATCAATGCTCTCCGCCGCCATGGAGTTCGGGTAACAGTTGAGGCGAATGGTTCCCAGTGGTCATGGTCGAAGATGAGACTTCGAAAGCAGTGATTTCGGTCCCTTCATCCTATAACTCTCCATCCCACGGCCAACACCTCCCTCCATCCACATATGATCCCTTGCCAAGGACAATTCCTCTTCGGCCCTTTCCGGCACCTCGGGCCATTAGGGCTCCATCGCCCTCGGCTCCTCGAGAGCGAGTTGGGCTCCATCACACCTGTTCCTCAATTTCGGCAATACATGCACACTTGGTTTATGCTCCGGCTTCACATAATCGGTTTGAGCTATGTGGCTATGTTAAGCCTCTACACCCACTGAATGCGATCATGAGTTGCTAAAAGAAAATCCGGATGCCACAAGTTTTCCGTTGTCATCTACCGGACTTAGTGAATTCACCCGTCGGTTTCACCGGTCTGTTTGTGTTTCCCTCTGGCGATAAGAGTCTTGTTGCGAGTTCCGGACTCGAATGTTCCCGTTGATCCCCATGTGGCAATATTGATAGAAGCAAGTGAAACAAATGCAGGGAGAAGCTTGATCTTATGATAAGTACTAGCACTCCTTTGACCCAAGATGTCGAACCCGAGGCAAAGAAATGATTACGTCGCGCAAAATTCAAGTGCCGAAGTGAGAGAATCCGATAGGACAACACCTTTGCCCCAGAGCACACTTGTCTAATGCCGGTTCCAAGCTTGAGAAAGGCCGAAGACACAATCGGCTAGTATCACCCCTTTCACTCAAAACAACCGGCGCATCGCTGAATCCTCCCAAACGAGCCCAATACCCCTCAAGGTCCTCTCGGGTTCACTTCCTTCCATCAATATGCTCGGTCGACAAAGTTCGTCCCAGTGACTTTTCCGACCCGTTTCTTTGGACAACTTGTGCTCGCCCCAGTGCTCCATGGCCTCAAACTCCTCCACTCCCACCGGTATCATGGGCACGTAAGCGATCCTTGCCTCGGTCTGCGGTAATGGAATCGAAGTTAACGAGAAAGATGGAAAGCTCAGCGTCTTGGCAGTCCAACAACAAAGAGTAGCTAGACTAGGGGCTACCCATCCTTTAATATTAAAAGCAGTCTTTTAGTCAACCTTCGTAGGTTCTAGTACTTTCTTCGTTCAATCAAGTCCTCCTTGGACATTGTAGTTAATCTTAAGTTTTCTATAAAAAGAGTCTTTTTCTTTTCTCGCTAGACTTGAGACATTATTTGCACACCTACATTACATTTAATGAAATGGTTTTATTTTAAATGATCACTCGCATCGCTCAACAAATAATCTCTGGAAATGATTAAGATTTTAATTAATTGGTGCGAGAAAGTCAACTAATGCCCTCCCTATACACTTTCCTCACCTCACAAAGGCCTCCATCAAGCCATACACTTTCCAAAACATATCCCCATCATCACCTTGATCAGAGTCAACGAAGGCGGCAACATCGAGGGACAACAAAAGGTCACTCGGCATCGGGAGATCGACCCCATATCGAAAAAAAAAACGGGGCTTGCCTCCGCCCCCATGCATCAAGAAAGTTCAAGTAGAAGCTTGCCTTCGTCCTCGAGTGCTCAAAAAAAAAAAAACAAAAGCTTCAAAAAAAAAAAAAAAAAAAACAAAAGCTTCAAAAAAAAAACAAAAGCTTCAAAAAAAAAAAAAAACAAAAGCTTCAAAAAAAAAAAACAAAAGCTTCAAAAAAAAAAAAAAAGCTTCAAAAAAAAAAAAAAAAAAAACAAAAGCTTCAAAAAAAAAATGAGGCCAAGGACCTAGCACCGCCGATCGAAGGTTTGACATATGGGCAAAATTAAAGCCCGAAGAACGGAAGTTGTCGGCAACAAAGGGAGCGATTAAAGCAACGGCAAAAACATATCATAAGCCCTTAAAGTTTGCATCCAAAATCTTTCTCCCCGATGAAGGACGACGATCGAAGCAACGGAATCGCTCAAAATGACTTGTCAAGGAATCACCTCAAGGCCCGCACCTTATCATCCAAACTTCCTATCAGAGCCTTTTCACCAAAAGTACCACAAATGTTCATACCCCTTTTCTAAAGCCAAACAAACGGTTCGGACCCGAACTACGGCGGCTGAGCTCCTCACAATGAGGAACGTAGGCAACCGAAATGGTCCGGTCATAAACACATTCAAATCCCGGAAAATCCGGCCTCACCAATAGCCTCTCCTATACACGATCCCTCTTCACCATTCGCCAACTTCGACTCTTGGTATCGGTTGACTTTCTCCTCATGATTAATCAAAATGTTTGTTCATATCGAGATTAGGGGTTGAATAACCCGAACATTAATAAAGGGTTTTAAGCAATCTTGTGATCATTTTGAATAAAACATATTTTCGAGATGTCTCGACAAGTCTTCTTTTTCTACATTATAGGAAAAATAGAGCTAAACACTAATTTTACGTCGGCGGGGGCTTCCATACACTTTTACAAACCTTTCTAAACTTATGCTCTCTCAAAAGAGTCAAACCCCAAAGCGAGTTCTTTTGTGCCTTCGTCAAATGAGGCCATCAAATAATACAAATCGGGGATTCATCCCCACTTTTCGAAAAAAAATATATGCCCTAACAGAGGTATACATTCCTAAAATTGTCTTGCTTTTACATTTTCTTCCGGTTGACTAATTGAATAAAGAAAATAATAAAGTAAATATGGAAGGATGGGTTGCCTCTTTTGCTACATGATAATTCAAGAACGTTGGTTCTTCGCTCTGCTACAAGATGGGTTGGGTCTTTGTTCGGTATCGAGTCTACGGTGCCTACCGGGTTGAAGCCTCTCTAATTGTGTCGGATTCACGGTCATGAGACCGAGGCTTTGCCAAGTTACTTCTTCCAAATCAAGACTTCGCAAATACATCTCTTGAGACCAAGGCTCCACCAAGCAAGATGAGATTTGATCGCCATGTTGGTCATGGGCTAGTCAAGTGCGGTTCTTTGATGTCCGAGGACGAGGACGGAATTTTAACCAAGACCCGAAATTCATCATATTTCTATGGCTAATATTGGAACTGAGTCCATAAAACTCCTTGTGCCCAATCGGAATGAGGTTTCGATGTTCATCCTTGGAAGATGTCGGGAATTTTGGTTTGACGATTGCCCTCGGCCCGATGGAACTTTCACGGTAGAAGAGGAAAAGGATCCCCATCCCTATCTTGGCCGACAGAGACTACCACCACCTTCCTCACACTCTTCTCAACTTGCGAATCGGCCATCCTTTCGGCCTCGGTCGATATACATTCACGATTCGATGCAGGACGGTCGTTTGGGGAAACAAATTGACTTGATCCGATTTGGGCAGTATGGTATGCCTCAGCGATCGGGAGTCGGCTCGGTATGTCACGGACGGTTTGGTATGCCTCGGCGGTTCGGTACGAATCGGTCGGGAGCTTCTCGGTTACATCGGTTTGAAATGCCTTGGCAAGCTGACCCGGTTCAAGATGTCCAATCCCGGCACCGCACAAGCCTCACAAGATTCCTTCATGGCCGTCTCAGCGGGGACGGCCAAACCCCAAATACGAGACTCTTTTGGACCCGTGCGGCCCTAACGTAGCCGATCGGTTCACGGCTCCTCGGCGGGGGCAAAATCGGTACGGAATGTCTCCTCGTGGTTGGGGATACCTCGGAATGCCACGAGCGGATTGGAATCCCACCTCGGTTTGGAACCAATCTATCGGGGCCTTCGCGGCAACGGTTTGGAATGCTTCCACGATGCAGTCCCGGGGCAACGGTCGAAGCCCTTCCTCGGGAATGATGCTAGCTCGGCCGCTCCTCACACGGCTTTCACAAATCCATTCCTCGCTCGAGGCTTCGATGGGTTGCAAGCCTCCATCCCGGTTTCATCGAGAATCACCGGGACCGCGGTACCCACTGGTCATGCACCTTCGGCTATGCAATTCAACAATCGGGGACGGCGGCCGCACTTAAGCCTACTTATGGGCCTCGGCTCAGGAAATCCAAGTTACCCGGCTACATCAGCGCCTTCGCCCTCTTTGCCGGTTGAAAATCAACAACAAGCCGCGAGGTTCTATCCCTTTGCCCGGGGTCCTACTCAAGCTCCCGGGGTGATTCGGGCAGGACGAGATTTCACCTATGTCCCCGGATCGGTAGTTCCCTCCACGCTTTGTATGCCGGTGGTAGCTCCTCTCTCTAGCTCGGTCGCTGGTTTGAATGCCATGGTTCCACCACAAGACCCTCATTTGGCTTGGTTCGTGGAGCGACACAAGGAAATGAAAGCGCAGATTCTTTGAATTATTTAAGAAGTCTCGCTTTCCGACCAGCGAACGGACTCCTTTGTTCCCTCACAAATTCGTGATGCCTAATTTGGATCTCTTTGATGGCCTTGCATGCCCGAAAACCCATCTGGACACGTATACCTTGGCAATGAAGGTCAAAAGGGCGCCCAATCGGCGGTTGGGCGACTATTTCGATCTCTCTTTGAAGTCCGGTGCTCTAAAATGGTTCTTCCGCTTAAAATCAGAGGCCGGGGCTACATGGGACCAGATTACTAGCTAACTTGGAGTGGGAAGCAAATAGATTTGACACACGAGACAACAATGCGGCGTCAGACGAGAACATCGGGGACTTTTACAAGCAAGATGGCAACTCCTCCTTTTGAAGAGGAACAACTAGACATCTTTCGGTCACGCCGAAACCACATACGAGGGCCTCGCTTAGCAATTTCCCCTATCCGGATCTACGGGCAATGATCAATTCCGGGGCTAAATTTGAGAGGGCTTACAATCGGCGAGTTGTCGCACACCTTTACGGATACGGGTTTCTTCCACCTCGACACGACTCTGAAAAAGGGCGGTGTGAGCGATCGAAAAGGGGACCCCGAGGACCCAATACGATCAACAATCCATTCCCTAAAAAAGTAGGGTGAATATGATTGAAGCCACGAACAAGCCAAGTGCCACTATGGCTAACGGTTCCATATGGAAGACACTCTTCGAAGAGAGGATTCTAGTTTCATAGTCGGTATCAAAGATGGGTTTCTCCCTTCATGACAACTTCACCTTGAAGGCTCTCACGTTGATCGATTGGCTCGGTACTTCATCGGTATGTCGGTCAAACCTTTAAGCTTGGACCTCTGTAGTGACGCTTTGTCAAACACGGGGCTTCATCAAATCATTCGAGAGAAAGATTCCGTGGTTTTCGCCATGTCTTTTCCATGGAATGGGGCTTTATCAAGTCACGCCTATCTTCGGAAGAAAGGTCTGGTCACCTCGACAAGCTTGTCTTGGAGTTTCGGCTTTAGAACTTGGCATATGGCAACTCCTGCATCATCAAAAGTTGAGAATTGGGAATCTCCTCATATCGGCATTTCGTCAAATCACAACTAACCCAAGCAAAGAGGGTTCATTCATGTCAACATGCTTTGATTCTAGAGCACATCGGCGTCGGCTTCAAATGTCAGGGCGAAAGAAATTTCAATCGAGACCAGGGGTTCAAATCCAACTTCATCCCAAGATCAAAATTGACCTCATCAATAACATGCAATTCGGTCCGCGACTAAAGGATATCACCCCACCGGCTCAAAGCTTGTCCCAAGCAGATCGGCTTAACACATATATCCCCTCTAAATCACCATGCATCCCCACAAAAATCTCCCCGGGGCTCATGTAGCATGCCTGAAAACTTGAATCAATAGGAAAAATCCTAAGTGATTGAAAATCATAAATCGTAATTTCCACACCCAAAATCTTAGGCCAAGTGCATCTTCGAAAGCAAATAAACGCATCATCTCATAATCATTTTTGGTTCTATGCATGCATCCGCCATCATGAATGCCATATATGCATCTTCCTCTTCACTAACAAATGCGGGAATTCAAACGTAATCCCCTTTTCGGCAAGGATGATCTTCACCAAAGACGACCTCAAATGGATGAAAACAGTCCCAAACATCCACAAACATATGAAGACCGCCTCCGGTGTCTACAAATCGGTCGGGGACGCCAAGCTCTCCAATACAATTCGGTCGAGGACGCAAGTTCTCCAATACAATCGGTCGAGGACGCCAAGTTCTCCAATACAAATCGGGTCGGAGGACGCCAAGTTCTCCAATACAAATCGGTCGGAGACGCGAGTCCTCCGGTTCTCAATACAATCGGTCGGGGACGCCAAGTCAAATCGGTCGAGGACGCGCTCTCCCAATACAAATCGGTCGGGCGCGAGCTCTCAATACGGTACGGTCGGAGACGCCAAGTTCTCAAAATGCAAATCGGTCGAAGATACCAAGGTCTCGAATACGGTGCGGTCGGAGACGCCGAGTTCTCCAATACAAATCGGTCGGGGACGCCGAGTTCTCAAATAAAATCGGTCGGGGACGCCAAGTTCTCAAATACAATGCGATTAGAGACACCAAGTTCTCAAAAGCAAGAAGTCCCAATGTGAAGACAAGCTCAAAAACCTCTACAAGTTTGACGATCACCGGCAAGATGCGGACTCAACCAAACTCCTCCTTCGAGGTCAAAATGCCTCCAAAGACGGCAAATCGTCGGCGAAACCGTCCCACGAACGGCAACCTAACAACTCTTCATCAACATCAGCCGTAGCCTCGGCTACGGGTAAGCACACACGGAGTATGAAAGCATATCTTAATCAACTACTTTTCTAAAAGAACATTATCATCAAATCTTAGGGCGACTTCCCAAAAATAGTCAAACCTCAAATCGTCAAACCATCAAAGACCATCCCCGGCTATTTTTCGAACTACGGCCAGGCTTGATTCCCTCTTAAGGATACGTAGGTAGCCTATCATTAGGTCCGGCCGCTCGACCGGCACGGTCATCCTTTCCTTCGGCGACGGACGTAAAACCGATCCCTTCAAATGAAGTCCACTAGAGGACCATCTATCCTAAACGCCATCATCGAGGTTCGAGGCACCTAAGACGCCATCATCAAGGTTCGAGGCACCTAAGACGCCATCATCAAGGTTCGAGGCACCTAAAACGCCATCATCGAGGTTCGAGGCACCTAAGACGCCATCATCGAGGTTCGAGGCA
This sequence comes from Adenophora triphylla var. japonica, assembly GCA_022495995.1. Lineage (NCBI taxonomy): Eukaryota > Viridiplantae > Streptophyta > Magnoliopsida > Asterales > Campanulaceae > Adenophora > Adenophora triphylla. The sequence continues at coordinate 329,976 of JAFEMH010002470.1, forward strand.
CCTAAGACGCCATCATCGAGGTTCGAGGCACCTAAGACGCCATCATCGAGGTTCGAGGCACCTAAGACGCCATCATCGAGGTTCGAGGCACCTAAGACGCCATCATCGAGGTTCGAGGCACCTAAGACGCCATCATCGAGGTTCGAGGCACCTAAGACGCCATCATCAAGGTTCGAGGCACCTAAGACGCCATCATCAAGGTTCGAGGCACCTAAGACGCCATCGTCGAGGTTCGAGGCACCTAAGACGCCATCATCGAGGTTCGAGGCACCTAAGACGCCATCATCAAGGTTCGAGGCACCTAAAACGCCATCATCGAGGAAAGCGATAAATCGCAATCATCCCTTAGGTGACTTCCCAAAAATAGTCAAACCATAGGGTGACTTTCCCAAAACAGTCAAAACCTTAGGCGACTTTCCCAAAAATAGTCAAACCATAGGCGACTTCCCAAAAATAGTCAAAACCGTAGGGTGACTTCCCCAAAAATAGTCAAGTAATAGGCGACTTCCCAAAATAGTCAAACCGTAGGGCGACTTCCCAAAAATAGTCGAGACCTTAGGGTGACTTCCCAAAAATAGTCAAGTCGTAGGGCGACTTCCCAAAAATAGTCAAACCATAGGGCGACTTCCCAAAAATAGTCGACCTTAGGGCGACTTCCCAAAATCAACGATCGTAGGGCGACTTCCCAACAGTCAAACCTTAGGGTGACTTCCCCAAAAATAGTCAAACCATAGGGTGACTTCCCAAAAATAGTCAAACCTTAGGGCGACTTCCCAAAAATAGTCGGACCTTAGGGTGACTTCCCAAAAATAGTCAAACCGTAGGGTGACTTCCCCAAAATAGTCAAAACCTTAGGGTGACTTCCCAAAAATAGTCATAGGGCGACTTCCCAAAAATAGTCAAACCATAGGGCGACTTCCCAAAAATAGTCAAACTTAGGGTGACTTCCCAAAAATAGTCAAACCATAGGGCGACTTCCCAAAAATAGTCAAACCTTAGGGTGACTTAAGGCGACTTCCCAAAAATAGTCGAGACCTTAGGGTGACTTCCCAAAAATAGTCAAATCTTAGGATGACTTTCCTAAAACAGTAGGGTCGACGACTAAAGATAGTCGAAAGACCCGAACTACGGCCGGCTTGATTCCCACTAGGGATACGTAGGTAGCCTATCGCTAGGTTCAGCCACCGAGACCAAAATGGTCATTCCTATCCCCCAAGAGCGGATATACAACCCTAGCCATCAGACCGAAGAGGGTCATTTCTTATCCCAGCGAGTTTCTTTCGGCAATAATCGCGTAGAACTCGCTCGCCGGTTGACATCCTAAAACAGTCACTCCAGGGGTCGACAACTAAAGATAGTCGAAAGACCGAACTACGGCGGCTTGATTCCTCTTAAGGATACGTAGGTAGCCTATTAAATAGGTTCAGCCACTCGATCACTTGATCATCCTGCCAAAATATGGAGCCTTACTCTTATCGGCGACCCCGCTTCCTTCGAAAGCGCCGTCGCCGAGGGGCTACTGTAAGTGCTCCAATTTGAGCTTGTTAGCATTTTAGTTAGAAAATTAACGAAAGTTATAACATTACTAACATTCCTAACATTCCTAACTTTTCTAACAAAGTAAGGGTAAAATGGGCATTGCCATTTAAAGTTAAACCAAGAAAAGAATCTCAAAAAGCAAAAGAAATAAGAAAAATCCGAATTGGGCAAGTTGAAAAACATAAAGCTGCTGGATTTTTGAATTTTATTCTTCTTGTCCAAAGCCTGAAGGCTGTAATTAATGAACGATTGCACTGCCGTCAATCATATCCGCGCGGACATGTTTGTCAATTTCGAGAGGGCTATAAATTGAACCCTCCTCTCTCGGTTTACACAACACAATTTGATCACGGCAACGAAACTCGGCGAAATATAGAGAGAAAACGGTGGGAATCCTTAGATTGCCACCATTTTCTCTCAATCTTTCCCAAATCTCACTCACTCACAAACACTTCAAATCACTCTCATACATACTCTCATACATACACCAATCCAAGCTCAAATCACCCTATAGGAGGAGGATTAGAGAGAAAACATAGAGGACTTCATTGTTATCTACTTGTTTTCTCTTTAACCAACTCAAATCATCAACCCTAAACACCCTCAAACACTCTCATATTCAAGCCTTAAACACTCTCACATTCAAGCCTTCAAACACAAAACACAAGGAAGATAGGTATAACCTCCCTCTCCTTACCCTAAAATTCATCCATGCATGCATTTTCAAGCTACAAAATGTAGTTTATTCATCTTCTTGCTTTAGATCCAAGAAGATCACCATGGAAGTTCATCTCCATGGATGATCTTCTACAAGGATCTACATTATTTTCAAAGTGTTCTTACTTTCTTGCAAAGAAAACTCATTTTCAAAACCCTAAAAACCATTTTCAAGCATCAAATCTCATTTTCAAAGGATAAAATCCCCCCTTCCCAAGCAAATGAAGTGCTTAGTCCTAATGTACCCCAAGGATGGTTTGGTATAGTTGATTCACCACTAAAATGTCTAGTGATCACTAACCAAAACCTAGGGAAATGGGGACAAGCATGGATGCAAAACCCCCCTTAAAATCATATTTTCTTTCTTGAGAAGTTGCTGTCCAGTAGCAATTTTCTCAGACCTCAGTCCATGATCTTAATTTTTGGACACAGATAAACTTGGAATTTGGTGTTGACTACAAAACACTTTTTGTAGCCAACATTCAGATATTTCCATACATATTTTTACTTTATTTTTTGTGTGAGTAAAACCCAATCTTTCAATTTTTCTCTTAGAGGCCAGTTCATCAGTCTCTGGAAATCCAGATTTCAGATCTGAGATTTCCAGAAGGTTTTGACCCCTCAAATCATCTCCAAAATGAAAAGTTCTTTTACAGAAACCTTTTTTAAGGTGTTTTGAACATTTTTCATTCCCGGACTTTTCCCAGATTCTGGAGTTTTCAAGCCCTAAAGTCCATTTCAAAGTCAAGGGTCAACTGCCTTTTTCATTCTGGCAGAAATGGTTTTCAACTTCCAAAAATCTTTTGAGTTCCAAATCTCAACCCAAAAATCACCCAAAAAATCATGGGATCAGTTTAAAGTCTTAAAAAGATATCCCAATTTTTACTTTTCTGAGTTTCAAGTTATTTTGGCCAAAACACACACACACACACACACACACACAAATGATTTTCAGCTTGGAAGACTCGTTTTACGAGGCGACTCGGGTGCACACTAACGTCCTTCCCGGCGTGTAACATGACCTCCGAACCTAAATCTCTGATCTCGGGCTTTTTTCAAAGTTTTGGCCCTCAAAATAAAAATGGCGTGGCGACTCCGTTTCGTTGATTTTTTCAAATAAAAATGGGAAAATTTTCGGATGCACATCATCACAGCCTCGCCAAAATCACAGTTACGGCAGCGTCAGACAGTTCTTCGGTTCCCTCAGTTCCCTCAGCCAGAATATCCGACATGTCTAGCTCACCGAGAAATCGTGACGGGGATGGACCCCCGCCACCGGTAACAGATATGACTTTGGAAGAAGCCATCCGGGCTTGTGAGGTTCACAAGAGGCAGAAAGAAGATCAGCAGAATTTCGTGGTACAACTTCTGAATGAGCGAGGTATAGTAGCTATCCCCCAGTCAGACGGTTATTTCGTCCAGGTCGAGGAAGACGATTCCCCGAAACCAGTTCCTCAAACCTTCAACCAGGTTCCTCCCCTGCCAACTTACGGGATTCCTTCGAACCAAGGAAACAGCCAACCTAGGCTTCACGTTGCCACCTCTCAGGGCAACCCTGTCATATATGGCCAGGCCAGTGCTACTCCCATCACTCAATACCACTAGCGCACCGCTGGACCATCTCAAACAGATGCCAATATCCTTCAATAACCTCCTAGGTTCATCCCATTGCCTATACACGAATCCCAAAACACCGGGGACAAACCCCGATACAGTCTAGAAAAGGCCCCCATATATCTACATATATCAAGCCTTCCACCTCCAATCACTACAGCTCACATGGTAGCACCCGGCGCCGAGCCTCACAGTCCACCACTGGACCCAACCTTAGCCTGGATGGTCGAACAGATGAAAGACCTGAAAGCCACCATGAGCAGCTCAAAGCAGGAAACGCTCAAATCCACGATCAGGAATGGTCACGCCTCTCCCGCCAGTTCGAATGCAGGAGATGGACCGATTCGACGAACCGAATGTCCTCAAACGCATGTCGACACCTACATTCTCGGCATGAGAGCGAAAGGAGCAACCCTCCGGCCAAATGGCCGACCACTTCCAAAGATACGCTCAAAAGTTCGGCGTTACGATGGTTCCTAAGGTCAAGCACGCGGATCGCCACACACAGGATCGATCGGTAACATCTTCCTAGAACGGTACGAGATCCAACTTAGAGTGGGAAACGAGTCGCGAGGACTTAATCACCACCGAGCGAAAGCGAGATGAAAGCGTCGGAGAATTCTACAAGAGGTGGAGTTGGAAACTCTCAGAGATCATGGAGCCACTTTCGAGGACGAGCAGTGCGGATCTTCAAGTCTTGCTTAAGACCGTCCATCGAGAACTCTCATCGATCATCACTTCTTCCCGGATCTCCGGGCCATGGTCAATGTCGGCTCACGGTTCGAGAAGGATCTCAAGGAAAAGTTGGCTACTTTGCACGGCCATACGAGTCTGCGATCGGCGGTTGCATTCAATCCCGCAGGCCCCGGCAAAGGAAAGATACGTCTATCAACTACATCCATCGGGGACAGCGGTCGGACAACGAAACCCGGTCCCACAAAGCAACAATTCCACTCGAAGCGACTGCCGTACACTTCGACAAGTTGGACATGCCGAGCAAGATGCTTTGGAAGGGTTAATCAAGGAAGGTCTCCTTAAACCCGTTGCAAATTACAAACCCAAGAATCCCGTAGTCAACGCGGACAAGAGCAAATGCTTGCGCCTTCCATCGATATCACGGCCATACCACTGAGCAAGCTGCGTGGGGTTACGATACGAAATTCAGAACTTGATAGAGGAAGGAAAATTGGAGCGCCCCGTGGGCCCAATACGATCGGAAACCCTTTCCAAACAACGGCAGTGTGAATTCCATTGAATGGGTGCCCAAGAAGATTGCCGCGAGCCGGTTTCTCCGCCTCTTCCGGCCGGACCCTCATCTAATGTCCACATCGGCTACGATGTTTGCGAAGGGCCCGCTTCCGCTCGCCCGGGAGTACGAGTCCCAAGACATGAGTCGGGAGCAATCCTCAGAAAACGTAAGAAGAAGTCCTCTTAACGGTAAACCGAGAGAAAGATACGAAGCTGGAGACACCGGCGTGGAGTACACTCGGAGAGCCATCGGGAGGTTCGACTACTACGTACTCTACTCCGGCCAGTCCTCCCTTCCTCCGGGCCATGCGGCTTTAGAGCGGATAGGGGTGGGAAAGCCGAAAAGACCTCGACACCGTAGTTCAGGCCTTGGGACACCAGGAATACCTCGAGATCTTGGTAATCTTCACCGGTCAGAAACCTAACCCCAGCGGGATCGGCCCCAGGTTCAATTTGTCCGGCTTCCGGGCACGGGCCAAGAAAGGAAGATCAAAGTCGGCTTGGCACTCGCACTCGATCAACGTGCTAACCGAGGGCGGCAACCGCCACAAACGGCCTCAACACAATCCCGAGGCTCCGGAAGGCTTTACCTCGCAAGAGGAAAACGGGAAACGGATGGCTTTATGACTCTCCTTCTCCAGGATAGAGACCGGATCTACGATTCCCGATTGTATGGCGGTATGATCACGTTACGTGATGAAGACCTACCGAGAGATGCCTCGGGGCACAATGAAGCTCTGTACATCACTCTCAAGCTCAACACCGTATCACTCCCCGGAGTATTGGTAGACAACGGGTCAGCCGTTAACGTCCTCCCTCTCAGCATGATGCGAGCCCTACGTATCAATGAAAGCCACCTGATTTCGTCAACCCGGACTATCAAGGCCTACGACAGCACATCTCGTCCCATCCTGGGGATGGTGACTCTGGAACTCTCGTTCGAAACCCAAATGGTGCCAGCAAAATTCCACGTGATGGACATTCCATCCGAATTCACAGCTCTGTTGGGACGACCTTGGCTACATCACATGAAAGCCATAGCCTCCACTCTCCATCAGTGCGTCAAGTTCATTAACCGGCAGGGAGATCTTGAAGTCATCAGAGGGGACAGTTTCCTCATAGGAAACGAAGGCGAGACGACAGCCAAGCGTGCTCGCGGCCGAGCGCGGGGCTACCTCCTTCAAATCGACCGAGGGACTATCGGGGCAAATCTCATCAGAATCCCTCGTAGTCGGAGATGCTAACTATGTCAACGTCCTCGAGCGAGGCGAGACCACTGGCGATCGATACATCAAGTTCAACCTGTCGTTTCCAACATTTGGAGCGGGTGGAAAGAAACCGAGCATCGCCATGATGCGGGCACATAAACCCCCTGTCTCCGATCGGAGATTTGTCGGCATCCTTCAATTCTACTCTACGGCCCCGCAGGCGAGGAAATCTTCGTGATAAAGGTCAACAAGCATCGTCACACTCGTGATGAATGTATGGCAGTCGTATGGGATGTCCTCCACGAGGAATTACCCGCTGAGCCCCTTTTCTCCATCGAAGGGCATGATGTTTTCCTAGCATCTCCAACAGCGCAGCAGGACGCGAGGCGTCCTTACGTGCAGATTGAGCCCAGTCGGAGACGGCGACGAATCGGGACTCTCCGGAGTCGAGGACGCGGATGCATCCGCCAAGGCGAATCCCTACATTCACATGCTCGGTTTCGAGGACGGCACCGTTCGATCGGGTCACCTACGACAAGGGCTCCAACATCATGGAAATTGGTCAAGCTCAACGTCCAAAGTACGAGGCAGTTATCAGACAATTGGAAACAAGCTGGTTGACACGACAAATAACCCTCTCGATCAAGTGATCGAACACGACTTCGGTCAACATCATCTATTCCGTATATCCCGATGATACCAAGGATCCTGATCCTTATTATCGATTCCGCAATGCCAAAGTTACCCTCGACGACCGCCCGCTCATGGTAAACGAGGCCCCGGCCAATCAAGCTCGAGCTCATCATCACTTCGACTACTAAACCCTACTGCAACCGGCCCGTGCCGCGCCAAGCTTATGACCCACAAGCGCCGCCAAGGCCAAGGGCAACAGTAAAGGAGACAAAGCTCCCCACCCCGCTACAAATCAGATCAACCTCGGGAACGCTTCCAGTAGCCACCCTGAAAACATCTGTAAAGGTCTTCCCCGCAAGACAGAGTCAGCTTCCGACGAAGGGAATGACCACCTCAGCATCAACATGCTCAAGTTCGATTCTGCTCCCAGTCATCACAGCTACGGATTCAGGCATCCCGCCAGCAAACTGCTAGCTCTGATAGACTTGGCGATCCAGCGAGATCACGAGACTATCAACATCGCAGAATTCAACACCCCCGTGGGTTCAATCAAACAGATATGGGCGAACTTCTTGGTAACCGAGATCAAGGAAGGCCGCATGGAATGTTCCAGCCCGACTTCCTTCGTCAGCATAAACCAAGTGTTTCCGCCATTCGAAGATTTGGATGTGATCACAGTTCTAGACACTAGTCAGACGGCGCGCACCTACGGAGACTGCATAGCTCTCGCAAGGAAAGCCCTCAAGGAACTAGCCGCTCAAGAGAACCGTCTCTGGGACGAAAACCAAGCTCAAAAGACCTACAAGGACCAAGTCCTTAAAGTGTCACAAGTAGCTTCAGAAAGAAAGCTAGAGGCCACTCTAGACCAGTTTGACCTCAAGGGTTTTGCTCATGGCAACTTCCTGGACTACCGCCTGTTCTTATCCAACCCCCTCTGCCAAGGGAGGGCGGTCAACGGTATCGATGACCTAGGAGATGGAATGACACAATGTGGGGCGAATCCGGCGCTTATCTCCCCTCGAGAAAAGCAAGTTCTCTGTGAAAGCGACAACGAAGACGATGAAACCATTCTCTTCCAAGCCGGGCATGAAGTCAATAAAACCGGAATCCCAAGGGTCCTGGGAGGATGGGGACGGATCATTTACGCTCTCAAACTAAAAGGCCAACTGAGGGAGGAAGGTCTATTCAAAAAGAAGAGAAAGATAGAAATACATCTCCAACAACTGCTCAAGGAGATTCCACAGACTGCGGCATTCATTTACAGAAACGATCAACTGGGACAGCAACAAGTTACATTGGTAGATGTTCGGGAAGCCGTGTACTCACCTTCCGACATACCCGCCACTCAGATAAGGCAAAAGGGAAAGCTCTCCCCGATGGAGGTTTACCTAGACTGCCGCACGCAGTTCAAGGAAGCCCTGGCTATTCTCACATGGGAAGAAACGCAGGCGCTAATTCTCGACGCAGGCTCTGCTGCAAGAAAGTTAATCTAGGCCAAGAGTGGAGGAAAATTAGCAAACCATGAGTATCGCCAAACCCAACTCCAGAATGCCCTGAGTATGCTCAGCAAGAAGGAAAGGAGCGATATACTGTGAAGAGATCAAGGAGACTGTTCGCTTGAGCCAAGAACTCTCCAACCTCCGCCGAGGGTCACAACGCACGCTTTCGGCAACCACCGTCGCTGCACCGACGTTCGAGCAAATAAGGCTGCGTCAAATCGTAGGCTACCTCCCCACGGGAGGCACCCGAAGCCAAGATCCCGGGAATGTAATCCGCAAAGCCGCCGAAGCTCCCAGAATACATCTACAATCACTTAATTGGGGGAGGACATATGGCCACATGCTACGAGGAATCCTCCTCTAACTATGGCTCAACTTAGAGCGGCCTTATTCGTAAGGACCAAGCCTCGATGTCGCCGCTCTAACCCGATCGGGTCAAAAACCATGCATCACCACCTAAGGCCACTAAAAAGCCGACTGGAGCGTAATCGCAACCCGGCCACCGAAGACGCAAGTTCCGTGAAAGAGGACCCGATCCTCACTACCAAGCAAACCTGTGCGAACATTTCCCTTTGGTCCCCCGCTCACATCCTCATATCCTCACAAGCTCAAGCTAGAGGAAAGTCTCGGCCCGTACCATGGTCCCCGTGGACGCAACCCCAAAATGAAGTCATTCGATGATCGGCAACATCCACTACGGCAACATTATCACCTTCACAATTTGGACCTTCCAAAATTTGAGGCCGATCACAATGAGCCACTCTACATCATGATCCCGAGATGGACGAGCGTCGCCTTCCCCGCGTGTTGGTAGACGGAGGTTCCGAATGAATGTCTTGCCCGCCAAGATGATGGACCCGCTTGACATCAAGCCTACAGATTTGAAGCCTTCACCCACACCGTCAAGGCCTACGATTCTACTTCCCGCATAGCTTCTCGGGGTCGCTACTCTTAACATCCTGGTTCGGCAAGCG